>JAQFVV010000007.1:7365289-7968604 GCA_028023455.1 Epiperipatus broadwayi | reverse complement strand
GACATATAAAAAAAATAATTGAATTTGCGAAAAATTATCAAGAAAGAGCTATTAAATACTGTGAACATTTTTATTAGTTAATTAAAAATATTAATAAGTTATTTCATTATTAAAAGTATAGTAATAGAAAAATTTATTGCTCAGGAATTCATAAGAAATTTAAACAGCGGACTATGGTAAAAATGAAGCAGATCTCCATGGACCTAGGTTCTAGGATTCGCCACTCGATCATTGTATTTATGAGAAAATAAATAGAATGTTTCAAGTATCGTAATAAAATTTATTAATATATATACATTCCTATTTTCTGTAATTTCTTCTCATTCTCTAATTTATGCTGTTTATAATATTAGTCCAATGTTATCATTTATTTATGTTTTATTCAATACGTGGACAAATCTACAATGTAAAGTTGAATACTTAAAATAAAGTCCTTTGAAAAATAAAATTTATTAATACGACTTTTTCGTAATTATTTATGTGATTATTTTAAACTATACAAATTACACTTAAAGATATATATAACTTAGTGACATTTTTTTTTTTTTTTTACAATTTTATTTTCCAGATAATTTTCAATTCCATTCCATTAATTCTAATCCTTTTCTTACTTTAAAGTTTTATTCACAAATTGCGATTTAACAAGGAACTCGTATAAAAGAATGCATTTTTTTTTTTTTTTTTGTAAGTAGGAGAAAAAAAAGTTTGGAACCTCGCAGCTGAACTAATAGAAATTGATATAAAAAGATGTTCTTATGAGCCCCTGAACAAATACTGCAGATTATTGGTGGCAGTAATGGAATCAATAGCTGTGGTGGGGATTTTTTTTTGCTTCATTCATTCAACTTGCTTAGCAGTTGTGGCCTTTATTTTGTTCGTTACCTACATGTTTTTTATTAATTCTTATCGTGGATTTTAATTTTCTATATTTTTCATTATATATGACTATCCAAATAATTTAGAAAATAAAAGTAATTATCTAAAAATCTACTAGAATAAAAATGTAAGTTTATATTGTGACAGAACGGGTTCAAACCCGGTCACAACTAGCATGATAGGTGGTGGTCATTATATATAGATAGTTAAGGTATATAGCTTAATTGTTATATTACATGGTGTTGGTTATATAAAATAAATCTATTACTTGGGGGGGGCACTGTCATTTTGAAATAGTATGCATGGACATGTTATAGATGTAGTATGAATGGGTTTAATTGTTGTAGAGGGAAGAAATGAGATTTTCTTTCAATTATGTTCTAAAAGCCTAGAAATTTCTAAAAGAAATGAATTTTAAAACAAAGACCGAAGATGCTAAAAGCCTTCACACTCTGATCAAAATCCGGTTGGGCAGAAATCAGAGTCAGAAAGTGGAAAATGCGTGAAGCTTCTAGAACAAATGGAGGGGCTATAAAAGAAAAGAACCCAGAATGCTCTTTCTCTTGTCCCTGCAGAAATTGACGATCAACATAGTGGGATCGTTAGTGCAGCAAAGTTAATTTTATAATTTTGTTAATTTTAATGGCGAAAAAAATGGAAAGGTCAGGGCAAATACCTAACGTATCAGGCTCAAACCCCATCTCCAACACTCTGTATGCTGCCACATTCAATAATGAAAGCCTTTCTGGAGTTGAAGCAACCGCCAAGATCGGAACTGTAATGCGAAGATTTTCAAAAATGGAGATCCTAGATAGAATAAAGAAAGAAAAACCTCAAGATGGATCATATGCTCGCATGTGCTGATTTGAACTATAAAATATTATTCCACAAACTTCCTGGGGATGTGCTGGTAATATAAACTTTGCATATTGAGTTATTGTTTAAAAAAATGAATAAAATAAAAAGGAAAAGAAATCAGTTGGCGATTCTATAGATTTACGTAGAAGAACTCCATAAGAAATTTTATAAGGAGATTGTTTTGTTTAAATTGCGTAAACTCATTATAGCTATTAGTGATTGAGGAAACACTTGTATGAAATGAATTGTCTTCAACTAAGTCTAGAAGAAGTAAATATAAAAATAGTAGAAGGGAGATCTCTTTCTGTCTGTCTGCAACTTTTAAACTATTTGTGAATAATAAATGTATATGAAAGTCCATTTTACTTGTAGTCAAAGTACAATTAATTACATTGATGCTAATGGTCAAATTTTAGATTCATCATTTATCTGTAATCCATCTTTTTCTGGTCAGTTACAAACTCATTTAGAACAGCTTCCTGATTGCTTAAATAGGGAAGTATATTAACTATTGGAACAACTTTCAAGATTATTGTGGAGATATATCTGAATTATTCTAAAGACATTATTATTTCTCTTATTATTCCCAGTTGTTAGCAGATCACAGAGGCAAAATTCTCCATACAGCAGCATCCTTCAGTATAAGCATAAAGAATGGTAATTATATGATGTTTGATTGTTAACAAATCATAGGGCTCAGACTGTTAGACAATAATCACACACATATATTCATCTTTAATTAATTAAGTATATACAATGGAGATTTTTACCAGGTCATTTTATAATTATACCAGGCAGTATATGTATGAAAATATACTGGCAATAATAATAATAATAATAATAATAATAATGCATGTTTAGGAGGAAATATACAATCTAAAATCATCTTGCCCAATGCCAATCAGGAAAAGAAAAAATCACTGAATCAGAATTTTATGTGAATAAGTGCAGGGAAATATTATCCTAATTTACTCAATATAAGCTACCACTAAGTACCTTACATTGTGTGATTTGGTAAATTGGTGGGGGGGGGGGGTCAACCCTGAATCTTAGGGTACATAAATCATAGTCCAGCTCTATCATTTTTGGTGTTTGAATTTTTCTTTCTGGTAATAAACTATTTGATTGTTTATTTTGTTAGGAAAAAATAGAAAGGAAAGAGATTTTTGATATGAACATTTCATTATAAAATGCTAGGAGACTAATAAATATTCCTAAATAGTTATTAAACATATTAAATAGGATTTTTTTTATTTTAGCTTAAATTTTGTTGTTTTTAGGATTTGTTGTTAATTTATTATTGAATACAGTTTGTTGCAGCATTTATTAGCATGGTGTCTGTATTGTTTTAATGTGTAAGAAATGGACTTTACAAAGATATCGAAATGATTATGAGAAGCAACCAAGTGTGAGTTCTCAGCTGATTTTAACAAAACACAAAGAAGCTATATAATTAGTAGCCCTTTCCTGGATAGAAAATGAGATGGAAGATCTCAGCTAAATAGATGATGGTAAGAGGCCATCAGAAGTGATGATATCCTTTGATTTTTTATTTACTCATATAATCATCATCATCCTCAACTATTAGCAATCCACTGCAGGATGAAGATCTGTCCAAGTTCAATCCATCTTCTCTGATCTTTAGTTTCTCTTCTCCACATCACCCTGCACACTTTCTTATTTCATCCATCCATCTCACATGTAGTCTCTTTTACAATCTCTTGGAATCCAGTTTAAGATTTCAATTGTTCATATGTTATCATTTTTTCTATCAGTATGTCCAGCCCAACTCCATTTTAGTCTTTTAATTTTTTTCGGTGAGGTCAGTAACACCTGTTTATTCTCATACCCATATATTGTGTTTTTGTTCTCTTCTTGTTATTCCTAACATGCATCTCTCTATACTTCTTTGAGTTGTCTGAAGTCTCTGCATTTATAATTTATACAAGTGTGTCATTGGGATGAAATGAATGAAATCAGTTCAGTGATGTCCCACTCAACATTTATCCATGTTTTTGTGAATTTAATAGTGTTTGAAAATGATGGTAAGCTTGGAAATGACCCATCATAATCTTTTATAACCTACTCTAATGTTTAATGCCCAATTTGCACTTGTTATCCTAAGATATGACAAAGTAAATGAGGTTTTTGATTATTAGTATCAAATCTACATGTTTGAATTCTTCCCAATCTACCTATTTATATTGTCCTGAATATATATTTATATTAAATCAAAGATTTTCACATGCTGCAGTTATAAATGATAAAATTTTCAAGCATTACTTCTATTGTAAACTGATAGGAAAATTTATCATTTACAAAAAAACATCATTTTAACTAATTATATATTACTAGCACTGCACTTATTGATATATATATATATATATAACACCAAACCTGCCTAACACTATACTAGCAAAAATAAAAATGCAAAACCATCTAGTATTGTATTGTTTTATGGTTTTACATTTATATATATATATATGTATTCAAAGGTTTCTATATTTACTGTCATTGCATAACTATGAAAAAGAAAATATTCTGTTATGTCAGATAATGAAAATTTGAGCAGATTTCCATCTTTATTTATCCTTTACTAAAACTAAATATCTATTTTCTGACCAACCTTAGATTTTCATCTAGATTGACTTTAAGCAGTCTGTCTGGTAGAAAATTTTTGTCATCATTAGAATGTGAATATATTTTTTAAGTTTTAATCAGTTTAAATATGAACTCACATCTTAGGTATAGGAGGAATATGTGTTACTACAAGGCCTATGAGTAGTTTATGTTTATTTTTTGTATACTGAAGTTGTTTATCAAAAATAATACATAATTAAAGATTGTTTATATTATTTATCAGGCACAATATTTTTATTACTATATAAATCTTAAAGTTAATTTGTTTGATACTTAACTCAACAAATATGGCACCTGTCTTCATTAATCTTGCACAATTTCTTTCCGTGGAGAATAATATAGGTTATAAATTTTTGCTTTATGATATTTAATTGTTTGAAAAAATTTGGTCAATTGAAATGTAAAAGGGTTTCAAAACTGATTTTATAAAAACACAAAAAGAGGGCAGCATTGGTTAAAATTTCAGATGTTGGAAAATTTTTTAAATGAGTGCAGAGTATGTTGTGGCCGGCCTCTTGAAATATATACTACAAAAATGGTGAAAATTATATTATTTGGAAAAGCAAGATAAAATTTGATTTTGTAAATATATTTAGTTAATTAAATTTTGTTTGTACCCATTTAATTCCTCACTTTCAAGTGGAGCATGAAAAAGTTACCATGATGTTAAAATTTTATAGACATTTGCAAAAATTAATTTATCATAAGAGAAATATATTTAAACTAAAATCTTTGAAATAAAGGCATTCTTCATGTGCCTGGAGTTTAATTGCAAATACAGGGGATTTGATCACAGACTTTCAAGCACCCTTCATCTATCCACACTATCTCATACCACTAATATACATGACCACAAACATGTGTGGTCATGTGTAGCAGTGGTATAAGATAGTGTGGCTAGAAGAAGGGTAGTCATGTCTATCAGTTGTATGAGATAGTGTGGATAGGAGAAGGGTGGTCATGTCTATTAATGGTATGAGATAGTGTGGATAGATGAAGAGTGCTTGAAAGACTGTGATCAAAGTCCTTATATTTAAACTTAAATCCTGAAAGTTGATCAAAGTTAGTAGTATAATTGATCATAAATGTTATATTTTTTGCCTTACTGATGTTGATAGCTAATGTATTATTATTGCATGTAAATAATATATAAATATAGAAGCTATGGGAAAAGCTACATATTGCATTATATCTTTTTATTCTACTAATGCAAAGCTGCAGATACAGAAAGAGAAAAACAAATAATGAAAATTATCATTTAAGATCAGTTGTACTATTGAATTTCATTAACTTTTAGTATTTCAGATAGTATATTTCACAGTTGCAGGAGTTAATGTGATAAATCCATATTTTTCTCATAGCCAATTGTATATTACATGCTCATGAATATCAAGCGGAAAGAATCTGTCTGTATTAGTTTCTGATGAAATTAACAACATTGTTTATAAAAATTGCTACCATAATCATTTTTATCTGTTATTGATAACTTATATATTATTATTTATTACATTCTTTTAATCTTCTAATGCAAGTGAATCTGCTGGGTAAAACTATTATCTTATAAAAAGGAAAAACTATAGATAATATATCCATTATTTTGTTATTTGTTTAATATAAGTGGTTATGCAATATAGGTTTAATGGTGAAATTTTTCAATTTGTATCAATTAAAACCAAAAACATGAAGCCATCTTCTTATCTTCTTGATTTAAAGTATATTAATGAATGTGCTATCTTCAACAATTGTACAAGCATTCCACAGAATATTCTTATTGTTTTGACATCTACAAAGACTTTTACCTTGACTGGTTATCATTTGAGAATGTAAGCCTATTAAAATATTTTTTTGCAGCTTTTTGGTAAAATATGTTGAAGTATAACACTAACCCAATGTAATACAGATGATAAATTAAAAAAATCAGGTATTTCATTGCAATTAAATTAGCAAATGTAATTTTACTTTATGGTATGCAAGTGAGATTTGAGTCTCCTGTTGATGTAATTTAAAAATGTCTGATATCATAATTAGTTTGGATGCTCAATCTAAATATTCTCTGTGTGATTGTTTCTAAGATTCAAGTTCTTATGTATTGCAGTAAATGTTAATAAGGAGATTTCCAGATCCTGTTACAATGTAAATTTCAGCACCAATGCAAAATGACCCCTTTTTATTAACTAAGCAATCCAGTAAAGTAAGATGATGTTGACATGCTTATGGGCAGTATTTTGTTCAGTTGACATGATCTAAATTATATATATCAAAATACTCTAGAATACACTATACAAAATTTAATATGCCTATATAAAATAAATAACAATATTAGCAGTAACCAGCTTACAGCAGTGTATGCTATCTTGAGTAATGATTAAATGTTAATATTTAAATCTTATTCTCATTATTAACATTTAATTGCTACTCAAGATAATGTAAACTGCCATAATCTGGCTCATTCTCATTAATGAGATATACATATTAATGTTTAATTGCTATTCAAAATGGCATAAACTACTATAAGCTATCTATAGCTAATATTCAATTATTTATTTTATATAGGCATATTGAATTTTGTAGAGTGTATTCTATACTATTTTATTATATGTGTTTTGTATGATTTTATAGATATATATTTATAGAATGAAGAAATTAAACCAAACATATTGATGAGAATGATAAAGTATTTGCTCATGTATAGAAAAGCTAATATTAATCTACAAGTACATCAATATTTTTGACGTTTTTGCAAAGAAAGAAATCATAGAAAGAGAATACTCAAGGAAAGCTGATGATTAATTGCGCAATAGAAACACATGATAAATCAAAGAACCAATAGCATTTAAAACTATATTTATTATAATATTAATAAACATGAGAATGATATTAATGTGCAAAATTATATTCAATTATTAAAATAAATATTGAGATATCAACTTTATTATAGTATTTATATGCCAATATATATGTATCTCTTACAGTTCTCATAAATGAGTGTATCTATCTCAAATTAACTCTAGAAAAAAAAATTAATAAAAAGTTTAAATGAATTTTATGACTACTGTACAAATCAACCCATGAGCCTCAAATACATAAATTTCTTGTACTACTATCTATTTGTTTGACATCTTTAAATGGTATATTTAATTTTTTTTGAAGGAAACATTTTTATGAAAAATGTTATTGTAGATTTCTGGAGTTTAATTTTTTTAATATATTGTTGCATTTTGTTTTTGTAAGTCATAAGCTTCATATTAAATGCTCAAAATAAGATTGTATTTTTAAAATAAATCTAAAACTTTAGCATATTAGTCAAAATATTCTAATTAATTTGTGATGTCATTTTTTTTATCTTTCATATGCATATTTATAGTTATTCCATTGCAAAAATACAGAACTATGTATTATGTTCATTTGATCATCATCGGGCTAGTGTGATTTTTTCTACCACCTATTCATAATTTTAACATTCTGTTTTTATTATTAAATTCTTGTTAACCAAATTTCTATTTTTTAAAAGTATAACAATCATATGATTTTTTTGTGGAACAAATTGTAAATGTACAGAAATAATTACATTGATTAAAATATACGATGTAAAAAATCATCTTTTAAAAGTAGTTTTTAAACCAAAACAAAAGTTTTTTAACCCTTCAACCAATTAACATTTGCATTGTTCCCTGGTGGCAACTATTGTTATCATTCAATATTTGTTTCCAATATTAAACTTTAATTGATATAAGAATTCAACACCTTGGACTTGATTTGTTGGAAATATAAATTTACAAATAAAAAAAATCTAAAAATTCATATTTGAACTTTACAGATGTTGAAAAGTAATATCATGAATACATAATGAAAACATTGAAATATGTTTTCATTAGACATTGTGAAAAAGGAGTCAAGCAAATGGTTCCAGAAAATTATCAAAACTTTTGTTGCCTGAAATTTATTTTTAAAATGGGAATATATATGTATGAATCCCTGATAGATGTATAAAATCTGCTTCACAATTTAAAATGACATTTACAATTTTTAGATTATCTCAGAAAATCCTATTAGTATGTCATCAAAGGTAATAGAGAGATTTACATAAGTAATGGTCATTGTGCCAGGTATAGTGTTCTTTTTTGAGGATAGACAGATTTTGTTAACTTTTATTTTAAAAATAGAAATATTCATGTAAAATAAAGATATAATCATATATATTTTTATTTTTTAATAATTATTATACAATTATTGTGTAAAAATAATCAGAAATCTTTAATAAACTACATAAAAACACAAATTTTTTGTTGTTTCAAAAATCTTCTTGAAATAGTCTCATAAATGGTCTTGAAACCAGATAACATAGAACTAAAGCCATCAAATACAGTTGAAGCTGGTCTAAATTACTTTGACTTTAGTGACTATTGTTCATACTGACCTCTTTAAGTTGTTTGTGAATCACTGTTAGTTTGTTATTGTCATTTTTTTTTAAAAAAAACCTAAAGAAATGTCAGTACTGATAGCTATAGAAGTGCAAAGGAAAACAAATGTCAAACAGCACTATCTCTAAACAAAGACCTTCATCATCCTTAGTGGTTAATCAATATTTATTAACTGTAAATTTCATATGTTTTTTATTAATTATAGAAAAGTAATTTAAGCTTTCAGAGCCATTCCTTTTTCTTATTGTACCTCAAATTTATTGTACAGATTTTTTTTAGTTAGAAAATAAATAAACATGATTTTATTGATTTCCTTATATTATTTAATGCAATGGCAAAGGACCAGACTCTAGAGTAGAATTTTATGGATAGTACAGATTTTATTTTACTGACAACTCTATACAGTTTAGTACAGTGGTAAAGTGGTGGGTTCTGGTCTCAAGGAACTATTGCTAATGGCTAAACCTTGTCATTTTTGATTCTCCGACTTTTTCTGAATTCCCAAGCTGTCAGTGATGTGAAGGTTATTATTTTTTATAGATTGATGAAAAATATATCTATTAATGTATGCTTCCAATGAATTTATAAGATAAAAATTAGTAAAGCGGTGTTTCAGGTTGAGTACATCAGTATTCATGGTAGAGTAATTATGAATGATCTATTGATTAGAGTTTTCTCAGCTTTTGGTATGAAATTGGTATTGATTATAGAATGTTTTAAGCTTATGTTAGTCATATTTATATTGTCTTCAGAGCCAACAATTTAAGTACTCAGTGGTAGGTCAAGCATGGTTATATTTTTATATTTTTGAAAATTTGTATTTGTTGGTCATTGTAATACTATTATAATTTTAAGATAAATCTGAAGAGTTTTCAGTTACAATCATTTGTAATAGGTATTTTTACTATGGATAGGTTATTACATGAAAACATTTCTTTCATAGTAAATATTATCAGAACTGACATCTCTCAAAATTTATTTATGTCTAATTCAAAATATATTAACTTATTTATCATAATTTGCCTATAATTCTGTTATATTTCACTAATTTATACTTATAATATATAGTTTATAATTTTGTATCTTGCCGGTTTACCACAGTCGGGAGATTGTCCAACTTGGGATCTTGAAGTTCTAGGATTGATTCTCGTGTTCACAGTTTTGGTATTCAAATTTCTGAAGAATTCCCAAGAAATAAAGCCATTAGCATTTTATTTATAATGTTGTAGCTTCAAGGACTATTCTTTTATTGAGTTTGGCATCCCGCAAGGATTATTTACATTAATGACTTAACAAATCTTTTTTTACATTCAAATATTTCATGTTTTGCAGATAACACACCATTAGTATTATTGGCTATAACTTATGAACTACTTCAAAAATTAATAAATGAAATTACAAAGAAATCAAGTCATATGTCACATGATCTAATTTAACAAACTCGTATTACAAATGTTATATAAGGAGCTCGCAAATATGCTTTTAACAAGCTTTGCAGAATATCCCCAACCATAGACTGAGGAATCCAGTAGCAGAAAATGGTCCGGGGTTGGGGCTATTCTGCAAAACTCTTTATATTAATAAATGAGGATGCAAATATAAATTAAGCATTGGTTTTTCTATAATAATTTAATTATCAATTATAATAAATCAAATATATTGTTTAAAATTATAAAATGTCTAATTTTCAAAATATTTCTATTGAAATGTCAAACAATAAAATAATAAACAGTGAGTCTACATTTTAATTTGGATTACTGCTGGATTTATATCTTAGATGGGATAAACATATAATTGATATCCAAAAAATTTAAGATTTTTAAATGTTCTATTTTATAAAATTGTAATTATTAATAAAGTATGTCATATATGACTATGCTGAGGCTATTAATGTATGGTACATCTGAATTTGGTTCAGTCCCATATAGCTATTTAAGTTAGATAGCTGGAGTAAAAGACATTTTCATGTCCAAAAACTTCAGAGTTTCTACTTAAATATTACATATGAAATAAGTGCTGGGATTTGAGTTGATGTTTTGGATCTAGTGTCTGAAAATTTTAGCTCCTCACTGAGATAAGCAGTAAGCTCGAAATTAATTGGTCTGGGGATAGGAGTTTTTCAGATAGAAATTTTAAATATTTTCCCTTACTGCCCTTATCAATTAAGAGCTTGTTTGAACTATTGGTACACTCTCTGTATTACATTTTTATAAAATTAGAAACATTTTAATGTAGACGATCATTATATTATTATAGTCAATTTTTTTCTCCCTAAATTAACATAAGGGATATCTCTTTGGGAAGACACAGCTTAATACCATTTCAGGTTTTTAAAGACTATACAGAATTTTTCTTTTAAGAATTATTTTAAATAAATCGTTAGAATATCATTTTGACTTATTATATAATATATCAGGAATTTTATCGGTCAAAAAATATTTATAGTCAATATTTTATATCATTTCTTCAAACATCATTCCAAAGTATTGTTTCTTAAAAAAGAAGTTAAAGCTAGTAAGTCATAATTTTATTTGATTAATCATCCTCTTTATAATAAAATCCACAGAGAATATGTTATATTGGTCTTATGAATGTCAATATTTTAATGCAGTATTATCCCGAAAATATGATTTAAGAAAAAAATTATTTTATGGTTAATTTCAATTAATAACTGGGATAAATTTAATATTTGATTATAACTGTCTATATTTCAATTGTAATTTTTTACTTGTTTGTTTCCATTGTAAAAAGTGTGCAAAATTATAGTATTTGTTTAAGTTTCACTTTCAATTAAATGATTAATAAAAGTAAGATAGAATTGATCTTATTGAATTATAAAATATTATATGTAAAACTATGAGTAAGCATACCATCAAAAGAAAAGACACGTGCTACAATATATCTAAGAAATGGAATACATTAAGTCATTTGCATAAATTTGCATTACTAGTTTTGTTAGTTACAATATGGCTATGATTATGAGTGCTGTGTCCCTTGAAAGCGCTCAGCCACACTTATACATATTTATTTTGCATTATTTTTCATTATTTTAATATATAAAGAATTTAAAAATTCAGTTTTGTGTGTGTATGCATCTTTAGCGCAAATCATATTTATATAGTAACATTTAACCGCAAAGTTTAAACATCTCGCTTATTTCAATTGTTAGTCATAATATTTTGTTTTACACATATATTTATTAATTTAATGAGAGTGGATTTGAACACAGACTTTCAAGCTCCCTTCAGTTATCCACTGCAGCTTATATAACCAATATACATGCTCTCATACATGTATGTGGTCATGTGTATCGATTGTATAAGATGGAATGGATGACTGAAGGGAGCTTGAAAGTCTGTGTTCAAATCCCCTCTAATTGGAGCTAAGCCTAAGTATATTGTATTTAAATATATTTTTTATTTATATATGTTTATTGATAGATCTCTTTATATTATTAGATGATAACTATTTATATTGCAATTGGTTTTTTTGTTTTTTTAACTGTTAATTGTATTATTTTATATGTTTTATATATTTGTATAATAATTTATTACACTTATAACTCCATGCGAATTTTTTTTCCCCATGTAATTTATTAGAAATTGATATAAATAAATATAATTTGCAGTCATAAATGCAAATAATATTTCCATATATACATAAATAATCATAATTATAAATTGTTTCATGGTTCAGCTGCCAGGAAATCATGTGACGTTCAAGCTTTTTAATGGTTATGCTCTTTCTGTAAAATCTACCTAGTCATTTTTAATTTATTATTATACTGTAGCATTCTTCATTGGCAAATATATATATAGTTTATATTTATATAGTTAAAGTACGGTAAATAGATCTTCATTTACTATGCTGCTTAGACTGTGAAGAATTAAACCGTTAAATTGATTGTGTTTAGAAATAAAACTGTCAAAGTTAAATTTAAATTGAATGTTATATTATTCTTAAAGTTATTCTACATTTTATAATTTAAGTCTTGATTACTTTGTTTGTAACAGAAATGTAATAACAGATTTAAATGCTTCAATCTAATCTTTACTTTGAACATCTAAAACTATTTGACTTGGAGATTCCCCTGTTGACGGCTAATAGATCTATCTACTCGGTTAATCAAAAAGCCATCGAGACTTAACTTAATCGTAAAATAACCCAAGAAGCTTTTTTTTTTTTTTACAAAATAGCATCCCACCCTTTTTTCTCCTACTGCAAACGGAACAGTATATTCTTGTAGGAATTATTCCTAATTAAATCCCACTGAAAATAAAACATTGGAGTTATTTTCTGTTGATTACTGCTTGAGAATTAATCCTGATTACTGCGGAATTGAAAACTTGTTATAAATGTTTATTATCTTTTAAAGCTTATTTATGTATTTACTTTCTAGATTTACCCCCCCCCCCCCAATCGCGATGAAGATTTTATATAAAGAAAGTAAAACACTTTTTATCTCGTATACAATTCCTTTATGGGGATCTGTTTTCTTTGGTTTATTTATTTATTTCTTCGTCAATTTGCATTTCTTTTTTTTATATTTTCTTTTAAAATACTCTTGATTTTATTGCTTTCATTAAACAGTTTAATTTTTGGATTAGTTTAGACTTCGAGTCTTTCTTTAATTATGTACGCTCTCTGATTGCGATTTTGGAGTAATGATTTGCTTAAAGAATCTTTTATTTATTATTCTCAAAAACTGAAAGCTAATGTTTAGTAAACATAAACTTAAATGTATACAATAGAACTATTATATTTAATGCGTTAACTGTATCTTGTTTTATTATAAATATATTGTGTACCTGTGATGAAAATAAACTAATATAAAAGTAAATCCATGTAAGTTCACTACAGCACTAAGATTTCTTTATTATCTTTCCACAGAAAAACAGATTATACAACTATATAATTTTGATAAATAATTTAAAAGAAATTAATAACAATTAAGCACTTCAAAAGACAGATTTTTGGCTAAATCATAAGTAGCTTCAAAGTTAAAATGAGAATATATGGTTCAGCTTTTCAATTTTTACCTGTATTTTATCAAGTTTGATTATGGAAAATGGCTTTTCATGTTTTCATATAATAAAATATATTTTTATAATATGTTTTTACAATTTTATTTTTTATTCATCACTTATGTTTTAATAATAGTAATCGGATATATTTGCTATTTAACAATTTGTTAAAAATTGTTTCTGAAATTTTGATTTTTGCTAATTGTTTTTGTTCATTTTCTAATTATTATATGCTGGATATTTTGATTTCTAAAGATATTTCAGATTTTTTTTTTAATTTCTTATGTAATTATGCTAACATTTGTATGGTCTTTACTAATAATAGATGCAAATTTTCTTTTTTATATTTGATTGTCATAGTAATTTGATCTTTTGGTCATATGCTTACATACTACCAGGTTTTTTTATTTTAATTTTTTCTAATTTATTTTTTAATTTTTGATGGAATTTTGTGATTTTTCAACAAAATAGATAAAATAAGTGGAACAATTGCTCTAGGACATTATGTACCTTGTTGAGTCAGTGGTAGTTTTGGGGCTTCCCTTAGAAATCAAAGTGGCAGAAAGCACTTTCTGAACATGTACTTTATTATTAAAAATTTTCGACTTCAAAATATAGGGTTAAGAAATAACTACTATTTGTGCTAAATTTCAACAGTTCTTTAACTTTAAAATTGCCAATTTAGATTTTTGCTTTTGCCATGTTAATGAGCTTTCAGCACTGTATTATGGAAGTAAATCTATACTTGGTTCACCAAAAAAAATTATGTATGTTTCTTGATAATAATTGTATTGCTAGTGAATTGACTCAAGGGAAAGATTTACTGCTCTCTGTTTTTTTTTTTTTTGGAGAGGGTGGGAATGATAATAAATTAAATTTAAAAACTTCATAAACAATTAAGGGATCTAAAGATGCAAGAGGCTTAAAAGTTATCAGTGGATCAAACAGCTAAGAAAGTACAATTATTTACTGAACATAGGCACTAACTTCGTTTTGGAACATTGAAAGTATCATATTAATCAGCAAAATATGTATAGCACTATTTTATGTATGGATGATACTCTTGTATACAATAGGGGTTATACCACTAAATGTCACATGATCACTATTCTTTATGCTTACACTAGATAGGGATTTTATGCAAAAACCTTCCTGCATCCATTGATTACTCTAACCTGCACTGAGTGGTGCTACTGTATGGAGAGTTTCACCATTGTGATAGACATTTATAGTGGAAGAAATATAAAGAATAAAATACAAGAAATTATATAATAACCTTGAAATATATCTATTTGTCTAATGATTTAAATTGAAACAAAGATATTCACTATATGGTGTATTAAGATTTCTTCTCAGAGTTAAAATGGCAAAATTGCAGATCCTGGTAAGATATGAAGAAGTTGTAAGAGTTCTTTTGAAGTGTATAGACCAAGAGATGCATGTTTTGTACTAAGTAAAGATTGAAACTAAAATATATATGTGGGAGAAAAACAGATATCACTAATTATATTGAAATCATTAAGAGACTGACATGGAACTGGGCTAAACATATTGCTAAAAAGATAATTTATGGTGCCCATGTAAGTATTACATTGGATCCCAAGAAACTGTAAAAAGACCTAGAAAGCGGCCACATAGGAGATAATAAAGGCATATGGTTTTATTGCTCAGGAGTTTATAAGAAGTTTGAGCGCCTGACATGTGAGTGAATTGATCCTGAGACCTTCTGATCTCATGGCCAACCATACCAAACTGCACAGGGTGTGAATGGGTGAAATATTGAAGTTTGTTAGTGTGTTATGAAGACGTTGTGTTAGAAATCAAGGAAACTACTTTAAACTTGGAAAGATCTTAATGTTGTAGTGGATTGATATTTTTTTGAAAATGATGGTGATGACTTATTTAGTAGCAATATATTTATTTCCTTCTCTGCATTAAAAAAATACAAAAATGTATTTTTAATATATTTCAAAAATTGCTTTGAATTCTATTTTTGTCGAAAGAGGAAATGTTTCTTAACATTTTTTTTCTTCGAATTCATTTCTCGGATCCATCTTCCCCTGTATCTTTTTTTATTTAAATTTAATATATATATTTCGATTTTTGGGATTCAAATATTGAGGAAATTACTTTTTTTCATAGTAACATTTTGAAAAAAGTGATTATTGAGTTAGTTTTTTTTTATTATATATATTTATAATATTAATAGTTTTCCTCAGATTTCGATAATGCTATCAATTTTATTAAATATTTACTAAAAATTGTATATTTCTTTCTATCTTTAATTTGACAACTTTTTTTTTTTTTTTTTTGCAATAAGTTTTATTATTATATATATTTTGGAGAAAAAAAAGACAAACTATTTAGATAAATGAATTTTATTCTCTTTTGTCTTATTTTTTATTTTTTACATTTTCTCTTATTCGTTCATATTTAAACTTGGAACTGAGCATTGATCCATGTATCGTTTTCTGTATCATCCCTTACTTCTACCCTTTCTCCTTCAAAATAAAGTATAGTACCAATACTTAGTACACTGTTTCATATGTTGAAGTCATACTTTTACCACTTCTGTCCATTACCTCTGCCTACCATGTAAATGAATTGGAATTGGAAACTACAATGAATAAAACTTGGAAAATTGTATACTCAGATGGGCTTGATCTATCTATATTTACACTAATTGATTACTAAAGATTACAGTAGATACCATGCTAAATTAATAAAGTAGAATTTTTGCTTAAAAATATTGCATAAACTAGGACACATGGTGTTGAGTTGGTTTTAATATATACTATTATTTAAGTAGAAGTTCACTGTGAGCGTGCAAACCATAAAAATAATTCACAAGATTGATCTATAAAAATCATTTTAACAAATTAGCAAATAATCCTACTTTTATGATCCTATCATATTGTTATTTAATAGTTGATTCTTATTAAAATTATTAGAATTTACATTTTATTTATAATTTGAAAGTATAAAATGGCTTGATTACAAAAATTCATATAAATATAACGTTTCACCTCTTTAAGTATCTTGATTGTTTAGTTAATCAAAAAGTGCTATGATAGTTAGATAAGTGTATAATGTTGCCCAAATTTAGTCAGTTTTAAGTGTTTTTTGACAAATAAATTGACCGAGACCCGCCTTGCAAGCAAGCAGTTGCTTGCAGATGGTTGTCGCGAGTTTGCTTCCTGGCCAATGCTTTGACATATGGAGAAAAAAAGAAGATAGTTATTAAGAAGTTAAGGAATGTAATTGTAGCCATCCAATTTGTAAAGACCTATAATGATAGAAAGGAAAGCCAATTGTAAAATAATTTTGAGAAGGCAGTGATGAAAAAACAAACAAGGAAAACTGTACACTTTATTAAAATCTTTCTATTAGATAATAAATGGTATTGATTGTTATTGTCAGTACTTTTGGTTCACCTCCTGGACCTTGACCTCTCCATTTTCTTTTGTAGCTAATTAATCAGCATGTGACATCTCATGTAGCATAAAGAAAATGAAAGAATTGCTTACCAAGGATAATAGCATTCATCAAGAAAGGAGTATGTTTGGTTAAAGAATTATAAAAAGTAACACAAAGAACTTTGAGAGAATTGAGCCCATCTTTCTTATAAAACCATCCAGGAATTCAAAGAAATTATCAGCCAATAACATCTAATGATTGAAGAAAAAATGGAACCACTTCTCAATTTCACTGCAAACAAGCATCTTAAGAAAATGTGTGTAGACTTTGAGAAAACTTTCATATATATAGCCGTACATAATGATAAGTAATACTTTTTTATTGGATAAATATAAAGCCCGATGATAATCACCAAGAATTGATAAATGAACTGCTTTTTCTCTGCAATATTGAGTAACTTTTTGCAGTATGAAAATAACATTTATTACTCTATTTAGATATTTTTATAAGAGATTGTAAAAAACCAAGAAAGAGACCACATGTGAGATGGATGGCTGAAAGAAGAACGTGTGCAGGGGTGATATGGAGAAGAGAAGCAAAAGATCAGAGTTGGTTAAACCTTGGAGAGACCTTTATCCTACAGTGTATTGATAATGTTTGATGATGATGATTATATAAAGCTATCCATTATAACAACATCCAGAGAGCAGTCATAAAATAGCTTATATATTTTTAATGTAAATTGATTTTGAAATAATTGATACTAATTTCATAGTGTAGAGATATTTCACTCATTTTTAAACTTTTATAATAAACATGAACATTATATATGTGGTAGGAATGGAATCATATAATTGATGTGGGAATTGACTACATTCTAAGGCAGTTAATGGTAGGAGTTATTCTTGAAAAAATATACAACAATTAAAAAAATAATTTAATTGGTATGCTGGTTGGCATTTTCATGTAATTTCATATATATATATATATGGCATCCATCTGGGTTACATCGCACACAGCAACATAGTTGCATGTGCACATGTATATAAAAAGTAAAGGAAAAGTAGAAATAAATGCACATAAATTTTTGTAGATATTTTCTACATTCACTGGAATAAAAATAGTAAATAAAGTGTTAAATAATTCTGAATTTAAAACAGAATTTTATTATTCATTAAAATGTTTAAAAAGATCTAAATATTGTATTACTATTACTCTGATTTTGAAATTTAAAAATAAACATTTGTTTAATAATTGTAAAAATTTCTATCTTTTAATTAGTTGGTAAATATCTCTATCTAAATAAAAACATATATATCACATTTTGGTAAAACTTCAAACTTGTGTTCAAAAGGATTAGACAGATTGAAAAACAGCACTATGTGTTTATCACCTGACCCTACAAAAATTATAAAGTCTGATAAAAAATATCAGTTCAGTTTGGCTTGCAGTTTTTATAAGAGCTGGCCAGAAAAGTCTGGTTTTAATATTTTGAGAAGCAATGGCCAATTAGGCCAGCAAAGTCTGGATAGTAGTTTTTATAAAGAGAATTGGCTAATATAGTTTGGCTTGTAGTTTTTGTACGAGATGGCAAGAAGGGCTGGCTAATAATATTTTTGAAAAGCAGAATAGATAGCTGCAGAATTAGCTAGGAGAATTGAACAGACTTCCCATGAAAATGTAGATGAAGTCATACCAGTAAATCCAGCAGTGATCTGTCTCCTAGTTCTACATACTAAAGTTTTGATTCACCTTAATTCTGAGTCAACTGAAAATGGATCAATTAGCCTGTACAAATGTGTTCTAGAAGACAGTTTTGTTGGCCTGAAGCTTGTCAAGCCCTATACAGAAGGGAGAATGCCAACATACCTGATTATACCTTCCTAATTGGGACAATCCTGGAGTATACCTGTCTTACCAAGACAAATTCACAAAGAGAATCACAGATAAATGTATATACAATGGTGAGTAGCATTATATGTAATGAGAATGAAATTTTAAGTAATTTATTTGATAAAAATGACATTTAAAAATCTATATAGCTTAAAAGATAACAAGTAAATAATTTCGATTGAACAGAATCAAAATCTAAAGGTAATGATTGAATCATGTGCCAAAATCTTAGATTTGAATAAGCTGCTTATTTACCCACTTGGCCATGTTGAAGTAGTGGGCCCTTCCAAAATCCAACATTAGTTATAGTGGCATGTTAGTTTTATCTGTTTTTTCTACAATATATCCAAGAAATTGAATACATAAAGTCATTTGCATAAATTTGCATTGCAATTAACTAGTTTTGTTAGTTACAATATGGCTATGACTATGAGGACTATATCCCTTGAAAACACTCAGCCACATGTATACATATTTATTTTGTATTATTTTAATATATAAAGAATTAAAAAATTCAACTTTGTGTGCACATGCATCATTAGGACAATCATATTTATACAGTAGTATTTAACCGCAATGTTTAAAGATCTCACTTATTTCTATTTTCATTCATGCAATATAAAATTTAAAATTTTTCTCATGATATTTTTGTTTCTTCATAGTTACTGATATTAACTCTGTCATTACCAACATGTAATTTTTAGTTAGATAGGCTGTCACATGATGTTTCCTATAATTCATTATCTTCACCCACTAACATATACTAAATATATCATGTAAGTGTCTGTTTGTAGTTCTTTGTTTATTCATTTATTTTCAAGTTTTACATCCATGCATAAGAACATATTTTATTTCATTGTTCAAAGATTGTAATATTGTTTATAATTTTAGATGTTCATATTATCTGTAAGTAGATGAATACATAGCTAGCCTTATTCTGTTTTAGATGATTTTATACATCCATGAAACATTTTGTGTGCCAAACTTGGATGCCTGTGCAATGTTTTTTTTTCCAATTTTAAATTTTGGTTGGAAAAAAGATTCATCTTTTTTTAACTTGGTATTTATTTTAAAACCACTTTGTACATCAACCCGCCTATTAATCTGCATTACTATTCCTTAAAATTATAATTGAGAACATTTATATTATCCTCAATATTCGAAAGCATAAGTGGTCTGTTAAATAATACTGTTTTGTATTGTCTGAAGATTTAAAAAAAGAACCTACCATTGTTCTCCAAGAAAACAAAAAATGAAATATAAAACCAGCAAAGCATATTATATGACATCACTTAATGCTATTCAGCACCAATTCCTTTTGTCTCTCACCATTATGTTTGAAATAATAAATCAATAAAGCTTCTGCCATCAAAATAAACATAAAACAAGCAATATAGCACTAAAGATAAGTGCAGGAGAGAGAAAAGAAGCTAAAGGCCAAACAGGACCAACATTCAGATAAATTATCCAGTTGGTTAATAATTTAATGTACATTTACCAATGTTCAAAATAGTTAATTACAAATGACATGTCTTTATTATTTTATAAATATTTGACTGGCATAGCCATTAAAATGAGTAAGAAATAAACTCTTGTATAAAAGTTGAAAATAAGACATATGTAAATGAAGCTATGCTTTGAAGCTATGTTTACTCTATATAGAAACTTTCTTAGTCTGATATTTTATATATACCCAAAAGCTCATT
Organism: Epiperipatus broadwayi; assembly: GCA_028023455.1. Classification (NCBI taxonomy): domain Eukaryota; kingdom Metazoa; phylum Onychophora; class Udeonychophora; order Euonychophora; family Peripatidae; genus Epiperipatus; species Epiperipatus broadwayi. The sequence continues at coordinate 7,947,769 of JAQFVV010000007.1, read as the reverse complement.
TTGTATTAACCTAATAATCTAGTAAGTATATGTCTATTGATAAGTGTATAACGTATGACAATATTTCATTTACAAAAGTATTAAAATAATAGAAAATGAACTCTTTTAAAAAAGAATGAACTAGGTCATGTACAAGGCTGTGTTTGCATCTGTGATGCAAAGGATTTTATTCTTGTTTAGAAACATGCTAGATCTGCTACTTTATATATATTTGTGTGTGTGTTTGTGGGAACACGTGTGTGTGAAAATGATTTTCCCAGGCTACAGATATCTGTGTTCATACATGTATGATTTATTGTACTAATATTATATGCTTTATTGTACTAATATACTAATCTTTCATCTGCATCACACTGAACACCAACTGTGTAACAATTGTAAAAACTATTATAGAGAAGCTGAAAGCATTGATATGTAACAAGATTGAAAGTTTCTCCAATAGAAAAGAACCACTTTTACAATTTTCATTACCCACTTGATATATAATTTAACCAAAGTGGCAGTATGTTAGTGCACCAAGTCATACATAGATAACCCTAGATAATATACATGTGTGTAAAATAATACACACACTGAGCTGAAATATAAAATTTTAACAAAATTTATTTTACCAATTATACTTTCAATGTTTTCACATCATATTCATGGTCAGAAAAGATTAAAAGTATATTTGGTGTAATAAATATTCTTAAAATTTATGTTTTAACTCTGTATAAGTATTATTTTACATTAGTATTTAGAATGGCAGAATATGGAAACATCATTATGTATGTACATATATATATATGTTAATTCTAATATTCTCTAGGATAAATGAATTCATAGTATTAGTGTGGGAGCTTGCGTGTAATAAAAATATAATAATAACTAAATAGCTGATGTTTCAGTACAATAACAAGTACTTTCGTCAGAGCTTTTTCTTTCTTAAATCATATATATATATATTGAGCTGGATAGTTTATCTGATTCAATGGTTTCATTGTCAAAAATAAAACCAACTTTTATTTCCATTAAATTTTAAAGTTTAAAACTATTTAAAAGTTGTTTATAAGAGTATGTGTATTAACACACATACTTATTTATGTTTAAAATGTCATTTTATTTTATTTTATAAATTTGATTTCTAAAATAGTTTTCTTTTACTGCTTGTTTTTATTTATCAAGTTAATTAAAAACAAGCAAACTTTTTAATTGCATTCCTGTTTTTATTTTATTTTAATTATGATCCATTTTAGTTTGATTTTAAAAGTGGAGATTTAATTTTGTGTTGTTGTTTTTCTATAAGATAATCCCTGGTTAGAATTCTTAAGTAAGGTTGAGTGGGAAATAAAGATTCACCCTGGCTTAAGGCTTATAATTGAAAAACAAGAAAGTTTACATGGGAGATAGAGGGAGGGTACAAATAACCCCAAAAATTTCAGACATTTAGATTATTCTTGGCTGGAACAAGATATTTAAAGTGATTGATTCTGCTTCCTATAATTCTACTATTCACTTTATATTAGCATGCTGAGATTTATACTGTGTTGGCAGTTCGAACATTTAATTTCTCTTCAAAATTTGCTGTTAATAAAAGATTTTCATTTCTTGAAGTTTGCTTTCATAAGATGTCAAAATTCACTGCTATATGTATGCCAACCTACAACATGCCTTACTAACTTAACTAAGGATGGACCTCTGATTCCAAGCTGTTCTTTCATCATGTCATGAAAGTCTGAAGTAGGAAGGATCCCTATATATGCCTCTACACTTGCTGCTATAAAGAAATGGAAACACCTGAAAATTTGAACTCCAAAAATAAATGTGTGCACTCTTTGAAAAATGTGGACTCTGCTTTACTGTAAGCTAAAAATATTTCTTATTCTTTCCAGGGTATATAAAATCTTTAGTTAAATATCCACTCAATCTAAAAAAATTAAATCTGTTGTATAAAGTTTTACTAGTTATTTAATCTTATAATTATATGTGTTTTCTTTTCTTAGTATTTATAGTGTATCTTGAAATCTTAATTTTAAGATTCCAAGTTTGTTTTCCATTTTAATTATCAGAGAGTGTATTGTGAGATTATATTTTATATTCTTAATATGTCTCCCTTTATTTTATTAACTAGTGCTAAATGCTTGGGCAGACCTAACTTGAGACTTTTAATTATTATACTCTGCTTAGTTATGGCCAGTCATTTGGCTGGTGGTACCTCGGTTTTAAATGTCAGTTTTCCTTAAATCAAATATTTAATGTTTGGCTAGTCAATTGGTTGGTGATTCTCCAGTTTTAAATGTCAGTTTTCCTTAAATAATATATTTAATGTTTCCTTCATTTTAAATCCTTTATACTGGAGTATTTTCTTAGTTTTCTATTTCTTTAAATTGGGGATTTAACTTTTCTTCAATTCTATAATTTATACTCTGTTGTATTCATCTACCATTTTTATGTTCTTGCATTGTAATCAACCATAATGATCTGCAGATATTATGTTGTCATTAGTCAATAAGTTATTGATCACTCACCCACACTAGTTTCATTGATTCATGCAAGAAACTTTCATTTGCTTTGCAATTTTAGAACTTTTGAATAAGAAAACCTGAATTTCTTGGGTGAATCGCCAGCTAAAGGAAAATCAGTTCCTCTTTTTTGCTTTAATTTATTGTTAGAAAATTAGTTTGTCTGCCAGAGCATTGACATTTTATTTTTGTTAGTACATGCCGCCTGATATAACCGTATTTATTGTGTGTAAAGCTCTACTTTAAAATTTTATATTACTCTTAATAAAATTTCAAATTAGTTTAAATTTTTTTGCTGACATTTGTCTATGTGTTTTTATTTTTCAATTGTCTGAACAATATTCATGAGTTCTTGCTATCTCCCTGAGTCTAGGCGATGCAAACCACCATCACCATCCACTTTTGATCATAGTAAACAAATTTTCCAGATACATAGTGATCTGGTGGCACCATCCATGATCAAGCATGGATTGAGTGACCATTATAATATATATATTGTGCCAAGACCAAATTGGCACATGTATATAAAATAATTTTGTCTAAAAAAAATTATTAAAATAAAAATATTTCATAAAAGAGTTTGAAATAAAATTGGGAAATAATTGATTAAAAGTGAGAAGGGGGTTTTCTTTAGAAAGTTAAACTAAAAGTTTTATAAAAGGAAGTAAAGTTTTCCTTAATTAGTATTTGTAAAAATAAATTATTTAAAGTTTAAAAAATATAAATCTCTTTTCATTCGAGCTTATTATAATAAATTATATATGTGCCTGCGAGTGTAAATAAATGTATGTGTGTTAGAATGATATTAAAAAAATATAAATGAAAGTTAAAAAGAAATTATATTTGGAAAACACAGCGATGGCTATTAAGTTAAATAAAGATTTTAAAAAACCACACCGGCAGTGGGCTACTAATGAAAGATATAAAAACAACATGTTTATGGAGACTACTACTAATTAAACAATCTTTAAAAAACATGTCAGAGGATTAGTTACTAAAGGAATTTCGACAACACATATTTGCCAGAGGATATTAAAACAAAAACACTTTGCATATATAAATAGCCAGATTTTTATCGGACGTCAGTTTCAGCCTAGTTTCAGTCATGTTTCAGTTCAGATAACAGTGTAATATATATTATGTATCCAGAAACAGAAATGCAGTGTTGAGCAGTTTTAGGGAATATACACTCTACTTTCAGCCCTTAGTCCAATAAGATCAGCAAGACCTGCCCATGAAATAATGTCTACCTAACAGCTCAGAAATCCTCCGGCAATGTTCAACTGTCTCCAAGAATAAAACCAATGGATTAGCATCAAATCTCCTCAAGAAATGTCAAATCTAACCAGTTAGATATCCTTTATTAGATTTACTCTGTCAGAAGCAGCCAACAACAAGCAATATCCACATTCCAAAAATCCTAGGTAAAACATTTTATTATTTTCATTTATACATAGTAGCCACTACTGTAATTCGTAAATCCTACAGAGACCAGTAATTTGAACTCTAGAAGCATGCATAAAATGAACTATTGATGTGCGTGTTTGTGAATGTGAGATAATTTATCGATGTCAAATATTATTTATGCTTTTCATAAGATATATATGATAATGTGTTAATTTAAAATGTGCGTGTGTTATATTAGTTAAAAATTATAAAGATGTTTAAATTTAGTAAATTAATGTTAGTTAATAAACTGTCTTTAAAATTAAACTTTATATGTCAGTCAATTCTTTTTATCAATCTCTTTTTATCAATCTCTGTTACCTATTCTTTACCAATCTTATATCAATTCAATCACCACTAATTAAACTATATTTATTATTGATTAAAATTAGACTGTTGGGATCATTTCGAGCACTGGATTATGGGCCTACTGACCAAATATGTTAGTCAGAGACTAACTGGTGCCCAGAGTTTACTCCAAAACAAATAAAGTGTTTGGATAGTAGGGGTTTGAATTTAGCAGTCGAGGTGGGCCATTGTTGATAGTTAAAGCTATCAATAATATCTCCCATTTTGCTCGAACATGCTGGTTCGTTCACGTAACATTTATAAGATTATAAATGTATTATAAAAGGTTGGAAACCAGCTGAAACATACATACGTGTAAGTAAGTGGTTCGATCCAGTACAATATATATATATTGTAACTTTATATTTTGGTACAAAATATAAACCTTGGTAGAACTAGTCTAATATTTCTATCTATCTTCTTATAAGTGATTATCACCATTAGTATTTTGTATACTTGTTACTTGTATCCAAATTAATTGAATGATGATATTATATAATTCCATTTTTTTGCCTTACTTATTGTATTTTTTTATCTATTAGTTTTGCTCTGTCTCCAAACACTAAGTTAAGTAAACTGTGCTTAACCTGAAAGTGAAAACCAACAGCATTTTACATCAAGTTCAGTAAGATAAAGAAAAACATTATTATTATTATTATTTGTTTTTTCTTTCTTTATATAATCCCAGAGATTATTTTGGTTTAATTAAAAGATTTATTTAATTTCTTTTTAATTAGTTTATAAAATATGATAATATAAATACATTTTTTTTTATTTTAAGAGATATGTAAATGAGAAGAAATTTAATTGGCTAAGAAACAAAATAGAAGTTCCGGAGATATTTTTTTAAGAGTGGCTGTAGTAACAGCAAAGGTGGAAAAAGAAAAGTAAAAATCTTTTCTTTATTTTTTGGCTGTTAAACTTATAATGAAAATGAAAGCTTCTCTTTAAAAAAGAGAGAGAATTTAAAGACAAAGAAGAAAATTAAAATAAAACTTTTCATAAATAATTTAAATTGTAATATTATCAAGTGTTAATAGAAAAATGTATAGCTAAGTTTTAAGAAATCTGTTTAGATCTTTCAACCATGAGTCTAGCTGCTAATAAATTTCCAAATGTCTACAACTGAAATATAGTGGAATTATTATTAATCACAATAACACAAGCAGCAGTGTTAAAGGTCATACTTGAAAATTCATATTGCTTACAGACCATATTTTAACCTTGGATAAAATACTTTACTTTCATAACTTTAACACATATAGTAGTGTTATGTATGTGCAAAATGAATTATAATTAACCATGGATAAAATGTTTTACTTTCATGAACTTTAAAGCATATAGTAGTGTTACGTGTGTGCAGAATGAAATACCATATTTTAACCTTGGATAACATGCTTTACATTCTTAATTTTAATACATATTATAGTTTTATGAATGTGTAAAATGAATTATTATCTTTAACTTTGGATAAAATTTTGCTCCCCTGACTTAAAGTGGTGTTGTGTATATGTGGGGAATGAAATGCTGTTTTAATATTTTTATGTGCCAGTGTCTGAATGACAAAGAATTAATTACAATCCCACTTTGAACTTATACAACACTTTGTTATTTTTTTTATTAAAGTTAGAATCTAGTTATGGAAAGAAATAACAGATAACCAGGAAACTATTTTGGCTGTTATAGCACTTATGGGATAATTATTTACCTGAGCAGCCATCCATAATCTTTGATACTGATAGATCAAAAGTAGTAAAATATTTCAATTTTGAAATCACATTTAAAATAAAGTAATACAATTCCATTGACTTTTGAGAATAATTTGATTAGAATTATACATATCCTACCTTTTAAAATATCTTGGATATACAGGATCTACACATAAATTAATTAATTTATAAATATTTCTTATAAATCAGATTGAAGAAGTATACAATCGTCTTTTAAGATTCTATGTTATAATATATATATATATATATATATATATATATTCAATGTATATATATATATATATATATATATATATATTCAATGTATATTTGTTATTAAGTTTTAGAAATGTACTATTAATTTATTGAGTGATAGTTCATATTTAAATAATATGTCTTTGAACCTAGTGTAGAATTTTAGTGGATATGTATTTTATGTTTTACTTATATTTTATATTCTTTATTTGTGTAAGAGGTTCACAATATATATAATCTATTGTATATAAAATAATTACTTGTCAAATTTAGATTTGTGGTTGAGCATATGATAGGGATTAAAACGAGTCAATGATAAGAAACAGTACTTGTGTAAAGATTTAATAAATAATTCAACAAATCTATAAAATGCATCAAAACCACATGTCTTAATCCTGTATGTCTTTCCAGGGTTCTGTGCTTATACTCATATTATAATATTAGGTATTATTTTTTATACCATCTGGTGTATGGTCAGTTGTTATCTCATTTATTTCCTGTAATAAAGTTTTATTACATTTCCTGTCTGAATTCATATTTGTAAGACTACACATGACTTCCAAATTGAGCTGATAGATTAATGAGGATAATTTATTTTTATCTTATTAAGGAAGTGAGTGTTAATACTGTTTTAATATTATATGGCTTTTTTCGTGCTGGTGGTCTAATCCACAGAATAATTGTTTGCCATTATTTTGTATATCCTTTAAGCTTGTTTCAGCACTGGTGGTTAATCCACTGAACATTCTGTAATTATGCTATTTGCTCTTTTTATAGTTAGAAAACCCACAGGGTACTTACAGCTTTATTATTACTTATGCAGATGAATACATCCACGAGTATATTATTGCTCTTGGTTATATAAATGTATGCTTGAGTAGAGTCTCCATACATTATGATTCTTACATCGTTTTCCTCATTCTTATGTTTATGGCATGTGTTCGGTTATCAGCCATAAAAAAGCATTCAAATGAATTGTTGTCATAATTTATTATATGTCAATTATATGATAGTTTAGCTGAGTTGAAATTCCCTTTTGATATATTATCTCATTATAGTCAATTTCCATAGGTTTATTAATACCAATTGTTATTATTATTATTATAATTTTGAAGTATGTATGTGTTAGTTCTGGTTTTGATTGTATTCAATGTGCCATTGACTGGGTATTCCAATCTACCCTTGTCCTTATAAAAACCCATTGGTAATAAAATCTTAGTTTGTATTATTTATATAATTAATGTAGATTACACTTTAAAAAACAATTACATGTGATGTTATTTTATGTAATTTATTTTTGTTTATTTAATTTTATTAATATTGTGTTAACTAATTATTATTCTAATGTTTATTGAATAATGAATAAATGTTGATTTTATAATTTAATTTATCTGTATGGTTGCTATTTGTCACACATGAAGCCAGATAATCCAACGTATTAAATAGGTCATAAATATTAGAGTATATATTGTCCCTGATGATGTGTGCAAGGTTACTGAAATATTCAGAAAATATTTTAATACTTTTGTTATTGGGTAATTCATGATGTGCAAGATATAATAAAATCCCATTTATCTTCTATATCACCTCAGCTTTGCTTGTTAATTCTGGAACATAATCCAGAATCTATTATTTATATTGAAATCAATAGATAAATCTGCTAGCCAGTATAAAAAATGAACCTATTTTTTTAATACTATAACTGATGCTTTTCCTATTATAATAAAATGTCTCATTGCTATGATTTGATTTGATATAAACATTAATGAAGAAAGAAACTAAAGTTCATGCTTCTTACTTATCTGAGCTATAGCCAGGCATATTATGATGCTGATTATAATTATTGCTATATTGTCAAATGACTCATATTTATCATATAATCTTTAGCAGTTATAGAGATTATGCCATCTTGTCCATAGTCAGCCATGGAGTCTCCAGTAAATAAAATCATAAATTAAAGTTCTGGGTGTAGTTTTTAAGATATAGTCATTGAAGTGAATAGTTATAAATCATAAATTAAGATTTGGGAGTGTAATTTTAAAATCCAGTTGTTAAGGAGAATTATAGCTAATTAAAGATTCATATAATTTATTTTAGGTATTTTACATACCTTCATATAATTCTGTGATAGGTCTTCACAGTGTACTGTAGTTGTGACCAGATTATACTATAACAGCTTTATATTGTATAATTTAATTTTCGCCTGTTATGATCCAGGATAGGACTTTTCTGTCATGGATTTTGGCTTCCCAACATAAGCCGATTTACTGATAACTAACCTTTTGGTTACAATATACATAATATTCAAATACATATATAATGCCTATACTAAACTTAATATAATTAAAAAGGATTTGAACTCAGACTTTCAAACACTCCACAGCCATTCATTCCATCTTATACAACTGATTCACGTAACCACGTACATGAGAAAAAGATAAATGATCTCCAATATACTTATTTTATGCTGAACCAGCACTCATCTATTGGTTCAGATCACTATCTCCTGCATATATATACTATCAGTGTTAAGTTTTTATTAAGATACCAAATCAGCAAACTTTAATGGACATGCTTCAATCTTCTCCATATTCCAACTCTTCAGCCATCCATATCATTAAAAATCCAAGAATGGACTGCTCATAACTCTTTTAAATATATATATAATCTTATAATTTAATACTAGTAAATATTGTAATCAAAATTTTTGAAAAGTACAAAAATTATAATTGTCACTTAGGAGTGCTTACGATTATCCTCGTAGTCTTTATCAACTAATACTTTGAAAGGTTACCCTTCCCATAATTCCATGATCTTAATGTTTGTTGTCTGTCTATTGATTAAGTCTTGCTTGTATTTATACATTAGCATAGATTCCTTTATTTTTATAATATTGTTATTTTTTTCAGTTTGGAATATTTTTACTTTATTATAATTGAAATTAAAACCATATATACATGATTTATTATGGTCGTAAAAAATGGAAGCTGATACAACCTCATTATATTCTAATAAATTGATAATTGTTCACTATAATTACAATCATATTTATTATACTATTAAAATTTTAATATGAAATATCAATATAAAAAATAAAATAAAAAATTAGTAATGAGGTTGATTCTTCTATTAATAAAAAAATTTGGATACCAATTCGATATATTTCGAATCAACAAGAAAATTTTATAAGGAAAATTTATAAAAATATATTGACATTGCATTTTATGCACCTCCTACATTAAATAAATTATAAATGGATATGTAGGTGTGGTATCAAATGTATAAGGGAATCAAGATGTACATAGGAAAAAAGAATTAAAGAGCCCTTGCTGTTATTAAAATGGGTTCAAATTTTGAAACAAAATTGTAAAGGTAATAATAATGTATCATCTTCTGTTTTTATGACCATAATAAATCATGTATACACCTGGGTCTCTTTTTACGTGGACTTATTTAACACAATTTTGAAGTTATGCAATTCATGTTTCACCAGAAGTTGAACTTTTGCGCACTTACGTTATATTGAAAGTAATAGCACATTATTGGAATTTGACTTTCATCTTAGTAATTTCAATATTTTCAGTGCTTTATAATAGTAAAATTTTATGCAATAATGAAATTAAAATCATGATTTCCACATTTTATGTATACACACATTAAATTTTACAAGATTATAATGTAAATTTGTTCAAACATTGTGCGTGTTAATTTTGCATTTTAAATCACTTTCTGTTTTTGCTTTCTAAAAAAGAATGTTTAATCAATTATTAATCATTTAGTGTCCGCAAGTTTATTTTTAAAAGGTGAGTAATAGCAGTGAAACGAAATTTGATTTTTAAACGGAATTGAAAATTAAAAAATTAAAGACAAAATAAAAGTTTAGATACAGAAGAAAATGTAGAAAAAGATAATGAAACAGAAGTGGAACCTGTTCCTTTCACTTCCAAAATGATTCGAGAAGGTCTTCAACTTTCTAATCAATTGGAAAATTATTTTCTTACTAATAACACTAATCATGAATGTGCTTTTAAATTTCAACGAGAGTTAAATGGTTGTATGTCTGGATATCACGAGCTTCATAAACAATTAATAAAATCATCATCTCAAAGATTAATTACTAATTACGTTGTCACTAGAAAACCATTAAAACAACAACATGAGAGTGAAGTTGGTGCTAGTTATAGTTCCTCTTGTGAAGAATCTTTACTAGTTTGCAAACGAACCTGTTTATCGGCAAATAGTGTTAACAATTAAAACGTGTATAAAAAAATGTAAATTACTGTACTGTAAATTATGCATAAAAATATATTATTTTGAATAAAATTAAATATTATAGTTTAAAAAAGTTTGTCTTAAATCAATTTTTTTTCAAATTTGAAATTTTTTATTAGTCATATTTTATTTCCTTATTTTTTTTTTTTTTTTGCGCGAATTTTAAAGTAATTTTACATTGGTGCTTTGCTTTTACGTGAATTTTGAAAAATCACAGACCCCCCCCCTTTTCAATGTAAGTTACGTTTATTTTTGCACGATTTTGTTTGCATGTGTTTTCTGAGGAACCTATCTATCGCATAAAATGAGACCCAGGTGTATATGGTTTTAATTTCAATTATAATAATGTAAAAATATGGCAAACTGAAAGAAATAACAATATTAGGAAAATAAAGGAAGCTATGCTTATATTTAAATACAAGCAAAACTTATTTAACCTTTTAACCGCTAATTATATTATTGGTTGTATGAGGTAAAAATCAAATCTTTTAATTGGCCAACTCACAAACTGAAGACAAAGCCTATTGTTAAAACATATTCGCCTATAATATTAAATTCAACTCAGATACGTTTATAAAAAGTATATTACTAATTTTTCAGGTTATGAAGAGAACGAAAGTTCTTTCAAAAATAAATTGCTATTTATTTATTCTAAAATATTCAATTTCGGTAACATAAAAGCTATAATACAAACAAAAAGGTCGACTTTTATGTTATAGAAAAGTAAATATTTCTTTTAAATATTTCTTGAATATTTTTACTAAAATCTTCAATATTTTTCGAAAATAATTTTGTTTTTTTATTATTCTCTCTGAAAATAATTTGTAATTTCCATAAATATAATTTTATAATAATTTATATCATGTTCAAAATGAAAATCTCAGCATTTTTCTTTATTTTCTTTGATCAGGCGGTTTTTTTGTTCTTTCCAGCCAATCAGAATGTCTTTTTCGGCTGAGAGCATGCTAAGAACCAATCACAACTCATGTTCTTTCTTTGTTTAGGTTTAAATGCGTTTTTTTTTTATTTTTTACTTGTAAAATAAATCGGAAGAGGGCACCATCTTACAGAACTTTTAAAAACCTATTCAAAACCTATCAAACGAATTTTTTAGCATAAGAACTGGCAGAGTTAGAGTGACGTCAGATGTCTACGAGGAGCCTCGTAAGAGACGGTTGAAGAATTAATAGGCAGGCAGCAAATGTCAAGATTACAAAATTCAGGGAAGGTTAACCTTTCAAAGTATTAGTTGACAAAGACTACGAGGGGAAGGTTAACCTTTCAAAGTATTAGTTGACAAAGACTACGAGTATAGTCAAAAGCGTTCCTAAGTGACAATTATATTTGCTGTAATTTTCAAAATTTTTGATTACTGTATTTACTAATATTTAATTGAAGAGTAGTAATTAATTTATTGAGCACACAGAAAGCATATGAAAATACTTTAAACAGGCTTTGACCTGTATTTAATGCACTTTAAAATTTGTAATAATCAAGCAGATTTTGCTGACAAAGGGAATCTTCCAAACCACAACACAAGATAGCAACTTTTATAAAGATAAAAGTGGCCATCTTATCTTTAATCTAAATGTCCACTTATATAGGCAAATCTGAAGCATCTTCATTTGGAAGCATGAAATAGTTGTTTTCTCCACTGTTTAAGTCCACTATTTCCTTTACAAATTAAATTATGCGAAATCTTGCGATTTACTGTGAGTTAATATTACGATCTTAATGTTAGAAATTCTATAAACTATTGAAGAGTAATAATTAACATATTGAGCACACAGAAAGCATATGTAAATACTTTAAACAGGCTTTGATAATCAAGAATGTCTTGCCGATATAGGGAACCTTCCAAACCATGGCATAAGATATTTAATTATAAAATTACATATATTGCTTGGAAGAAATACAGACATCGATTTACAATATTATTACATATATATATATAATATTTAAATATGTGTATATTGTCTATAATAAATACTGTAATTATAAGGGATTTGAACTTGCAAGCTCTTTATTTCTATCAAATTTATCATGTATAACTGGTAGGCATGACCACACACATGTGAAAAAAGTACAGTATCCTTAATATAGATAATTTATGAAGAACCAGAACTCATCAGTTGGCCCAGATCACCATCCCACACATATATATACAATATGTAGTCAGTTTATATTGATAGCTAATCTTTAAATTTTAATGGGAAAGCTTCAATCTTCTCCACTCTCTAACTTCAGCCATCCATTTCATTGAAAATCTGAGGATGGAATCCTCAAAGCATAGACAATATACATATATTTAAATGTTACATATTTAGCCTATTTTCTGCCCATTATTCTTCTGTATAATTAAATGGACATATTAAGATTTTATATATTAGGGGTCAGATTGATTTAAGGTCAACATGAATATGATAATAATATTAGAATCAACAAGGGCTTTCAGCATTCCATCCTTGGATTTTCTATGAAAACGGATGGTTGGAGAGTGGAGAAGATTGAATCTTCGTTCATTAAAGTTTGAAAATTTGCTATCCAAATATAAACTGAGTTCTTATATAATATATATGTGTGGAAGATGATGATCTGGACCAACTGATGAGTGCAGCTTCAACATGAAAAATGTAATGCAATTTCTATTTTGCATTGGCATAACAATATAGTGTGTGCAGGAATGCTGAAGTGTTTATTAAATGATTTGGTTAATTATTCAAGACTGGAAACTATATTTTAATTTTGGGGGATTAATTTTTGTGCTGTGAGTATCAGTGATAACTAGTTCTCCCCAAGTTCCCTGCAGCAACATTTTTAATAGACATATGTCTGTATCATGAATTATGTCATGAAGGCAGTGTATTTCATTATCCTTGTAAGAAAAAACCTATGATGAAACATGTTAACGTTGAATTTTGTTTTACATTGAGAAAAGTTAATGATGAAATGATTCTAATTGTTTGTGAGAGGAATGTCTTTAATGACAGGGAATGTTTTCAAGTGTTTCTTTATGATGGCAGAGATAATATCTAAGTGCATCAAAATCAACTAGAAACCAAAATTTTTCGAATTGATCATCATCATATGTCTGTCAGATTGAGGAACTCACCAGCATTTCTAAAACCAATAGCTTTTACATTTGTAATCAAAATTTGGGGAAAAGTCTGGTGTCTGTGTATGTTCATTTTTTACCTTACTTTTTAACAATCAATTAAAAAAAGATTTCAGAATGGAGCACTACATGTAAAGAACTATGAAAATAGATTCAAAATGTCAGAATTATCTAATGTCAGCTTGGGTAAACTAAACAATTAAAATTTGTTATTCATATTTCTAGGCTGTTGAAAAATGCACCTATGGTAAATAATATTTACTAAACAGGCAAAACTCTCCATAGAGTAATGCCATTCAGTGCAAACAATAGTAATCAGTGAATGCCAGCAGGCTTGTGCATAAAATCCCTTTCTAGTGTTTACCTATCCAATATCCCTAGATTAGTTTCTAGCTTGTGGTTTTCATCATTGAGGAGCCTTGGATCTGAAAGTGCTGCACCTAGATCTAGGATCTAATGCAACTTTCCAGTAGCCACCTTTTATCTCTACATAACTACAAAACTATGAGAATAAAATTTAAAAACAAAAATATTTTCAATCTAAGATCATTAGCTTATACCAGACCCATACATTTTAGTGTCTTTGATTCTTTAATAACCATAGCCACCACTATTGTATTAGGCAGGTTTGGTATTAAACCACTAAACATCACATGATCACCATTTCTTATGCATGCTCATAACTGTTATTAAAAAAATAGGCAAAATTCTCTGTACAGTAGTGCCACTCTGCATGCCAGAGTAATGAATGGATATTAGAAGGTGTCTGCATAAAATTCCTATCTAGTGCCTACTCATCCAATATCCCCAGACTAGTTTCTAGCTTGTGGCTTTCATCAGTGAGGCCCTCAGCCTTGGATTTGAGAGCACTGCACTTTAGATCTTGAGCAAGCATAAGAAATTGTGATTATGTGATGTTTAGTGGTTTAAATAATATATTAGGGTAATAAAATGTAGATGTACTAAACTGGAATCAAAGGTATGCAATGGGTCAAGCAGATTTTTAGGGTTTAAAACCTTGGCTGCTTTGAATTTCAGGCTGTTAAATTGAATTGTCAATTATGATTGTTTCTAGTGAATGTTGAATTTCAAGTCTCATTGATAAAGGACAAAGCTGAAAACCAGTCTGGGGATGAAGATTTTAAATGCAACAAGACATTCAACAACCACTGATTATTAAAACTTACAGTAGATGGTGATACAGTTCTACATAGTAATTTAAATGATATATAAATTATTGTTTACAATTTCATAAAAGGATTAAGCACCAGATGTAATGACATGAGACATGATCCAAAGTTCTTGAACACTACAATCTTCTACTTTATGACTGTACCAATTTATAATCCAAAGTTTATTTCTACTGATGTAATGATAAAATATTTAAAACATGATGTAACTCATATGATGTGGTTTAACTTCAATTTGATTAAATTTTGCCATATCACATTTAATACATAACTGTGATAAAAGTCAATCTCTTTTGTTCTGAACATATTTATATATGACTGATGTCTGACCTATAATTATTACTTAAAAAACTTCATTTTATGTTGATTAATAATAGAATTATTTAATCTATGTTGTTCTACTTTACAGAAATCTATGTAGCACGATCAATAATTGACTTAAAATTATAGTATTAACAATAGTTCTTAATAGAATCATATAAAGTGGACTTTTATTTTTTAATATAGATATATTAAATATGTCCTTAAACAATCTTGTGATGCTAGTTTGGTATTTCTAAAGATGAATTTCTTTTGTTCATTTACTGCTTTGGGTCAAATGATATAATCTTGTTCTAGTTATGCAGGAGATAATTCAATCTACTTGCACAGATTTTATTTATTTTTACATAAATGTCAATATTATTACTTTTCTTCTGAAGTAATTTGTTCTTTAATCTAGCAGATATTATATGTATTTGCACTGAGTAAAAGCTAGATTTCAAATATTACAGCATTGAGGAGAGGGGGGTGTATAGAATAATTAGTATACCCATTCAAAAAATAGTTTATCATGCAAATTATGGTACATGTTGCATATATTTATGTAATACTTTAGTTATGATGTTTAGCAGTCCAAAATGATCTATCATATCAATTGAATAATTAATAATCCTCTTGTGAGCATGATGCCCTTTTTTAAATGTGTCTATATTTGATAAGTGTTATAATATCTATTATTAGATAGGTTTTATCATGATGGAAATTAATGGATTAGACAATATATATAATAGAATTCCTTAAAACATTTTTTGACAACCTTCTTAATCACTGAAGTTGATATTTTAAAATGTCTGTAGTTCTTTATTTATGTTACTGTATCAATTTGAATTTAGTAAGTTGATGATATTGTTTTAAAATAAATTTATTAAACATAGTAACATACAGTTAAACTTTATAAAAAAATACATAGCATTCAGAATGAAACTTGAAAAAGTCAATGCAGAGAAAAGGGCATCTTAATAAGACTAAGAAAAAAATAAAACTTTCACCCAAGTATCATCATGTAGACTCATAGGTGAAAGCAGAGAGTCTCGCTGCTTGACTTGGTCAAGAAGTTTGATAAAGACAGTTAGAACCAAGTCCTGAGAATGACCAAAGATGAGCCTGCAACACATCAACCATAAAGAAAATGTTATAAAGATAGATAATCTTATTGCTGCAAAAGATCCCTTCTTGAGAGTATTAGAAACAGAAAGAGCATTCCTAAGATCCGGAGTGACATTTGCAACAATAAAATCCCTTATCGACTTAAGAGCAGGACAAATATAGAAAATATGGAGTATTGTTTCATCATATAATCTACACAACTGACACTGAGACAAAATCCTAATGAAGCCTCTGCTGGTCACTAAAAAATAACTTGTTGGGAGAGCATTTAAATTCAGTTTAAGTACAAAATCAACATGTCTTGCTTCAATGAAAACAAGTTTCATTTTATGCAAGAGAACTTTATTTGAAACACCTAATGAAGTCAAAAGAGGAGTATAATGTGGACATTTTAATTTATAAACATCTCAGAATGTCAATTTCCCATCAAGCACAACTTGAACCAAGGGTATCAACTTAATAACTGACTTCCATAAATCAGCAATCCAATAACTTGAAAATGGAGGTGGTGTTTCGGTACAATCAATAACCAAAGGAAGAGATAACTGAGCAAGCTTTAGACAAGTTGCACAAAGAAAAGATATAGATCTCTGGAGATATAGAGTTGAGACCGATTGCAAACCTAAACCATTTAAAAGCTTTGACATTTGAATTTTAGCAATACTGATGGCTACGACCTTGTTTTTCCAAAATAATTTTGAACAAAGTGAATTTATAGCCCTCTCAAAATCCTTTGTTGGCCTAATAATTTGTAAATAATAACTAAGCCTTGAATAGACCAAAAGAGTTCAAGAGTGTAACCTTACCCATAAGCGAAATGTTTATATTGACAAGCGATGCAATTATTCTTTTTGTTTTATCAAGAATAATTTTTTGTATCTGCCTTGTAATTACTGAATGAGATAAAATTATTGGAAAGCCAAGAAAAGACTGAGGCTTGGCTGTGAAAGTTGAAATAATTGACAAACCAGATTTAATTTTTTACATTGTGGATTTTGTAACATTAATATGAAGACTAAAAGCATTAGAAAAAGAGTCCAATATTTGCAACAAAGCCGGAAGAAAAGATTTATCAGGAAGAAAGACTTGATACTAAAAGAAAATATGCCTATGTGTTTGAAAAGGAAGGTTTTTAATAAATGTGCTTTACCAGTTCTTACTTATGGATCTGAAATTTGGAGACTTAATAGAAGAGCAATACAGAGACTTCAGACCACTCAAAGAAGTATGGACAGATGCATGTTCGGAGTAACAAAAAAAGATCAAAAATGCAAGATATGGATAAGAGAACAAACAGATGTTACTGACCTCATTGAAAAAATTAAAAGTTTGAAGTGGAGTTGGGCTGGACACATTGCTAGAAGAGATCATAATCGATGGACAATTGAAATCTTAAACTGGATTCCAAGAGATTCTAAAAGACCCAGAAAGAGACCACATGTGAGATGGATGGATGAAATAAGAAAGTATTCAGGGGTGATGTGGAGAAGAGAAGCTAAAGATCAGAGAAGATTGATTGAACTTGGAGAGATCTTCACTCTGCAGTGGATTGATAATGGTTGTTGATGATGATATAGGGTATTTTGATCTCAGGCTTTCACATGACCCTCCATACTATCTTATAACACTGATACACTTGACCACATATATGTCTAAAAAATAATCACCAATATATGTATTTTGTGCTAAACCAGCACTTGTCAGTTTGTCTAGGTTATCATCTGTATACATATATACAGCAAGTACTCAGATTTATATTAAGATAGTATCTTTATACTTTAATGGACAGGTTTCAGTCCACTCCACCTTCCAACTCTTCAGCTATTCATCCTATTGAAAATCTGATGATGGAACACTCAAATCCCACACTGCTCCTGACATTCAATATTGATAAAATATATACCCTATATAAGTTTTTGGAATCTTAAGCAAAGTGAAAAACATGTTTGATAGATAGATAGATGTATGAGTTTCTATTAAATTTTACTATTTGTGCCACAGTTGATATTGGTGGTGAAGTGGTGAAGTAGTAATTCCAAATGAATTAAATGTTACCACTTTCAGTTCGTTTATTTCAAAACTTAATTTATTCAAGAAGGTATGTTACATAGTTAAAAAGAACAAGAAAATCAGATGATACAAGAAGAAGAGGTTAATGTTATGCATGCTCTGCTAAAAGTGAATGTTTTTGTATTACAAAGTCTTTAAATTGTTGTAAGAAGTACCAGGATGCAGAATGGTCAAGATTGCTTTGATAGTATGAGTTGGATGTATCAACGTTTTGGGTTCAGTGTTTTAAATATAACTTGATTTGTTTAGGGGATGATATAGCATGTATGTTAGCTGCTATTGGAGTCAGTTATGTTGTTGAAAAAAAAGATCAAGTGTCATTCAAAGTTTTGATTGTGGAGAAGAGCTCATCTCATTTTTTAATTTCTTTGATTAGATGTATGAATAAGGAGCTTGGGTTTGGTTGTGGCAATTGAATTAAAATTTTACATCTGACTATCCAAAGCATATGAATAAAGAAATTCTGATGATTGAATAAGTGCCAGACTGCATTGCTTTGTCTTGTGATAATATGAGCTCACTATCTATTGAGACTTTGGAGATGATGAGTTCTCTTGCAGATTTCATCTGTGGACATTTAAGAATAATATGATCAATTGATTCATATTCCATTGAGCACAGGCTGCAGATTGGATTGATTTTGTTATATCCTCTTTTGAAGTGTAGGAAAGAATTGGTGGGTAGGGCAGACAGGTTAATTTTGACAGCAAAATCAAAGAATTTTGCCTCAAGACTGCATCTTTTGAGGAGATGTAATAATTTATGATTATTAATCTTAAGGCTGTTTGATAAATTTTGTTGGTTTGGATGAATGAGGTTATAAGCTTCCCATATCTTGAATTTCAGATCAAAGGTGGACTGAATAATGAGTTTATGTTGCTCTAGATGATGGATTAAAGCAAATATCCTGGATTTGGGATAAAGAGGAGGCCAGTCAGTTGTGACTATCTTATTTATAATGTTGTGATATGCAAGGGTGTGGGTGAGTTTATGAAGTGTATCTTATTTTTAATGTTATGATAAGCAAAGGCATGGGTGAGGTTATGAAGTGTGTTAAATGTTTTGTGTAGGATGATAGCTTGGATAGAATGGAAGGACAGACCACTGAGTTTCCTGGGGCGTTGGAGTCCTCTAAGGCTTACCACAACAGTTCAACCTTTCAAGAGTAGTCTGGAGCACAAACTACTAATTTTTTGTTTTGAAATTTTTTTGTGTAGTTGACAAAGGGGGCATAGTATGATATTCTAGGCATGACAATCATGTTAAGAAGACCTACCTTCCTGAAGAGTGACAGATAGACTTTGGAGAGTGAGTTAGTGATATTTACAGTGATTTGTATGATCCCTTCCTGATTGTCTTTCACCATGGGCATAGTTGATATGAAATCTAGGAATCCCAAGAATCTTTGGGACTTGATGAAAAGATTGAATTAATTTGTTTACCAGATATGATTTGCTATATGACAGATTTGTCATGATTCATTTTAAGATAAAAATTGACAAAGTATCAGTGATTGACATTAGCGGAGGAATGAACTTGGCATCGGAAAGTACAACCATAATATCATCAATATTGGCATAGAGGTTTATTTGTTGATTTAGAAACAGAACAAACACACCAGGGAGGTTCTTTTTCAAATTCACCAGCTAAGGGTTAATGTATGCAGTGAAAAGAAGAGAGCTGAGGTGAGAACCTTGAGGGATGAGTTTAAATGGTCTGAAACCAGGTGTAATCTTCCCATCCAGAGAACCAAAAATCTCTCTGTTATTAAGGACATTGCCAATTATCTATATTATTGCATCTTGATCATCATACTCTGCCACAGTATCCAGAATAACATCTACTGACCGAGTCAAACACCACAGCAATATCAAGTTGGATGCCAATTGTTTTAGACTTGTGTCGATTTCTGATAAAATCTATTAGGGCTGTAACTTTAGTCATGGCATGGGATGTGAACAAGCTCTTTTTTCCATGCTGGTTTGTGGAAATGTGCTTTTGAATGAGAGGCTGTATTCAATCCTTAATCACCGATTCCATAATTTTAATTATTAAAGGAGACATGGATATGGGACGAATGCTTGATAGATCTGTGATTGGTTTTGCCTTTTTAATGAATGGCACAAGGGCTATTGGATATAAATTTGGAATGAATCTATTTTGTATAGCTAAATGATCAATCATTTTGAATATAATTGGCACTGTAGATGTGCTTAGATGAGCAAAAAGAAATTTGGGTATGCCATGCAGACCCAGGTCTATGCAACATGGGAGAGAGGAAATCTTATCTTGTATTGATGCCACAGAGATGTCATGTTGTCCCAGAGCCACTGCCAGAAGTCAGTTTTGATATAGTGGAGGACATCTGGCCTGCATAACTTGTCAGAAATGGTGACTAATGATTTGCATCATTGGAGGGCCAATAAAAATGTTTCCATTTGTGTAGATTGAAGAGGGTGTTAATTGTTTTTTATTCATTCCAAGAGGCTATTGTAGATATGCTCAAATCTAACAATAATGATAAGGAAGATATGACTTGTCTCTCCTGATGGATATGTACTCTGCCAATGACTTCTGTGTGATTTTATAGAGATTCTTCGATGTAATTATTTTTTGAGGATCGGGTATCTCTGCTGTATTGTCTGTAATTGTGTGTTGATATTAATTAAATCCCTTAGCAGGTTGTTAGGGCCCTTAATATTTCTAGAACAATGATTCAGAACAGACTGCAGAATTCCAATAAAGTAAACCAGCTCTCTTATGCTGGAAGGGCCAAGATATTGATATTCTGCAAGAGTATGAAAGCCTCTGAAACTATGGCTTTTGTCATGTTGGATTTCCTAACCATGCACATGGTTTTGTTGTGACTGATTGGTGTTAGTAGCATCTTGTTGGAATTAAGATCAACAACTAATTCCATGTGGTCAGAGAAGGGAACAGGCACAAGGACTGCTTGGATGTCAATGTGATGGTCTGGAGTATAGAATATTACATCAATTAGACTTTTTATTCCTGATATAAAATGAGAAGGCATCAGGAGAAATGAAACCATCTCCACATAAAAGTGGGTGATTTAAAAAAATGAGGGAAACTTTTATTAAAGTCACTGAATATTGAGTTTAATATGTGGATTATCTTGTGGTATGTGGAAGCATCCTTATGTGTGTAGACATAGGCAAATATGATTGGGTAGCCCCAGTAATCGACTTCTGTTTATAATAATGTTAGGATTGACAAGTAGGATATTAAAACTTGAAGGTGGGAGCCATTTTTTGATTAATATGCCAACTCCACCAGCAGTGGATGAACCAATTGATAATTTGACATCCAAGAGATGAAATAATTGATAATATGTTGGAATTAGTGTTAGAATCGCACTTGGTTTCACCCATGAGTAATATGTGAGGGGAGTTTAGCAAGAACCAATTTTTAATGTCATGCACTCTGGTCAAGGAATTGATTCCACAGATATTTATGCCAGCTATCTTACATTTCATAAAGGTCTTGATCTGAATCACCAGTTACAGGAGTAATGGATTCAATGAAGGAAGTCTGACAGTCATTACAGTTGCAGAGGCCCAGATTTTTGAGCTCATTAGAACAAATTTGAGATAAGTTGTGTGACATCAGTGATGACTCCCCAAGGAAATCTTCCATATCTGAGACTGCCAGATGCTTAGATAATGTGCCTTCAGTGGAAGCTAAAGGGCTGGTGTGAACAATAACCATAGTTTTCCTTTTCTTTTCTAATGAATTATGATGTTTGTTAACATCTAGTTGCAGGTCTTGATGATTAGAGGGGGAATGCAGACTAAGACAAATCAAGTCACTATCCTCTTCAGAACTGGAATTATTAACAATATTTGATTTCCTTTTATTAATCTTCCCAGAGCTTTAAACTGTATCTTGGATGTTTGATTGATTATTTTTGGAATTGTCTGTCTTTTTGAGTTTTTTGGTGTTTAAGATTTTTTTGTTTGTTGTGAGTTGCAGATGGTATTTCAGGGGGTGGCATAGATTGACTGCCATTAGTGTTGTAGTCATTAAAGCTATATATTTTGGTTGTTGGTTGTTATATGAGTTGACTATCAAGCTGAGAATTTTGAGGCTCACTGTTGGGACCTAAAACATTTATCAGGTCCATAGTCACCAATGTTTTGAAGTTTGTTGGCTGTTGATATACTCATGTTTGTTTTGATTACTTGATGAATGTTTTTATTAGTGTTAATAGCATTATTTTCAGATTCAAGTTGATGTGTGATGTTGATATCATTTGTGATTTCAGTTGGTATTGTTAGTGAACTTCTAGGGTTGATTTATTGGTGTGTTAAGAAAGTTGAAGTTGTTTTCCATTTATATAGGTGCTATGTTCATACTTGTAGACATGGTTAACTGTTTAGATTTGTCAATGAGCATAAAGGTTATCATCTAAGCCATGACACAAATGTCTACAGTTATTCATTGCATTCGAGACATTGATGTTAGTTGAGATGTCCTCGCACTTGTGTGATTTGTTTTTCCTAGCGCCACACTTGTCACAAATTTTAAGTGGACAGTTTTTGATAAGGTGTGTTTGCTGAAGACAATGGATGCATTGTGGCAGCACACCATGAAAAGATAAAACTATTATAAATCCTCTGGCTGAGATGACCCTAGGAATGTCAGTGGGAGAAATATTTTTTTCAGGGTGAGTGCAAAGCCAACTGTGTTTGAGATACTGATTATTGAAGTAAGGGTTAATTAAGTGATGAAACTTGTTTAGTGTTCCAAAATTTATGAGAATATTCTGCAGATCATGTTAAGTAAACTGTGCTATGCAGTTTGAATTCTATCCTGGAGTGTGGTGGGCCTGTTCATATCAATATAGCAGAGAATCAAACCAAGAGAATGGTAATTATTTTTAAAGTTCATCCTAACAGCCCATGATTTAAACTCTATGATAACATAATGATCAGAAGGATGAGTGAGTAGGGTGTATATGCCTTTTCTGAGCTGCTGATAATTTATGAGCTCATATAATCTGTCTAATGGGAACCTGATTAATGAAAGTTGTATATTAGTTATCACTGAAATTAAGGATTTTTCACTATAGTAATTTAGTAGAGATTTATATAGAGTTAATGGTATGGATTTATTAAATTTATCATTTATTTTGGAATATGTTTTATCATTCAACATGGAGCAATCAAGATGATCATTTTTATTAAGACTATGATTATTACCGGGAGCAATATTTACATCTATGTTGGCAATATCTAGCAGGAGTTCATGTGGATTGTCTACGCTTAGACTTACAGTATTTGTGAAGCATTTATTAGAAGTTATGGTGCTAGCATATGTTCTTGTTTTATTGTTATGGCCTGTTTTCAAATTGTTATAACTGGGGGAATTAGATATATAGTGTTCAACACTATATGTAGAATTTCTATTTTGATGAAGATGAGTGTTAACGTTTTTGAGAAGTGGAGGAAATTTGTCAAAATTTAAATTGAGATGAGATTGTCCACCATTAGGTACTGATGTCATGACATCTGGTGGATCAAAGTCAACTTTATCGGTTTTATCATGTTGGTTGCGGTAAAAGATAGGAAAGTCATTAGCTATTTTATTATCTCCTAATTCTGTGAAGTTTTCCATTGAAACAACATTTTGTTGAGGAATAATGGTTTTAGATGTTTGGAAGCCTTTAACTTTATGTTTAAAGGCTTTAAGCTTTGCACTAGAGTCTGTATGGTTACAATTGCTGTTAACAATTATTGCATCACTCGAGTCCAATGTTTCCGACTTCGCTTTAACAAAAGTGATATTATTAACACTTTTCATATTAAAATAATCAAAACATACTCCTACCTGATTTGGAGCTCGGCCTTGGAGCCGCAGCTTTCTTTCCGTAATCGACAAACCACTTTGAATTGTGGTAGCTAAGGCTTCATAGCCCCAATTACGCAATTTGTGTACATATATCGGTGTAATATGTTTTAAGCAAGCTAGTAATTTAGCTATTTTTAAAATGTCAATTAACTAAAGCTGTTAATGATTTTCGAACATTTAGACAGTAAATATTGTGGAGTTCATTTTTTAATTTTTTTTTTTTCATTGAATAAGTATTACTATTTAGAGGTCCTTTTTTAAATAGGCATTAACTTGAAACTTAGTATATTCGTGTAAAATGTCAAAAATAAAATTTAATTTATAAATAAAATTGACATAATGTGAATTAAATTTTTTTTAAAAAAAATTAAATTATTTTGACATAAATTAAATTCGAAAGTTTATCATTTTATATATATTTTAACAGGACTATATTTTTTTAAATCTTTCATTTCTTTGGATTAAGTTTTTTTGCACTAAAATAATATGTAGATTGGTTTTAATACATTTTTAATATTTTATATTATATAGATAATATATGTTGTGTCTTTTTGTACATACATAAGTATGTCATGGATAAAACTTTTCTTTAACAGTAAATATGAAAGAGCCTTAAAGAGTTAAAAATGTATGTGCCTATTTGCTGCACCCATGGTCAGAAGTTCAAGCCTAGTCTTAGTGAAATTTGCAATTTTTTCAGTTTATGTGCAAGCTTACAATTTGGTATAGGGATATCAATTACTAATTTCAACATAATCAATGTTATTCAAATTAGAAGTAATTCGAAAAAAAAAATACAATTATAACACCATTTACAAATTTTTGTTTTTTATCAGTGTGTTTCTGATGTCAATTCTTTCATATCATGACATCCTCAACATTGCATGAAGATTTGATATCAATATTTCTATCTTATGTAAAGAGGATAGTTTAACTTCCTTTGCTGGAGAATGCTTATGATATGGTAGTGCTAATGTGAGGGATGCTTTGATACAAAGCAAAAAAAAAAATGAAGTAATCTATTGTAGCTTTTCATTTCTGTTAAATGTAAGTTCTCCTTAATCATTTGTAACTTTAATTGTGCTTCTGTGAAAAGTTTATTTTTTTTTACTTTTTAAAAATATTATTATTATTTGTTTTAGCACTGTTAAATAAAAATACTTGCTAAAATTTTAAACTACGACACAATTATAAATTTCATTGACTTTAATTTCAAGTATTAGTAATACATCTCCACATTTGCAGCATGATAAATTTAAGTTTTTTATTTTACTTATGAAAAAGCATAATACAGGAAGTTTCTATCATGTTATTTTTAATCATGACTTTGCAAGATTATATTAAAAAATATATAAGTTTCTGTATCACCACACAGTAGAGAATTAAAATTAATAAACTAAATAAAACTTTCATAATCAACATCCTGTAGTTTACAAAATAAATAACAGCGTAACTATTATCAGAGAATAGCAATATAATATATTTTTAAAGTTTAAAAGACTGGCATGGTAAATACAATAAATGATTATTGACTATTCAAACATATAAAGTTAGGAATATATATTTATTTCATAAAACAAACCCATCCAAATATGTTACTAAGGTAATATATAAGCCACATCCTTAAAGAATCATTTTTGAATAAATCCATAAATATGTCTCCCTTTGGGTATATCAACACTAATCTATAAAAAACTGGAAGTCAGATAAGAGATTATCTGACAAAATTAATTAGTATTGAATATAAAATCTAGGAGTGTGTACAGGTTTATTTTAAAAATGAATTCTTAGGGATCTAGCATGTAAAATATCTTAGTAATGTATTTAGTTGGATTTTTTCCATGATGTATATATAATATATAATTATATTACATTGTTTAGATATTATATTTAGGAACATGAGTTAAAGGCAAAAAAATTCAATAGGAATGATTTATGCAGTCTATATAAATATTTCCACATATACAATTAAATACATTAGTAAATTAACTCATACAACAAGGCTATTAAGTTAAATTAATGAAGACCTAAGCAACAAATAAATATGCAAAGTTCATAATATTGTAGATCAGCAGAGCAATAGGACCACTACTAAACAATGACTGTCAAAACAGTTTCCTGGCCTTTATTATTATTTGTATAAACCTAAGGACATGCTGAGAGCATACCCTATAAGTAAATACACTTTATTTTTATATTTTTATTGTGCTCATTATTCTATAAAATTTATAGAGCTTTATTTTTATGGGTTCAATAAACCAATTTTACTGCCATACAGTATGTTGTGCATATTTGCTGTGAAGTCTTTGATCAGATAATTGAAGTGTTTGTAATCTGCAGAATCTTATGGAAATCTAGATACTAAATACATCATTTACAAATCTCAACAGAAGTCATTTATATTCTAATCATAAAGGAAAACAAATGTACATTGAATCAGGTTATAATATTTTCAAAATATATTTATCTTTGTCTCATATCATCTAATTCTAACACTGGAGCCAAGCTCATATCATAGCCAAAAATGCAGATAATCATGATCTTTTTTTTTTTTATGTTAGTGTCAATAATAATTTTTTCATATTTTTTTTATCAAATATATATATATAAATAATAATTAAAAAGTAAATAAGAAATAAATTATAATTTAAAAATATAGAAAAATAAATACTTACCATTAAGCCCCCCATAATGTCTTTAAAATACATCAGAAAAAGTAAAACTTTTTACCGATGTATTTTTTAGGTTGAAATCTTTTCCAGTAACTATCAAAAAAATGAGAGAAAGACAAAAAAATTTAATTTACTTGATCACAAAAATTATCATAAAATTTTTATTTTTTATCATAGAAAAATAAAATGTGTAGACTGCATAGATTTCTGTTAATATTATGTTGAAAATGGATGTTTACATTTTGAAAATGCTTGCCCACATTATGCGGTCATAATAACGAGTAGGTTCAGATATTATTCGTTTGTGGTTTTTTTTTTAAATTTAAAATAAAGAAGATGTTGATTTCATGAAGACTATTTTGCTTCAAAACATTGAATGATATTTTATATTCTTCATTCAAACTACAGCTTATTTTTTCAATATTTGCACCATTCAAATTTGATTTTTTTTTTAGAATGGTTTTCATTTTTAAAATTAAATTAAAAATAAATCAAGTTCAATTATTGAATTTTGGTACAAAATAAATATTTTATATAGAAATGTAAGGTTAAATGTTGACAAAAACTGCCATCAGGTATAGCAGTAGAAAATGTCAACATCTGAAATGGTGAATGGCAGTGCCATCTTCATTACCAAATAAATATTTTCAGATGTGCAATCTTACGTGGTCAACTTTCCACTTAATTGAGCACAGCATTCAGCAGAATTTTTTTAGTAGGAATACACTAATCTGATATTATAATGAATAGAAATAACAAAGTTATGCTAGGATCATATTTAACATGAAAAAAATCAATGAGATTTTATTGAAATTATATATATAAAAATAGAGTTTTTCAGTGAATAGCTAAAAAGAAAAAAATGACAAAATAATCAAAGAAAATAGAACAAGTAAGTGATATATTGTAATGGAATGGTGTATATCAAAAATGGTTTGAACTGGGTGATGGAAATCATCATTAACCTCAAGTACAAAAATATTTCAAATAAAATGATTTAATATAAAATTTACAAGAAGTATAGAATATTTAAGTAAGATATATTTCAAAAATATATAGGAAAGGTTATATTACAAGAGAGCATGAGATCAAGAGAACACAGAGATCAGCTAGTCACTCCATAGATTAACTAAAATAACTACCAATCATATATCAAACAGCATTATAATTATAAAAGTATATAAAAGTACTCACTCAAAAAAAATAATCATTCATCATTATGAATGATCCATAATAAAATATAATAAAATCAGTACAATAAATGAACGGTCAATCTTGTGACTGGATTGGAAATGGGTCTTGTAGACCAGACTAACTATTGAGCCTTTGCCGCCTTGGGTAATTATTTAAACATAACTTAGATGCATCACTTAAGTGCTCATCCATCAGAATATTATAAGAATCAAACAATAATGCTGGGATATTTAAAATATGCTGATCATCACCAATGCTCTTGCTACTTGTACTGGCCAACTATAAACTTAACTTCTAATAAGACTAAACTAAAATAAAATATAGTGCATGGGTTTTAAAAAATATAATCTTATGCACCAACTAGGATGATGATTGATCATCTCTGAATGCTCCAAAAGAACTAATTACATGTTTCCATTTATATATTCATTCTGTGCATGAATCTATCTTAGAGAACACAAGCTTTATTACTGTATGTGAACAAGAGATGATGCAAACAATTTTTAACAATTAAATAAGTTTATTGATAACAATAAAAAATGGTATTATGGCTCTTCTGATTTTGATTATTATCCAATAAAAAAAAATCACATTTATGATTTACAAAATTACAATACACCATTCAAGTTATTACTATGGTTTACATGCATAAGGACTCAGATGCATGATTTATAATATACAATTAATATTTAACAATAACAAAAAAATGATTAAAATTTGCATATACATCCTATTTGACAAGCATTGACATATATGTGCACACATAAATATGTAGTACAATAATTGACTTATATTACAATTGTCATATAAAATTATATATAAAAAATGTTATAAATGTTTAAAAATTTACATATGTGTGTGTGCATGTTTTCACACCTTAACAAAAAGTTACATATTTTAATTTGTTACAATAATAAAGTTATATTTTTTTAATTGATTCCATTTGGAAGACATATATAAATTTCACACATATACCTGTTTATAAACAATATATATATAATTTAAAATTATTTATCAATTTATAAGTTCCCCCTTTTTTTTAAAAAAAAAGTATAGTCAATTTTTGCCAGGTATTTGTTGATTAATTAGCAATGTTTTTTTAAATTTAAATTATAGAATCATCGATTTCCTTACCTTTTTTTTTAATTTTTTAAATCCACACAAAATTATTTGCTTGTTTGCTTCACTTTTAAAATGTCTCTCTTTTTTTAAATAAATGAAAGATAACGTTGTTTAATAGAATAAAAAAAATATAAATTTCAAAATGTTCTACTTGATTAGTTAATGTCAATGAAGTAGGCAAGGTGAAATAGGAAAAGTGAATATGTAAACTGCAGTTCCTCATGCCATGGTAAGTAGACAGCCAAGAATGAACTATCAGTACACAATGCCCCATGACATCATGAGAAAATACCTCATCTTTAAGCACTATCTCTGTTGTTTCTATAGAGATCATCCATGAGGAGTATCCAGAGAAAAAATATCAGGCACTGAGCCAGCCCTGCTCATCTGCTGTGAGTCTTAGGGGAATATACATAAGGTCTATCCATGAGACCATGACCTATTCATGAGGCTAATATACACTGCTGGCCTATTCTAGAAGCTTAATCATCTAGATCTGGATAGTGCCAAGCCTATACTTTGAGCATCATGAACACACCACATACAGGCAGCCCTGCTCATCTATACACCCACCATGAACATAAAAAGTACAAATTCATGCATCACTTTTAAAGTGACATTTTACTAAAGAAATTATTTAAAATTTCATTATTATATATAACTCTACTCACCACAGTTGTATATATGTTTATTTGTGCTTCACGGTCTTAGATATGTCAGCATATATATATATAATTACTTCTTCAGCAAGCTAGGGTTCCCTGGGCAAGCTGGAAGATTTTTTTTTGGAAAGTTTGGTTTTAGTGATTGTCATCATCAGGAAAAATATAATCCATGTAAAATGTTTGTCTGTAGTTGGTCTCTTTTTGTCTAGGATTATTCCAGGCAAGCAGCTGTCTTGGTTTGATAGATTTCAGGCGAGCAACTGTCCTCTCCATATTTAAGGCTATGACTTTCAGCACAAAGAAGTGGGTCATTTTTCTCCATGTTAATTCAAACTCCTGGGGGAAAAAATGGTAGCAGTTCCTGAATTTACTATTTTGCCTTCAGATACATCAGTTCATGATAGCTATTCTGCCAACTCTATGGTCAGCTAAAACCAACTGCTCCAAACTTCAACAAGCTGCAACAAAATATTGTAACCAACCTTGCAGCTGACCTGTTCTTATAAAAACTATTATCCAGACTGCAGCTGATATTTTTATCAGCCATTTTATAGAATCATCTGTAGTGATAACAGCACTAAATTTAAAAACAGTGGGAGTTTTTTCTCTCTAATCTCTTTTGAAAACAGGCTTTAAATTTTATCAAAGTGTGATATATGTGTTTTCACTTAGATAATAGAAATTTAAAAGTCAATTTAAAAATTTCAAAAATACCATACTTGTTTTTAAATTTCAAAATCAGAATAATATCAATACAATATTTATATATATTCAGACCTTTTAAAAGTTTAATTTATAAAACAATTTTTTATTTTAAATCAAGAGTTATTATTTAACCCTTTACTTATTATTATTTTATTTTAGGAAATATAGAAAAATATCTATATAAATTTATGTCTGTGTTTATTTCTATTTTTCCTTTACTTTATATATATGTGCATACACACTATATTTTTGTGTGTTATGTAACCCAACTGGTTACAATATATATATATATATATATATATATATAAAATAAATCATGAAATAGAGTAATGAAAAGTGAAAGAGGAAAAGAATTAACTATTAAAACATATATAAGTAAGAATGTAAAAAAAAAATGGATAAACTGAGAAATAAG
Organism: Epiperipatus broadwayi; assembly: GCA_028023455.1. Classification (NCBI taxonomy): domain Eukaryota; kingdom Metazoa; phylum Onychophora; class Udeonychophora; order Euonychophora; family Peripatidae; genus Epiperipatus; species Epiperipatus broadwayi. Next base: position 7,916,791 of record JAQFVV010000007.1, on the reverse strand, counting down.
ATAATTCAAAGAGAGATGGTGGTAGAAGTAGATGTAGTGAATAACATGAAGCAGATAACTTGGGCAAGTGAGAGTATAGAGAATAAAAAGCTTCTATATATATTCTAAAACGTATTCTCCATCAGGAAAAGAAATAACTGTGACAAAGATGTTGGTGTGAATGAGGAATAAAATATCACAATTGCTTTTTTTTTTATTATGAACTATGAGATGAGAAGGTCCTATTTTGAGAGCAGTAAAAAAAATTTTTCTAAGAACCAACAATAAATAATTTGGTTTTAGAAAAAAAAAACCTTTAATAAAGTATTGAAGAAAGATCCCATGTATGATATAGTCAATTATAAAAATGACCATCAAATTATTCATTTAATAAATCTGAATTATTGCATGCATTTTTTTTAATTTTTTAATATTTGTTTAGTTTTCTGGAACTTTCATGGAGGAAAGAAAATATCTCTTTGGAGAATTACTTTCTACTAGTTAGGCTTGAGTAGTAATAAAGTACATTATTTTATTTCACATACATTTTTTTTAGATAAATACTACACTATAAAAGAATCTGTAGAGATTCTAATCATAAGATAAATTACCTAGTGTTTTTATTGTCTTTTAAATTATGCTGTTATTTGTCATGATTTGACAATCATTAATGGAGTATTTTGTTACTTGTATTTAACCATAATTAAATTCTATACCAGAAGTGTGCAGTAAAAATAATATTTATTTTTTTGAAATTTGTTGATGAATCCAGAAAAAGATATTTGAGTCTCATGATAACCCATAAAATACATACATAATTCGTTATTTATGTAAATGCCTATTGATTGAACTTATAAAAAGAAGACCTTGATTTGTGACATAATTTAGATAGCACAACTATGTTTTAAGTTAGTTGTAAGTCTGAAGTAAATTATCTTTGGTCTGATGGAGAACATTGTGGAAGAATGGGAAGCAACTGTAAAAAAATAGACTTGAGAATTAAGTAATATTTTTATGCTAGTATGTAATGGTGGCATATCCAAGCATTTGTGTAGATACTTTTTGTACAAACAGCAGCATAATTTTCAGTCATAGAATATGCTAGTACTGAGAAAAGTAGTCTTACAAAGGTTCTACATTACCTCATTTAATGCCAGCCAATTTTTCAAGGAAATTATTTTACATTTATCCCTTGATTGATAAGAAAATAATGTAGACTGCATCCAAGGTTACTTAACTAAATAGTATATAGGGGTTTGATCACACATGTGTTGAAAAGATAAATAATCACCAATATACAGAGTAGTATGGTATGTTATATTTCAGCCTTATATTTAGTTTACAAGACGGTTTTCTCTTGTTCAAATGAACAGTTGAGCTATTTATTTTTCTGGGATTTGAAATAAGATTATATTCTTTAAAATTGCTTTACAGTTTTTTTTTATATTTGTATTAAGGAGCTTTTCTATTTGTAATTTAAAATAATATCATCAGCATAATTGAAATTCCTATCTTATATTTGTGTAAAATCATTTATATATATATATATTAAATTAACTAGAAAAGAGAACTTAATATTATGAAAGGACATTTCTTTAAAATTGTGTATATACAAATAATATTATTAATAAGTGATGCCAGAATTTTTTTATTGGAGATTATTTTCCTAAACAAATTAATGGTTTATTCGGTTTAAGAATTTTAATGACACTTAGAAGACGGCTATAAAGCAATACATGATCTGAAGTTACAAAATTTAAAAAATAAAATAATTTTAAGTAGTTAAATGATAAAATTCTTAAATAGATCAGTTTAAAGCTTTCTTCAACAGTTTCATTAGAAATATTGTATTGGAAATGACACACTTATCATCTTCTGCTTATTGAAGGTTTAGTATTTTTTCATTCTTTTTTTTTTAAAATCTTTCCAGTAATGAGTACTTAAATACCCAACCATATACTGATCAGTCTTTGATGTATCATTCGTCATCAACAGCAAATAAATAGATGTTATTTTTTTCCAATAGAGATCATAAGATAAAATGAAAATTAAAAGATACATTCTTTAATATATCAGAGGAATGTGTTACCTTGGCTAAACAAAACAATCCAAGAACTATAAATGAAAAAAATGCTTATATAATTAGCCTACTAATTGCTCTTAACAACTTTTTTTCTTATCCCCAGACCAGTTTCCAGCTCTATTCATCATCAGTGAGGCACTAGGACATTCAGATATTAGATTTAGAAATACCAGATCAAGTCCCAGCATTTATTTAATAGTTACCTACTGAGTAGAAAATCTGAAATTTTCAGCCATCCATATGTCCTCAAATCCAGCTATTCAGCTTAAATAGTGGTATGGGACTGAACTAAGTTTGGATACATAATATATTAATAGTTTTAGCAAGATAAAATAGTCAGAGCCTCAAGAGCAAAACAATAATGGCAAAGAAATCAAGTCATATATCACATGACTTAATTAATAAGCTCATGCAAATGTTATGTAATGAATATGCTAATAGCTCTTAACAAGCTTTTCTGAATATCCCTATCGTCAGACTAAGTCAACCCCCAGCATTTATCTAATTGTTACCTATTAGGTGGAAAATCTGAAATTTTCAGACAAAGTTCAGATTCACTAAATATTAATGGCTTTAGCAATATAAAATTACTAAATCCTTAAGAGCAAAACAATAATTGCAAATAAATCAAATCATATCATGTGACTTTATAAGCTTGTACTACAAGTGTTATATAATGAGCATACTAACAGTTTTTAACAAGTTCTTGAGCCTTTGGTGATATTGTATTGCTAAATCTATTAATATATGGTATATCTGAACTTTGTTCAGTTCCATGTGGCTATTTCCATTAGATAGCTGAATTTGAAGACATATGGATGTATGAAAATTTCAGATTTTCTACTTAATATTGATACAGTATTCTTTATCAATCATATTATTTCACGTATGTTCCATAGTAGTATAATTTTCCTAATTTAAACCCCCAAGTTGATATATATTAATCAAAAGAGCTTAATAAAAAAGTTGTAATAATATGTATATGAGTGAATCTGCATATATTTTATAAAGGTGTATTTCAGATATTAGCCTATTAATTTAGTAAAAGTTATGTAGTAAAGTATGTGCGTATATCTAATAAATGTGTTTGGCAAATAATGTTAAATAATTTCTATAAATAGGGCAAACAAAATTCTAAAATTTAAGGGAGTAAAGTTAAACCTTAGCACGTATGTGAGTTTTCACATATACTTATATATATTTTGACAGGCGACCCCGGTATTAATTTTGGTGTCTGTTTATATGTCTATCAAAAAAAAAAATAACTCTGTTGACCATGTAAGGTAGTAAACACAAAACTATGGCTGTATAGTCACCATAACACCTGCAGATAGAATTTGATTACTATACACCATATTGGGTTTGAGTATGAATCCCTTTCTTAAATATATCTTAAGAAATAACACCTATGTATCCTATATCAAAATATATGTTTAAAAAAATATTTAAAAAATCTACCTAGTGGCCATTATTTCATTTAAAAAATATAAACAATTTCTTCAGAAAAAGTATATTTATGAACATCAATTAATAAACTGACCCCAAGCAACAATCTCACTAGTATCATAAGAATTATACTTTTCCTTTTTAAGAGATCTTAAAATTATCGCTAATTAGGTGCCTGGCCCTTTCAGCTAGCTCAAATCTCAGGGCTGGGAGGTAACAATAACCATCAGGATGAACGGAGGTAATGGTTAAATTTGTGTAGTTGAAACAAGCTTTTCCTGCTTAATATACTTCTCAACTTAAGACACGTATATTTAAACTTACATATTAGTAACGATTTCTTTTCTATACCCCTTAAATTAGATTGCATGTCATTTAAAATTAGCTATTTTTAAACTCCCTTTCTACACATTTATTCCCTCCTTATGTGATCTATTTCTTTATCAAATCTATGGTTTAGAATTGAAAATTATGTGTAACATACTTGCTTATTCTGATATTCTGCCAGGAAGGAAACTAGGCTAATATAAGTGATAAATATGTTCATTAATGAGAGATAATTTTTTTAAAGTAAGTAGACAATTTTATTACTATGGCTAATTAAATATTGAGAAAGAAAAACACATATATAATTTATATATCAATGATAACATAAAAGACAAAAGACAATTAATGAATTATAAAAAAACATATAATTAAACACATGTTGGGAATGCATTTATACATTTTAAATTAAAATATATAATTTTACACAATGACTGAACCTTTGGAGAATAACGATAGGCAATTTTCAGTTCTTTTAAGATAATAAAACTAGGTATAGTTACCTTGAAGTACCCAGGATTTTTAATATGTATAAGTTTATTTCCACATAAGCTTGATTTTGATGATCCACCTGAAATTTATGTATTCTTTTACTGTCAAAGAATAATTTTTTTTTTCTGCTAATAGCAAAAAGTTTGCATGAACGTCCATTTTGTGGTATTACTTGGATCTAAAAAATAATGCGGCTTACTGGAGGCATTCTTATTGTACACAATTCGATATTTTCTTCCTTCCTGGATTGTTTTAGCAGCTTATTGATGAGGTTATTATGGTTTTTAGAGGGGCAAGCATTTAACAGCACAGCTACATATTCAGAGCGTAGAATGGCAGCCTTACACATATTGATCTACTCCTGCATTCCTATTTTAGCGATGGTCTGAGTTACTATATCTTCTGATGGTTGATTGAAGGATTTGTTTTAAGGTTTCATTTTATAATACGAGCATAGTCATATCAGTCAATTTAGCATCAAGAAAATATTAATATTTCATTTCAGTTCAAAAAACCACTCTTGCTTGTTTTGATTTTTATTTTTAACTAATTAATTTCTGCAATTCCTTTTGTTTCCCAAAATTGTTTATCAGTATGCTGATCTCTATTTCTTAGACATGCTTTTAACATTTTTTTCTATTTCTACCATACATTTACTTTAGATTCCTTGGAATTTTGAATGTCTAAGTAAGGTAACAAAAGACACAAAATTGCCTCCAGGTATACACATAAAAGTTCTTTCATTACTCTCATTAAAATGTGATATACAATAAAACAATAGAAAAGTATACATTTGAAATAAATTAGTAATACAAGAAGAAAATTTATATATTTGCATATAACTGCATTCCCACAATTTATTAACATATTTTCATGAATTTATTTTAAAACAAATAATTATAAACATCTTTCTCTTTCTCTTTTTTTTTAAATAAAAAAAAAACCTTCAGATTTTCTCTACTCACACACATGAATCCAATTTATTAGACTCATGCTGATTTAGGCAGTTAAGGAATATTGTGTAACTACCTTGTAACAGGGTTTGAACCCAGCTACTGTCACAATGTAAAATAAGGTTGCAAAGTTATAGATTTCAAACTTTGTTATTTTTTTAAATTGTATTTATTTTGCCAAGATAATAAATCTCTTGTGCTAATTAGCTCTCTTTGTCTAAAGTTATAGTTTCTAAGATGACAGATTCATGTATATAATAAAATGTTACCAGGTTGAAATCTGTTTTTTTATATATTTTTTTTTATTTTTTGGAAATTAGCTGACCACACCTAGGTTTTAAAATCTGTAAAAATAAGAGTGGACTTTATTTTTGGTAACAAAGAGAAGCTAAATAACTGATGCCAATTTTCACAATTACTTATTTTTATAAACTACAAAGGTAATGGTTTTGTTTGTCATGCTTATAGCATACAAGTAAAATAAAGAGTAAAATTTTGTCTCAACTTGTAAACAAATTATGACATTAGCAGAGGGGGAGTGTATTCTTATAAAAAACTCTGATTAGAATTAAAGGAGGTCAGATGCTAGATAATTTTAACTTGTATTGCTTTCGGGAGCTATGCCTGCCTGTATAATGAAAAACCAAGGTCAGAAGGTGAACCGTTGCTGTCTGCCCTGACGGGAGATAAGATATCAATGATGGGGATCAGTTCAAACTAGCAGCCTACCCTGAAAAGGAGGAACAGACCAGTCCAGAAAAGAAGTGCCTCATGCCTGAAAAGAAAACACCTAAGCAGAGAACATGGGTAAAAACATAACCTGCAGAGCTCATTAATAAACTCGCATTATTAATTCCTTAAACACTTTTAAGCTAGCTACATATAAATGGGCACACACTTATTATTTAAACTTTACCTATTGAATAAATTCTGTAATCCAGCTAAATTGTAACTAATTCCTAAAATAATGTAACAATAAGTCCTTTGTAAAACTGGCCTAACTTTTTTAAAGTTAACGAACTTAATAATGTAATGCTTGTCAAATTTAAATTATACTCTTAATATCTTTCTATCTGTGGTTGTGCCTTCATTATATTTTATTATATTTGTTATGAATTTATGCTATGACCCACTCAGGATGGAGGTTGATAATTTAGATTTTTAAAGGGGGGGAGGATGATTGGAAGTTCTCACTAATTAATTTATAAGCTTTAAAGCAGACACATGCAATCTCCAATCTGAAACCTATAAGTATATTAAATAGCTATTATGTCTTACCTGGGTAAAAGTAGGTGTGCTAGTAAAAATAAAAATATTTATAGTTAACTAATGTAAGAGTGATAGCCTAGAGCATATTTCAATTAAATACATAAGTCCTGATTATGCTTTATTCCTCCCTAGAAGTATAATAAAAAACTATAGAGATTAATTATAAGCTAGTGTTTTTCTGAAGGTTTAGATCACCTAATTAACCCCTTTCTGTAGCATGTTTGAATATGCTAACTTATGAACCAGTATACCATGGTGTAGTGGAAAGAAGCTGTAGATTTAGCACATTTTAAATTTAATAATAATCGATGCCCATCGGTGTGGTGAATATTTTTTATAAAGCACACACACATGCTTATGTGGCTTTGTCTATCATATATGTATTTGTTTATGGGGATTTGGTATAAGACCATTTTATAATTTGTGGCCAATTGTTTTCTTTAGAATTGGAACATGTGGGTCCAGATTGTTCATATTTCAAGTTAATTAGACTTCCAGAACTAAATGTTTTTGTTTCATAGCAAGTCTATGGTACACAGGAACCAACTATTGAGTTGATAAATCCGATGAGGAAACACGCATTTGAGACTCCATTTTATTTGGGTTAATATAGCACTATAGTATCAGAAACTTTGCTATAACAGATCCTTAATAAATTCAATGTTGATTTGAATGCACAATCTAGCTATGTAATAACAATCTGTATAGAGAATTGATTTAAGCTAATTTTGAGGTACCTGGAGCGATATAATTATAAATGGTCTCTCTTGCAAGTTAACTGTTTGCAAACCTTATAGGCATCTCACAGCATGAATTAGGTATAATCCAAACCATAGATTATAATGTAATAATAATAATTGCCAATTTAATTGTCTTATGCATCGGTGAATTCCAATGCATAGAGGAATAGCCATTTTAATAATTGTTTTAAATATTATTAAATATATGAAATATAATATTAAATATATGAAATATAATATTGTTTTACATATTTTTTCATAGTTCATTCCAATCTTTTCGAATCATATTAATTTTAGTTCTTAAGTGAATTATATAACTATGCATTGTCATCTTGTGTTGATTTATCCAATTATTAATTATGCCATAAGCCATAGAAGTGTGTTTTGTAAATTACTTGGCTATAGACTTATTTTCCCTGAGTCTCATGTTTCATTCTTTGCTAATGCTGGCACATAAATTAAGAAACTCCAAGTATGGCTTCATATATGTCATTCATAGGGTAGTAAGTCATGGAGTATTGGTGGAGGAGCTGATGTGCAGTCATGGAATATTGGTGGAAAATCTGAGGTGCAATCTGATTCGACGTCTCAACCCCTCATCTAGTTTAGCTTTGGGAGAATTTGCCAAGACTCTGGATTTTGTTTCATGAGTGTACAAATATGACCATTACATAGGATTTTTTTCCGAGCATGGTGCCACAACTTAGGGGCTTTCGAACAACATACACTCTCTGAGAGCATGGGAAGTCATTTGATTAATATATATATATATATATATATATATAGGTGTAGAGAAAATATTTGATTAATATATATATATATATATATATATATAGGTGTAGAGAAAATATTTTTTTTTATTATTTTACTGCAATATGTGTAGATTTTTTTCTTGAGTATGGATTGCTCAAACATGAAATCTTGATTTCTTTCCATGACTCTGAACAGCATGTGTGAATATATATATAAAAGAAAAGAGGGATTTTTTTATATATAATTTTTTTGCGTGTTTGTTGAAAACTCATTTTCTTTTTAACAATATTCGTAGACATAAAATGTTTTTCGCCTGGGTAAAGATGCTCAAACCATAGGATTTTTTGTGAAAGCTTTCATAACCTGAATAGATGTGTGTGTTTGAGCAGGAGTATATAGGTGGCAATTTAAACATATGTGTATGTAAATTTCTTTATGGGTATAGTGCCTCAAAGTGGGTTTTTTTTCCTCTCAAGGTTCCCCAAACTCTGGATGAATAATATTATTCTAAAATGTAATTATGTTGTCATGCTAATATATATATATATATATATTTATGTTTTTTTGTTTCACAATATGTTTTTTTTTTTTGTAAACAAGTAAAAAAAAAAAATGTAGGTGCACATTTTTTTACCGAGTATAAATGGGATAACCATAGTTTTGCAATTATTTTCAGGAACAAAAGTAGATTTTTTTTTTTTTTTGGTGTATAAAAGACTTTTTTTTTCTTCTCTCTGATCTAAAAGGTAATTTTTAGGTATGATATACTATTGAACTATAATGTGAAACTTTTAAAAAGTTATAGTTAAGCTAAACAGCCTATGGCCATATCCTAAATTTGAAAGTATGATAATGCATAGAGGGATTATTAAATTCTAATACAGTTATGATTTTATATGTATATCAACCATGGATAACTGGCACTCTAGGATAATTGTTAAAAAAAAAAAATCCTTATATATAAATTTTGTTATCCGTGAAAAAAAATTCAAATGATTTATTAAATGATTTGAAATTGGATTGGGCTATTAAGGTACAATTATTGGTCAAGATAACTGATATAATATATGCATGCTTGGAAGCAAAATTTAGAAGTCATGGACTACAGCAATCAGGGATTAAGCATAAAACTACATAAGAAGCTCTGCAAGAAAGAAGAGGCAAGGGTAAGAATTGTTTTTGGTTGGTTTAGGTATTATATCTAGTTAAGGGCATAGGTAAAGTGAGGCACTTGGGATTGAGTTCGAAGTACACTGGGACTGTTTTTTGTAGGATAGATAGCAATTAAGCCACTGAGAGAGAGAGATCAAACAAAATTAAATAAAGGGAGATGGAAATGGATAAAAACACTGAGGAACCAATGGTAAGAGATGTGGAGGAAGAGGAAAAGGTGGGGAGTGAAGAGAAGATAAGGAAGGAAGGCAGAGATTAAGGCAAGATACTACAGTCTGGAAGAGAAATTACAAGAGATAATATTAGTACAGAAGGGGAGATGGAAGGTGAAATGAACATCAATGCAAACTCAAAAGAAACTATAGAAAACCTGTTTGTATTCTAGGTAGTCATCCAAAGAAACGCCGGCACCAGAATTTCAAAATATTGGGATGGTAGATATACAGAAGCTGTTGTCTTCCTGGTTCAAGGAAATGGAAGAACAGTCAGGAAAGGGAAATATGAATGAAGGAGAAAGAAAGAAAAGTGGAGGAGAATGAAAGGAGTAAAAAACAGGATAAGGAAATAAAAAGGAAGGAGAAAGAAAGGAAAAGAAAAGAGAAAGAAAGGAATGAAAAACAGGAAAAATGAAATATGAAGGAAGGAGAAATGAAGGAAAGAGAAAACCTGAGATAGAGAAATAGAGAATAGATTCCAGGCACAGGAAGAAAAAATGGAAAAAATATCAATAGACTGCAAGAGGAGTGCGAAAGAGGTAAATGATAAAATTGAGGGGCTCTTATTAGACCACAAAGGGAAACCTTCTAGGCAATTCACACAGTAAAAGGAAAAATAATACTAGCCCAGGACAGGATGGATAAGCAATGAGCCACTTTCCATGAGGTCATATTCCATTCATCAAGAGGGCTGCTAGAAAAGCAAAATAAAAAATGTTAAGGATCTAATACATGTGGCAGCCTCTGAAATAAAGGACAATGTTAAATACAAAAATAAGCTAGCTATCAAAGAGAAGCTGGGGATAAAGAAATATATCCATGGGTTGCAAGATAGAATAGGGAGACTGGAAAGGGATCAAAAGGAGGCCCACAGATTGGATATAGCTATCAAAGACAAAATAGAGGAAAGAAGCTATAGAAAAATAGAAAGAAGCTTGCCAGTACTTCAGATTTTCTCATATATAAGCATTTTAGTTATAGGAATAAGAGGATTCCTTTTATTCCTGCATAAATACTATATCTTGGATTGGTGAGAAAGTATTCATTTATTATTAACACTCGCAAAGCGTATGCACAATTAGTTTAAAAGGCTGATATTTAAATATCATTTTATGTAATTTTTCATAGTTCATTCCATTCCTTTTGAATCATATTAATTTTAGTTATTAAGTGAATTTTATAACTGTGCATTGTCATCTTGTTTTGATTTATCCTATTATTAATTATGCCATAAGCCATAGAAGTGTGTGTTTAGTTAATTATTTAACTATACAGTCATTTTTCCTGAGTCTCATGTATCACTCTTTGCTACTGCCGGCACACAAATTAAGAAACTTCGAATATGGCTTCATATATGTCATTCATAGAATAGTAAGTCATGGAGTATTGGTGGAGGAGCTGAGGTGCAATCTGTTTTGATGTCTCAACCACTCATCTAGATCAGCTTTTGGGAGAATTTGCCAAGACTTTGGATTTTGTTGCTCGAGTGTACACATATGACCATTACAGTATGTAACTATTAGATAAATTCTGGCCTTGACCTGGTATTTTTAAATCTAATACTTGAATGTTCAAATGTCTCATTGATGACAGTCAGAGCTAGAAACCAGTCTGAGTTTAAAAATATTCAGAAAAGTTTGTTAAATGCTATTAGCACACTCATTATATAACATTTGTAGCACAACCTTATTAAATTAAGTCATGTGATATTAACTCCCAATGAATTCTATTCTCTGCAATATTTTCACACTGGAAACAATTATTACTACATAACAATATCTTTGAGATAACCCTTATAATGTAAATAGGATCTTTCCTTATGAAAACCATTTTCAAATTCACCATAAAACCCTTTTTTTAGAATGTTATCTATTGTTTATTCATTATACATGTCCAACCTGGCATTCATCTGAAATTGCTCACATCATTTATTTGTCTGATACACTTATTTAATTATGCCTGTAACTTCCATTTTTTAATCAGAAAAATAGCATTGAAATGGTCTACTAATGAAATAATCCACTAATTAATGGTAATAGTATGTATACTGAATCCAACCACTTGATGGCATTGTTTTTTTACACAATGCATATCAATATACCATTTTAGTGACTTAACTTACGGCTAACACTACAACAGTGTTACTTCGAGCTGTAACAGGCCACCTAGAGGGTGATGTATTCTATGATTACATAATGAAATACTATGCCCATTGACTTGCAACTGTACTCTTCCAGTAAGTGCAATTCAACTCTCGCTACGGTCTGATTTGTTGGTGGCTATATTGAAGGATGTAAAACTATCAAAAAATTCATTGTGGAAAAATTTTGACAAAGTGTAGTGGATTTATATTGCATATTAAGAATTGTCAGGCCATCACACATGCTTCCCTATGATTTTGAACTGCATCCAACCTGAAAAGCTTGGGGTTTTCAGCAGAGTTCTGCTGAGTTCATGCACAAATGCATGTTTACTTGTGAATCTCTGTTAGAAGAGTAAAATGTCAGTGTCAAGTGTTCAATATTGGTTGAAGGGGAGTGAATTGCTGGCCACAGAAGTTGACACTGTTTTATTTTTTCAGAAAGAGAACATCTTCCAGATGAAAAGCTATGTGTTTACAGGAGGAGCATGGTTTTAGTCAACTACACGATCTGGGCAATTCTGTTGCCACTCCTGCAAGCATACTTGGGATCTGTGTAAAGGAAGTTGGTTAGATGTCTCCAAAATGTCATTACCTATAGCTATGAGTCTCATCTTCTATTGGAGTCAAACAAACCATAACTTCCTGCCCCTCTCCCCCAAAAAATGTTTTTTAAAAGCAAACTGTTTAAGGCTTTTTGAAAAAGACAAAAAATAAAGTAAGAACTATTCACTATCATATAACAGTTTCGGTCGCATAAATATTTTAAAAAGAACCTCATAATAAGAAAATAAAAGATGATAATTAAAAATCAAACCAACCCTTTTCTCCACCCTCTAAAAACCAACTGTTGGTTTATTAAAAATTAATTGATTAATAAGGCTTTACAAAAAAAATGCTCAAAATCAATTAAAAGTCGATAAGGAAAAAAGTTGATAATTTAAAAGCAAATCAACCCCCCTCCAATAATTCATATATTTTGTTAATCTATCTCTTTATATGTATTCTGTATTTGAACACATTTAAAATTAATATGCAAAGTTTCTAGTACATCGGCAAACAATGCTAAAAGACGAGAATTAAAATTCAAACCAACATCCCTCCATCTTCTAAAAACCAACTATTAATTTATTAATTAATACTGAATTGTTTAAGGCTTTAAAAAAGAAGCTCAAAATCCAAAAAAGGCAATAATTTAAAAGCAAACCAACCCCCCCCCTTACCATCTAAAAACAAAGTGTTTGTTTATTAAAAAGGGAAAAAAAAACGTATGAGTTTTATGTATAGAAAGGGGTAAAAAAATTTTTTCCCCGTAGTATTATGTAAAGAAACCAATAATTCAAAATAAAAAAAAAAAGCTCAAAATAAAAAAAAAGTCGATAATTTAAAAGCAACCCCCCCCCTCACCATATAAAAACACAGTGTTTGTTTATAAAAAAAAAAAAAAAAACATACGAGTTTTATGTATAAAAAGTGAAAAAAATTTTTTTTAGCATAGTATTCTGTAAAGAAACTGACAGCCCATGAATCGGTATATTGATATGCATTGGGTGAAAAGCAGTGCCATCAAATGGTTGGGTTGAACCCTACTATTACCAAATTAATAAATCAATATAGAATGCAAATTATATTTAATAAACAATAATTTAATACAATTAATACTAATGCATATATCTATATTATCTTGTCATCCATTACCCACACTCACTATAAATAATATTATTTCCATCATGGTTTACTATCTATTCTAGACTATATGGGCATAGATAAATATTATATATCTACCCTAATTTGGCATTTGCTTTCCGCCACAGGTATAGGCAGGTAAACTAATTCCTACTTCAGTAAAAGTTCTTCTATATATTGCAAACAGATATTGTATATATATATATATTTGTGAGTAAACTATAGAATATATAACTAATTTATATTATAACTTAAAATAGACAAAATCTCACTGCAGGCGAACAGTAGTTTGAATTACCGTACATAAAAACACCTGAAACGAAGATCGGTTCTCCGATCTGTCTGTTTCAATATATATATATATATATTTGTGAGTAGATTAAACATTTCAAGTTATACTATCTTTACTATGGTTTTGATTACAGTCTAATAACCTTGAGGCTTACATAAGGTCTAATTAAAATTGTGACAATCTGTTTAGTTCGCTAATTGGCTCACTAACCTGCAGGAGTGGATTCCCTAGAAAATAGTGTCCCTTGATAATGTTTTTTGCTACTTTATATTTAATCCTTCAGAAGATCCCAGCTAACAAAAGATAACAACTATGTCTATGTGACAGAAAGTATTGTATCTTGTGGCAAAAATATCTTAAGATAGTTAACTGGCTTTATCAATTTGATCTACCCTGTGTAAATAAATCTGCATTTCTTAATTCTAATGTTACCTGCAACATTTTTTTCGGATGCAGATTCTTTCTCATTTCTTGGATATTATTTATTTAAGTCAGGGTTTTATAACTAAGTTAAGCCAGATGCACCTCTCTGATTGCAATCTCACATCTTTTTTATCATAATAAACAATTTATATTTTCTCTTGTAATTTGTAAATAAATATTTTGATGATTCTTGTAGAGAGAAAATGCTTTTTACTATATTTTTTTCTGCTTTCAATCTTGTTATAGAATAGTAATTATTATTGTTTGAATAAAAGTAGTGTATATACTTAATCTAGATGTAATTAGAGGGGTTTGAACACAGATATTCAGGCTCCCTTCAGTCATCCACTTTATATTATTTAACTGATGCAAATGAACACATATATGTGTACAAGATAACTGATCTCCAATATATGCATTTCATGCTGATCCAGCATTCATCAGTTTGTCCTGATCAGCATTTACCACAAACATATATAATCGATGCTCAGTTTATATTAAGATTGCAAATTTTCAAACTTTAATGGACAGGCTTCCATCTTCTCTAACTCTTCAGCCATCCATCAATGGAAATTTAATGATGGAATGCCTTAATTGCTTGTTGATGCCAATATTATTGTCATACTCATGTTGACCATAAGTCACTCTGATCCCTCATGTAGGACCTTAATATACTATTGTCAAGAGGAATAGGCAGAATTCAGGCAGATTCTGTAATATTTGAGTAGAAATATAGTGTATGTACTTAAGTTAGATGTAGTTCTCTTCTTTGCAATTAAATAGACATGTTCAGGGCTTACATATGAGGAGTCAGAGTGACTTAAGGTCAACATAGTTATGACAATAATATTGACATCAACAAGGGCTTGCAGCATTCCATCATCAGATTTTCAAAGATATGGATTTCTGAAGAATTGGAAAGTGGAGAGGATTGAAGCCTGTCCATTAAAGTTTGAAGATATGATGATCCAGACCAACTGATGAATGCTGGTTCAACACAAAATATTATATTGGAGATCATTTATTTTTTTCACATGTATGTGGGCAAGTGTATCAGTTATATAAGATGGAGTGGATGACTGAAGGGAGCTTAAAAGTTTATGTTCAAATAGTAATTATTGTACATGAGAATCTTTAAATGTCTATCAAAGTCATATTTTTGGTTTTGGTTTATTTTTAAGAGAATTTTTATTTTTATTAAGACGTATGCCGATTCTATTATGTTCTATTACCAAATTTATCCATAATCTTTCATAAATTCATATATTATTCACCTCTTTTTTTGAGCTCTTTTATAGCGCGGGGGGGGGGGGGATTTAAACAAAATGGTTCATTATAATGAAAAGTTTCCGATGTCCAGTCTACTTAGCCTTGCTTTTAATTGTGTTTTGCTTAGTTGACTTTTAATTACATTTAATTGATTTCAGTTATTTCTATTTGATTTATGCTTTACTTAGCTTAACTTTTAATTGTTTAATTTATTCATGCTGCTTTTATTTATATGTTATAGTCTTAATATTTCACTAGACATCCAGTAAATTGAAAATTGTATTGATTAATCTTATGTTCTTGCTATGCTATTTTTACAAATTTATGGGCACTGTTCAAAAAAAAATTTGTATTGTGTTTATATATATCTTCTTCTTTTTTTTTGTAATTGTTATTTCACTTAGATAAAATGCTGTAACAGTGCATTGAAGTTTGTGAGGATCTTATCTAGTTTTTAACTTTAACTACTTATTTATATGATTCTGGATTGCACGGACCCCGACTTCATCTCTGTGATTTCCGATTAATCTTTTTTCACTTACTGATAGTTAAGTCAATTATCATTATTTATTATAATAACAATACAGATTATTTATTAAATACTGTAGATTTTAACAATTTAAATTCTAGACACCATTTACTGTTTTTCAGGTCAGTAATTTTCAAGCATCTAAAGTATTGTTAACTTTTTTTTAGTTTTAGATAAAATGAGTTGTATTATTCAGTATTTTTTTTTATTCTCTCGTATTGATGAAGTTTGAAAGAGTAATGAGAAGAAAAAAAATAAGTTCTTGAAGCAAATTATTTTTTCTTACTTCCCATTCATTGATTTAACGTTTGATCATATATTAAAGTCATCTTGTGAAAAAAGCTGTTCTTCACCCTATTACCTTTCAAAAGAAAAAAAAACTCCATTTAACTGAAGTGATAAATTGTCTTGCTGTCTGAATAGATAAATAGGTGAGTTAAAATGATCTTGGTTCTTAAGACAGTTAAAAGTAAATAACAACAGGGAACATCTGCTTTTAATTAAGTTTTACTATTTGCGAGATTATCACACTTCTTTTTCACATTTTAATAATACTTCATTGTAATCTACGACTGAAAAAATCTTTATAATTTAAAACATTTTAATAATTATTTGAAATCCATATAGCATTTATAATTTTATTTTTGTTCCTTATAGTTTTCCACTACAGCATTGTTTAGTGCAGCAGTAGATTGCAACCTGAGTCTGAAACTCAAATTCCATGGATTACAACCTGTCCATCACTTGAACGATTATCCTATGAACTCCTGATTAATATCTGTTCTTTTTAAGAAAATAAATATAGTTATGTATGTATTTTAGCGGAAATGACGCAGCCTAATATGTGTAAAACATCAGACTTTGGTCACGTGCCAATATTCTCGTGAGTAAAAAAAAAAAAGCTAATATCCTCAATATTCATAAAAAGTTCAGACGTAGAATTCCCAAGTTCTCATGTTCCAGAGTTTGAAATTCTATTACCAAACCAAGCAGGGTATTTTCTTCAGTAATAATTTGTTATTTCTTGACAGTTTTTCACATGTTGACTGTCAATGTATATTTGTATATTCTACCTAGAAACACTACTTATCTATAACACATTCATCTTTAAAAGTTTGCTGCATAAATAGACTAAAAAACAGTTTATGATTTAAATTCAAAAAAGGTTTAGAAGCATTTTAAATTCTCAAAGTCTTCTCTAACAATTATGTATAGTGGAACAGTAATCAGGTTCACATTACTCACTAGGATTGTGCCCTGCTTAATATAATGCATTGGTAGTTTGGAAGATTCTTAATACCAGTCTATGGAATGACCGTTCACAATTTATATGAACATTTAAGCAACAGTCAAATTATTTTGCTCTGTCTGATTTAGCACAGTGATAGTGGCGGACTAATAGCTGAAGGTCTAAATCACGACTCAAATGTCACTTTGATTGCAAAAACATCATTTGTTATCTCAAATGATAAACCATTTGATTCTTTTACTCTGTGGGGTTTTATTGCAATTATAGTGTTCCATCTGACATTTGATTATCATATGATATGCATGCATCAAATCATTGATTATTTTGACTGGTTTAATGCTACAGTGGAGTGATAGATTCAAGAGCTAAGGAGCCATTGATCATAGATCACTTTCATCATTTCTAACAATCAAACAACATATGACCTCCCAAGCATCAAACCATATCTGGGGCAATGCACCAGTAACCACAATCTACAGATCCATTGATCATAAATCTTATTATTCCCTATATTCTAGCATTGTATGTCTGCCCTAGCCGCAAACACCAGAATTGTGAATTGCATCATAGCAAATGTTGAACATCTTTCCATCTTTGATTCATTTATTCATTGGTATTGATGATTGGATTCACTGTGGTCTGATTACCTGAAAGAAAAATTCGAAGCAATTGTAATTGGAAAACAAATGTCTAACTTGTACACAGATAATATTCAAGCTCAGATTGTGAGCAGAGTAGTAAGATATGTTATCACTTCAATATAATACCATTGATTTTGTGTTTGCATTTGGTTTATATTGTATAGTCATCACAGAACTTTAATGTTTTATATGAAGAGATGTATGTTAAGAATAACAAGCATAGATGAAAAATGAAATACATGGGTTAGACAACAAACAGATTACTGATATAATTAAAAGAACTAAGAGACTGAAGTGGAGTTGTGCTGGACATATTGTTTGAAGACATGATAATAGATAGATAGACATTCAAAATCTTAAACTGGATTCCAAGATTTTGTAAAAGACTTAGAAAGAGATCATGTCTGAGATGGATGAAATAAGGAAAGTGTGTGGTGGTGAATTAGAGAAGAGAGGCTAGATATTGATGAAGATAGATTGAACTTGAATAGACCTTCATCCTGTTTGATTATGGTTGAAAATTATTATTATGATGATGATGATATTGTCTTTGAATCATTACTTTTTTGCTTCCTGGAACTAGAATGGCCCTTTGCATTTATGAGTTATTACCAAGGAGCATATTAATGCATAGATATTCAAATGTGTTTATTTCTCAGGCATTCATAAAAAGTCTGAGTATCTGAAATAGTATGACTGATCTGTGATCAAAGTCTCCACTACACCAAAATACACATGGCAGATTATCAATGAATTATTTGTAGTAAGCAAATAGTTAACAAAACAATAGAATAAAGTTCCTATTTTTATAGATAATGGAAAAATATGTGCTCTCAATACGAGCATTGTGTTAGGTGTGCGATATACCAAATTTACCATATAATTGCATATTGTTCATGAAATGCAAGCATAGTAAGAATGGAGGAATCTGAGTTTCTCATAGTGGTGAATGGTTATAGCATACTGAGATAAAGAGTGCATTGATGAAAGCCAAAAAAAAAAAAAACTTGAAAATTCATAATTGAGCAGAAATACAATTGAAAAATAACTCACTACCCTTTGGTATATTTCAATTTTGCATTATTTTTTTACAAATGAAAATGGATTGATTTATTTATCTCAATTGGGAACATTCAAAATGTAAGAAAAAGTATGCCATTTAAAAGCCTTACAGTGTGACCTAGTTAATAAAAGATTAGTTTTTTCCAAGCTGCCTGCAGTTTCATCTCTGAATTAGTGCATGTATTATATAGTGACACAGTTTATTCATTGCAAAAATATTAAGGCATTCACATGTCTCATTCATGAGTTACAATATTCTTGCAACTCATGTCCTTGTGTCATACAGTTTGAATCATTTCACACTTTCCAGTAGGACTTTTCCAATTTACAACAAAAGCTAATGTTTGTATGTTGTTCTAATGTAATTAAGTATGAAACACATTGTCACATCCTCTATCACAAGTCATCATCCAGATATACAACTATCTTCAAATTTGTGTAATGAATTGCTTAATTATATTGCTACATGGCATAAGTGCTAATTTTGAATGTTGCTGCAGGAAACATGGACAGAAAAACAGTATATTTGTTTGGGACACTCCATATTTGTCAAAAGTGTATCTGAGAAATAGAACATCAAAATAATCATACTATACAGTGAAAAATATTTATTTCTAAATCAAGGTTGTACTTTTATTTTGTTTTAAAGTCAGTAAAATATCTGAAATATTTATTTCACTGAAGCATCAATTTGCAGTATATATTGAATTTTAACATCTAAAATTATATACATTATATCTGGATAGTATGAAATGATTTATAGCAGAGCCTACAGAATGGAATCTTAATCCTCAACTATAAGTTCTATTGTAGTTGATGAACTAAATATTGACAGTTTTTTTCACTAAATTATCTTTAATGTATTGTAAATGTTTATCAACTGTCTTATTAAATTGTTTTTATGGTGTAATGATGTGATATTCAAGTACAATGGAGATAGAATATAACTTTTACTTTGAAGTGATTAAATATATTTTTATGATTCCTTATTTTATAGCATAATCTTTAAATATTAAGATTTCTGTTTTATTTGTATTTTAAATTATATTATAGAACATGTCTTGGAACATGACTTTACTTTGTCTAAGAAAGTTAAATTGTTATATAGATGGCTGTGACATGTGAACCATGGCACTGAATACATTATGATATCTTGTAGGTATTTAGGAAAATATGCAGTGAAATTAAATGGTTGTTATATTATTAGAGTAAATTATTTGTTTACTTATGGACAAACTAGTTAGATTTGAAGTTATGATGTCATGCTTTTTCATTGTTCAAGCTAAACTAGCATAGTAAAGTGATGGAGGTCTTTTTCGCTATTAGTAGAAAACTGATAGTGTCTCTGTTTGTTTGTTAAATCATCTAAATTTGTAAGATCATTATAGTGCATATGTAAGATTTTTTCCTTAAGATTTAAATAAAAGAAAATAGTCATCTTAATTATTATATTAAATACAAGCTTTTTGTGTGTGATTATAGAAATTAAACATTGTTAGACCCCGTTTAGTATCTGCAATGGTAATTTCTGGGAAACCATGGTTTCTAAAGACAAGTCATTTGTATATAATACTAAAGCCAGCCTATTATTCACATATGTTTAATGCAGTTATGCAGTCATTGTCAAATAAAAAAGTATTTGCCTATAAGGTTCTGAGCTAAGACCAGCCTTATGATTCTTAATTGTGAATAATTAATAAACAGTATTTAAACAAGCATATATTTTCTGTCTTGTGGAAAATGATGTTGACTTTTCAAAGGTTAGATACTTGTCATGGTGCTGTTCTTAACATAAATTTTTAAAGAAAATTTAATTGAATAGGTGGTTATTGGTGTCATTTTTTTAAGGAATGACTTTTGTCTTGGCTCTTTTTATTATTGGAATGTAATGATATTTGAAATTGATTCTGGGTTCTTAATTTATCAATATCAATAAACCTTTTTTTATGACTTTAATGTAGTTATTGCTAGGGATAATTAATTACAGTTAAAAGTTACAGAAAATATTATTTGGCTTTTTCTTCAAAGTCTTTTGAATTTTTGTCACACTTCTATGTGGTCTATTATAGACATTTTATTTCACAATACATTCAGGGCCAATATTCAAATACAACTCTAGTGCATTCATTCTCATTAAAGATTAACATTAAAAAATTGTGGTAAACTGATGTATTCTAATTTGATTATAATGTCATTGTGTTTCAAAGAACTAACAAAGTAATCATTATCCATTGCAAGGCTTGGGTTAATAACTTCAATGTGCAGCCATTTTCCAGTAATAATTAGCATATATATCATGCAGTAATTAAATACAATTACACCTTTACATTTGTCCATTAATATAACTCTTAATAGATGTTTTAATAACTGTAAATCTCAAAAACTCTATTTTAAAAGGATTTCTGTATTTTCCTGTTCATCTTGATAGAGAGAATAGAGAACTCAAGAATTAAAAGTTCCTGTAATGATCCCGTTTGCAAAGGCATTATGTATATATCAGATTAATGGATTACTAATGGAGCTATTGTTTTTATACTGTTACTTCAAAAGTCAAATGTCATTTGGCTTCCTGATTCACTGATTATATGTTCTTTTATGCTATTCTATAGATAGATTTGCATCTGTATTTTCAAAAGTATTATTTACAGAAAAAGTTTTTTTGTGATAATATTCTTATTTTATATCTGGGAGCAAGAGGCGTATTTGTAAATATGGTGTCATCATCAAACATTATCAAGCACTTTGGGGTGGTCTTTTCAAATTCAATTTGTCTTCTCTGATCTTTAGCTTTTCTTCTCCACATCACCCCTGCACACTTTTTTATTTCTTCCATCCATTTCACATGTGGTCTCTTTCTGGGTCTTTTACAATCTATTGGAATCCACTTTAAGATTTCAATTGTCCATCTATTATCATCTCTTCTAGCAATATGTTTAGCCCAACTCCACTTTAGTCTTTTAATTTTTTTAATGAGGTCAGTAACACCTGTTTGTTCTCTTAACCATATTATTGCGCATATATTGCATTTTTGATCTCTTCTTGTTACTCCCAACATGCATCTCTCCATACTTATCTCTGAGTTTAAGATCAAGAAATACCATGGTCTTTCTTCAAAGTTGCCTGATAAGGCAGAATGAATGTTTGAGTAAATGATAAATATTTTTTTCAATAGATATATTACATATGGTGTACAATTTATTATGTAAACTATATATTTGTGTCAACATATATAAATTATAGAAAGATGGTCATTCCTTCTGAAAGATTTTAATAAAACTTTTTAAAAAAAAAATTGTAATTGTAAAATGCTATTCAGGATGACATTATGTTTTTCATATATATATATATTACAATTTGACTTACAAATATTATACTTTTTGCACGCACAATTTTAGCACCATCCGTTTGAGATAAATACATTGTTATTATACATTAATTGTTTTATTAATCATTTATTAGATTAGGAATTATCCCTAGTCCAGATATAAACGACAACTCAGTTAAAACTTTTTTTTATTAAATGTATCAGATACTTTTATTCACATATTAATAATTTTTATTAGTCATTCTTTAGACTAGATATAATTCGCTTAATGAATAATATTTCTGTAGCGTAATTTTCACTACACCATTCTCACGCAAGTTAAGGATTAGTTTAGATTAATTTTAACATCTATTTCACATATCTTTGGTTATATGTTTATGATTACACCCCTCAACAAAATATTAAAAGCGGATAGAAACCAGTTCGTACTTCGTGTGAGAGTGGTGTAGGGAAAATTATAATTCATAAATATTTTTTATTCCCATGTTTCAAAAATGTTTGTACACACTGTCATATTAAGGGTTAGCGTAGACTTTTTTGAAAAAAAATGATAGGTGGAAAGTTTTCTGCTAGTTATAAGTTTTGTATTTTTGGAAAACTTTTTTAGAACAAATTGTTTTGGCCAATATATATAAAACGGATTTTTATTGATTGTTTGTTTGCTGGTGGGTTATGATTGAAATAACATTTTTCTCAGCGAGTGTAACGAAAATGGAAGCACTTTCTTAATCCTCCAAATCACTCTCTCTTTCAAATAAAGATGTGAAAATTTTGTTTTCTTCTCTTATTTACTCAGTGATGGCTTCCTGAAATTCTTTTTTTCGTTTACCGTTTTTTTTTTTTTTTATGGACCAATTTTGATACCAGAATTAGTCAAGTAATCTTTTGTTATCGCTTTAATGGTTGAATTTTCCATTTTAAAGTGACAAACTGATAGATAGATGTTTAATAAAAATGACAGGTTGTATTTTTCCCAAGTTTTAGGAATATTATTTGTAATAGGATTACAGAATATTGCTTATTAGAGATGTAAGAATTAGAATGTACGTTATATATTTGTTTTTCAGGGCCTTTGTTGAACACAGTGTTTATATGCACAATGGTAAAGATATGTATATATAATTCTAAACCAGTATGTCATTTGCTTATGCTGAATGTTTTCTATATACATACATAGAGGAATTTGAACTCAGTATTTTTTAGTTTAATCATCCTCTACTCTATCTCAAGCAAATGCTGCACATGACCATACACATGCAAAAAAGATACATGATTCCTAATATATGTATTTTGTGCAGAATCAGCACTGATTGTATATATGTGTGAGAAATTATGATCTGGCCAACTGATGAGTGTGCTGGTTGTGCACAAAATATGTATATTGGCGATTATGTATTTTTTGCATGTGTGTGGTCATGTGGAAGATTGCTTGAGATAGAGTGGAGGGTGAATAGACTGAAAATCCTGAATATCAAATCTATTTTCATATATATTAAACCAATGCATGACAGTATTTGGCATTTATTAAATAAAATTAAATATTTGATTGACTTTATTGCTTGATAATTTATAAGAAGTTCAAGCAACAGTAACGTAACAGTGGAATTGATCCCTTATTCTCCAGGTTAGGACCATTTCCCACTACATTAAATCAAGCCAGGCAGATATTTATTATATACAAACTTCATAACAAACTATTGTAACAATTACTAGTAAGTACTACTTAGAGTTACAGAGCCTAAATTATTAACAAATTTATTCTGCTTGCAATAAATTTATAAATAAACCGCAGCTATGATATTCTAACAATAGGAGTGAATCTTTATATGAAGAGAAGATTATAACTGCAAATTTAAGTAATTTTGTAATATCCAATTACATGATAACATTCAATAATGAATAATATTTTTGTAATGTAATTATTGCTACACCACTCATAGATCTTTATCAGATGTCTTTGGTCATAGGTTTGATTCCATCCCTCCATGGTATATTAAAAACCTAAAAGTGGATAGAAACCAGTGCCTACCTTGTGAGAGAGTGGTGAAAATTGCATTACAGAAATGTTATTCATTATTGAACGATCTCTAGTCTAGTGATTGACTAATAAAATATACTAATGTACAGGATAACATTCATTTCAAATTCTTGCAGGCCTCTTTCTTTTTTAAAGAAAATGTATGCATAAATTGTTTTCTCATTTTTAAATCCCACTATCATTCTGTTCCATCTTTTATTAAGCTAAAACTTATTTGATCAAAGTTTAATAGTTGTCTAATAGATAATCTTGGCAAAGAAATAACAGTGATTAAAAATACCATGTACTCTAATTGATGAACTTATCTCACAATCAGCTACTCTTTCTAGTTTTATACTATAGGAAAAAGGTAGCAAAATGAAAATCTTTAAATGTTGCCTAATTCTGATTTGAGTTAAAGAATTACTGATAAGATCAGAAGACACCTTTCTACCGACAAAATGCTTGGGATTTTAGATACATATAAATCTAAGTAGCTTTTTGTCCCTAGTAAAATACATCAGTTCTGCATCATATATTTTAGTTAATGTCCACACTTCTGATTTTGGATAACACTGAAATATTAACTAGATTGATTTATAAACTTTGAAAGAATCAAACAGTTTTACAGTGTAATTTTCATTATATCACTTTTATGCAGTTTGCTATTTATATATACTGAACAATGATTAAGATATGTACACCATATAATAAATATAGGGGACTTGAACTCAGACTTTCAAGCTCTTTCACTATCCATACTATCTCTATGACCACACACATGCAAAAAAGATAGATAATCACCAATAACCTATTTTGTGCTAAACCATCACTCACCAATTGTTCCAGATTAGCATCTCCCATACATATATATAATCAGTGCTCAGTCTGTATTAAGATAGCAAATACTTACACTTTAATGGACAGGATTCAACCTACTCCAACCTCCAACTCTTCAGCCATCCATACCATTGAAAATCTGATGATAGAATTTTGAAATCCCATGATGATGCCAATATTGTTATCATGCCCATGTTGACCTGAAGTTGCTCTGACCCCTCATGTATAGTACAACATCCATTTAAATACATAAAAGAGGGATAGGCAAAATGCAGGCTTAATATGTAAGATTTGAAGTACCAGGCACTCTTAAACCTGGAGCCTAATTGTAAATATATGACATTTGAACTCAGACTTTCAAGCCCTTTCACTAGACATACTATCAAAATGCCTTCCAGTCAACATGGGCATGACAACAATATTGGCATCAGCATGGGATTTGGAAATTCTATCATCAGATTTTCAATGGTTTGGATGGCTAAAGAGATGGAGGCTGGAGTAGGTTGAAGCCTGTCCATTAAAGTGTAAGGATTTGCTATCTTAATATAGACTGAGCACTGATTATATATATGTATGGGATATGGTAATCTGGACCAACTTATAAGTGCTGGTTTAGCACAAAATACATATATTGGTGATTATTTATCTTTTTGCATGTGTGTGGTCATGTGTATCAGTAGTATGAGATAGTGTGAATAGTGAAAGGGTTTGAAAGTCTGAATTCAAATTCTCTATATTTATAATTAGACTCCAGGTTAAAGAGTTCCTGGTACTTCAAACCTTACATATTAAGCCTGCATTCTGCCCATCCCTCGTCTATGTATTTAAATGGATGCTGTCCTATACATGAAGGGTAGAGTGACTTCAGATCAACATGGGCATGATAACAATATTGGCTACAGTATGGGATTTTGGAATTCTATCATCAGATTTTCAATGGTATGGATGGTTGAAAAGTTGGAGGTTGGAGTAGGTTGAGGCCTTCCCATTAAAGTGTAAGGATTTGCTATCTTAATATAGACTGAGCACTGATTATATATATATATATGGGAGATGTTAATCTGGATTAACTGATGAGTGTTGGTTTAGCATGAAATATGTATATTGGTGATTTTTTTTTCTGCATGTGTGTGGTCATGTGTATCAGTTGCATGAGATAGTGTGGCTAGTGAAAGGGATTACAGTCTGAGTTCAAATTCCTATATTTACAATTAGGCTCCAGGTTTAAGAGTGTCTCATACTTCAATTCATACACCATATAATACTAAATCATCCATGCACTTTACTACTGTTACACAATGCTTTATTTTCCACCCACTTTTACATTTATAATTCTGATTGCCCCAGCAATCTTCTTCAGAACTACAACATAATACAAACATATAAATATAACTATAAATATATGTGTGACAGTTTGTGGATTGGGCCAATTGATGAGTGCTGCTGTAGTATGAAATGTGTACTCTTGGATCTTGGAGATCAGGTGTCTTTTTTACAAGTCTTTGGTCATAAGTTTATGATTACATTCCTCCATAAAGTGTTATTTAAAGTTGATAGAAACCAGTTCTTATCTTGGATGAGAGTAATGCAGAAAAAAATTACACTACATAAATACTATTTGTTTTTGGATAATCTCTAGCAAATGAATAACTGATAAAAACTTGTTAATGCATTTCCACTTAGTGGTTTGTGTCAAAGTTGTGAGGGCAGCAAGTTTGATATATCTACTAAATTACAGTAATTTGCCATCTATATATGCTAAACAATGATAAAGATGTGTGTAAGAGTTTTGTCATCAGGGCCAACTCATGAGTGCTGGTTCAGCCCAAAATGTGCATCTTGGAGATTATACTATTTCTTCATGTGTCTTTGATCATAGGTTTATGATGATGTCACTCCACAGAGTGTTAAAAGTGGATAGAAACCAGTCTCGACCTTGCATGAGAATCGTATAGCGAAAATTTACAAAAATATTATTCATTATTGGATAATCTCTTATCTAATGGATGACTAATAAAAATTATTGATATGAGAGAGTCGATTGAAATTCGAAAAGACCAAGCAATTTAAACAAATATGAGGAAATTCAACACGTTTCTGCCTTATGGTGACATTATTTTTTCATCCTCCAATAATAGTTTTAAAAAGTCAGTTAATCATAAAATAAAGTGCAGGAAATTTTGCTAACCATTCTCTTGCTATGATTGAATAAATCCTTGATAGAATATCTCTTGAAAATATTTTAGTTTATACACAATCTTTTTATTATTTGAGATGCCATAGTTTTGTAAGACAATATGATCTTGGCAAGGATGAGCGAGATTTCATTGAAATATTAGCAGCCGATTTCTGCAGAGATATTTCTAGAGCTATGAATTGGGAACTTTCTAGGAACACTGAACAGAATTCTTTTGTTGCTGATCTTAGAAATTTTTCATTGTAGAGGACTGATACTCAGTATTTTTTCAAAAACTCTCACTAATTCTATATTATGGTAATAGTCTAGCATCAACCTTCACATTTTTTAAAATTAAAATCCAGCTTTCAATATCTAAACAAATTTTATTTACCCGCAGCTATGAGAATTATTTGCTTGT
Organism: Epiperipatus broadwayi; assembly: GCA_028023455.1. NCBI lineage: Eukaryota > Metazoa > Onychophora > Udeonychophora > Euonychophora > Peripatidae > Epiperipatus > Epiperipatus broadwayi. The sequence continues at coordinate 7,889,294 of JAQFVV010000007.1, read as the reverse complement.
ATATATATATATATATATAATTGACTATTTAGGAAATTTCATCTTTATTGTTAAAAGAATGGCAGCCTTGAAAACACTTTAAAATTGTTGATTGTTATTACTATTGGGATTGTCTAATTCTTAACTGGATTTTAATGATATATGTATTAATAAAAGCAAATCACAAATAGCATAATTTGCTTTAGTGAAGATAATATATATATATAGTCATGTGTATTGGCTGTTTCAGATGAAATGGAGGATCAATAGACTGAAAAATTCGGAGTTCAAATCTCTCTAATTGCCTATATATATAAATTAATAATTTTTAACAGATGTAATTGTTTAAATACTGTTGCCCTTTAGTTTCTATATAACACCAAGAATTTAAAAGCATACACTTTTGAATGTAGAAAGCATTTACAGTGCATCATTTTCATTAATGTCTACGAACTTGTGTTGGTGATATTTCTTATACAAGAATATGTCGGGTATTTCCACATGGTAAAATATTTAAACAATTACATCTGCTAAAAATTGTTAATTTATAACATCTAACTCATAGGTGTAACAGTCTATTATTTATAACGAGTTGTGAAAGATTATTAGATTTCTTTCCTTAAGCCATAAATAAATACTGTAATGCTTTAGACTTTATATAATACCAAGAGATTGCATTTAGAAGTTATACACTTCTGAATACAAAAAAAAAAAAACATTTACAGTTTACCGATTTTATTAATTACCGTCTATTGACATCTCGCAATAATATTTCTTTTATGAAAATATAACGAATATTTCCACATATTAAAATATTGTAATATATTTTATAATGAAGATTTTCATGGTTATAAGATGAAACTAAAAACGTCTTTTTGTTCTGTATTATGTATTGGTGTTGTGCATACAGAAATTAGTCTACCCACTGCACAATTATTCTTCAACAAAATCTTCATTACCCAGGGAAACAGAAAAGTTCTTTACTGAATTAGATTGATATTTCTACAAAATTACATTTATTATTGTCAAGGTTAAGGTTGTAATGGAGAACTGTTGTGTCTCAAGTAATAAAAAAACTATGCATGAAATAAAGACCATTTATTCATATGGGTACTTGATGGTTGTCCAGTCAGAATAAGAGATTAGGGTGCTCAAAAGTTGATTATTATTTTTTTAAAAGTGTCATAGTGTCGGCTGGGATGCAAATCTGCAACCCAGGCAACTGATTGCAAGTGCAAGGCAGTCACACTGACCTCACGACCACCAATGCAAGACGTTTATTTTGTTTTTTAAATTGTGTTTTTTAGAAATTGGCTATACCTCTGAATGCTAAAATACTAGCTACTAAGGATAAATATGATTTAAAAATTATGAGAGAGTATATTGAAATTGTAAAACAAACAAACATTTTAAATAAATTTGGTAAAAACATTGTATTTCATCGTTATGGAAGCCTATTATTTCATAAATAATTTTTAGTAAACCAGCTGGCAGTAAATAAGAGGGGATACAGTTTAATCCATTCTTTACATATACATATGTATGAATCATCTTTAATTTACACACAATCTCATTATTATTTAAAAGACAACAGTCCTCCATTACAACCTTAACCTCAACAAAGAGGGTGATTTAATTGAAATGTTGTCGATGTATTGTACCGGTAAAAATCACCATGCCTAATCACACACAGTAATCCGAATTCGAACCCAGTCCACGTCTAGGAATAAATTCCAAAATGCAAACTAAATTCAAACCCAAAACCCTGGCATGACCCACCGATGACAACATTACAACGGTACGGGGTTCTCCCTTTACTAGCTCATCGAAAAACACAGACTAAATTACCTACAATCAGCTATTTCATAGATATCTTATAGTCGGGATATTGGTACGGCTGATAATTTAATGTATATATTTAAGTTGTCGATACAGACAGCAGGTGATTGACTAGATTTCGAGAGTAATAATGCAAGAGAGACAAAATTAGGTTAGATAAATTTTTAATAAGTTATTGAAAGCATTGAATAATATTATTTACAGGTACGGTAAAACTCTCATATGTATTTATAATAAATTGCTGCTAGTCATCAATAATCGGTTTGTACTGATTAACAAACTCATGCCAATATTTATGTGTTTAAATGGTTGTACAGGTTGGTATGAGAATCAGAGTAATTGGAGCACTTAAAATATTTATCTACTAGTTTATATTAAGTTGTTTTATTTTAATAGTTTCAAACCATTGCGCATACGGATAAATGGGAGGCGGTTTTATATAAAAATATGATATATAATACTGATGTACTGATGGTTGCAGGGATTAATGTATACTACAAATAATAACTTGCGGTGCATTGACGGAATACCGGGCGGCTTGTACTTTGACAAGTCTTAATGCCCCCAAGTAGATCCGGGACACTACAACCAGCCGGGCTCATTTTCGAACCCCGGTGATCCAAGAGATTACCTGGAGAAGAATTTCTTTCTCTCCATGTGGTAGTAAAACGAGACGCCAACTTAGGCGAAGGTAAAGGCATTGCCACAGTAACATCGAGGAAGAGTGATCGGAAGTGGATTTTAAAACGAAATTATATAAAACCTTTTCTCTCCGTAACATTTTCTACGCAACAGTCCGATATAACTATTCAATAAAACATGGCGAAATCAAACGATCGCAAAAGTAATAATTAATTAATTTTACTCTGAAACCCATAACTCCCCAGATTGTTCGGAAGGTAATAATAGCAAAAAAAAATATTCACTTATTATTCTTACTCCGTAATAATATATAAAAAATTATAATAAAATTTTAGACTATTTTAAGTATTTGAGATTTGGAGTATAGATTAAAATATCATGACAAAGTAAAAGAAACAATAAAAATACTTGAATATTTCTCAACTCAACATAAATGAAACAATTTTTAGTTCGATAAAAGAAAATTACTTTTAAAATGAATATAATAAATATTATGAGATAAACTTTACTGACTTTAATTAGAGTTGAGAAATATTATTATTGGCATCGTTTTGTTTGTAAAATAAGTAATAGTAAAATATAAATGTATTCACAAATGGATTATTAGTAGGCACAAATATTAATAATTTTCATCTAAAGACTAGAGCACAGAAATCTTAGAGAAGAAATTTACTGACAGGTTTTAGTGTAACATTTTCAAATGGAAAGCAAGAAATTTACATGCAATTACTTTGATTAACAGATTAAATATAAAATTATTACTGAGAGGAAAGTTAAAAAGTTCATGTAACAAAAGTTACCATTCTTTCTTCGTCCGGTTTTCTTCTTGCGGTGATATGTATGAAGAACGTAGGCGCGCATTTTGAATTTCTTAGAATGGCATGGTTAATTTAAATGTTGGAATTTGGAAGACTGGAAGCACGGAAAACATTACAGATCAGCGGTACGAAAGATTTAAATTGGCAGAACAGGGATCAGCTTCTTGGACTTAGCCCATCATGATTGCAGTTTACCGGGCAACTTCTTAATAACGGTTGAAGTGATTTCTCTGGAACAACTACTTTGCTGTAGCTTGAGACGATCCAAGCACAGCCAAGTCAAAAGTTAGAGTGTCTATATTATATTTAAGATGGCTACGGTTGACCTTTCTGCCTAGTTTTTGTTCATAACTCCGCCTCCTTTGATTTCGGCCTCCAGCAATATCTAATTTGACTATACAATAGCATTTGCCTTTCTTGATAAGAGTTCTACGTTTCTCATTTATTTTTAAATTTAATACATGATTCTAAATTGACAAAACAATTACATCGGAATTCGTGAATACAAAAATATACATTCATTATCTTAATTTATCGAAGTACAAATTAATCATTCTATACCTTTTGTACAAGTAAGATTTTGATTAAAAATACTGATCAAAGGAATGTGACTTTTGATCAGCATTTTTAAATGACTTTGTATAATTTGCAAAATTAAAATTTAAAGAAAATATACACGCAATTGAAACTTTTAAATTGAGCTAATATAAATCCACAAACCACACACACACGAATATTATTTATCATGATTTGTGACATTTATACTCATACTCTTTACATTAAATTCTTTTTAAACAAACACAAAATAAATAACTTAAAATCTATGTGGCTTGGAATAGAAAAAGTCTCATTGCGGGTAAATAGTGGTTTAGAATTACCGTTCTTAAATGACAATCATGAAACTAAGATCGATTCTTCGATCTGTCTGTTTCAGTATTTCAGTGAAAGAATTTTCTCTTTCAATCGATGAAAACTTTGTTGAAGAATTTAGAAATTTTCAATAGGATTTTTTTGTGTTCTGGATGGAATAATGTTTTTAAGCAGAACACTAATATGTGGTATGATACCAAAAATTTCATATAAATATAAAGTAAAAAACTAAACGCTAAAATTAAAATGTTTGTTAAGCGTATATATTCGCAAAGATGCCAAACTTTAAAAATATTTTTTTTTAAAAACAAATAAATAAGTATTTGAACGTACTTTTTTATAAAAAAAAAAGTACAAGATTTAAAAATAAAAACAGGTATTAATTAATTCTTGTAATCTGTAAATGGGAATGATTGTTTATAAATTGTTTGAAAAGCAAGCTAGCCATGGGCTCTTGTATAATTAAAATGATCTGATGAAAGATAGATAAGAAAAAAAAGAGAAATTAGCTTGACCAATGGAAGCACTAAGCCTTGGCTCGGACCCTAACAAAAGTGATGGATTAGTGACGTTTTGTTGATTGAATCCGTGTGGATTAATATAAAAAGGGAAATACAGTTTTTTCGGCAGTTCCAGCATTGTGTGTTTGAGAGGTTGTAGGACGCACATATCACACTCTCTATTTAAAAAGGAAAATGAAAAGACTGTGATACCTTGAACCAGCTATTGCCATCTCCAGAACATTATCTTCCAATGGAGGCGTCGTGGGAATTAAAAACAGGAACCTGGACTCTTCTACCATAAGCTATATGAAATGAACAATTATTAAAATCAATTAAGAACTTTCATCAAGTTTTATAAATTGATAAACAAGCCAACTTAAATATTAAAAAAATGGACTCTTATCTGACTCTTGTAAGTTTTTAAATCAAATTAATAATGTTTAATTTTATATGTTTTCTGATTGATAAAAATCATTTCCATTTTTTTTCTTTCTTATTGTATAAATTGTTTATTGTTTAAATTTTAAATGATGAAATTTAGGTTGGGTATAGACATTGCATAGGTTCGTTAGCGGTTGATTATGTTGAAGTTTTCACATTTGATTAGAATATATAGGTCAACGATGTTAATGCGGGCATTTTACGATGAATGACACGGAGCCTTGTGTATTCCCTTTGCAATTGACGTTATTGATGATTTTGTATTTTGATCGATTGTGTTTAATTTGGATGTTTTTGACCGTGGAATCTGTGCAGCCGATCTATACTCAACATTTTAAAGCAAATTTTATAAAATGCATTTGTGCGAACGTATTTAAATGTTAAACTTAAGTCGGGCGTGAATGGCTGTATAAATTTGTAAAGTTATATTAGGGGAGGGTAATCTTAGGTTATTTGTGTCGTTGTTATATTGGGTCAATGGATTGGATATATTGATGTAGTTAGTAGATGTAGTCGGAGATTCGCTACTGGCAGAATCGCTTCATACGCCGCACTCTCCCGTTTTGCCTATGGAAGGAATTATAAGACGCAGAGCGCAGTTCCTTTCTATGGAGTTTTTTTTTTATTGTTCTTCTCGTTAGATAGAAGTAATATTCCTATCTGATGAAAGTCAATATCTTCTCTTAATCTTTTTGGTGCTGCCGTATTCCGTATTACATTGAATACATCGATGTATCAAATGAATTGATGCCAGTTTGACTGCGAATTTTAGCCTAAGGTTAAATAGGGATAGCATATTTTCTTTTCAAATGCAGATCTATGTAGTCTATTCATACTTGACTATCTAAATAAAATATTAAACTCATTGAAACTTAGTTAAATGTAAAATTAAAAGTTAATATAAAAATCTAAAATGTTGAATTTATTCCTCAAAATTTAAATGTTATTTTATATGTGCGTAAATAAATATTTTTATGTGTTAATTTCTGGCAGGGGCTTTTATTCTTTTATATTTAAGATATAAAATTTATAGATTTTTATCTCTGCGTCTCCGCTGAGCTAGTGACTTGGGCTAACGATCGGAATATTTAAATAAAGTGGAATCTTAACAGCGCGTATCTGCCTACTTTATAAATTTTTCTAGGCTCAAATGCCTAGATGGCGCCTTGTAGAGCAGATATCATAGTTTGCGGTTAGATTCGATCTTCACTTTCATTTCGATCGTTATAATATATATATTTATTTGTATTGTATATATTGTGCCCTTTCTACTAGATTCAGATAGGTCTTTTGAGTCAATTTTAAAAAAAAATTAAATTAAGGATGCATTTTAAATAGTATGACTACTGCATAATGTTGGTAATATTTTAAAATGTTTTGTTAAAGTAAAGTGAGAGTAGTAAATACATAAAAACTATATTAATATGTTAAAGTAATAAAGTAAAACTAAATATTATGATTTTTGTTTGGTTGGGAAAACTGGCCATAGTAAAATAATATACTAAAAGTCTTATTAAACCAAGTGCTAAAAGTTAATTTTAAAATAATGACTTAAAATCAAATAAACTAATGTATTTTAAATAAAATTTATATTTAATATTTGTGTTACAAATTATGTATTTAAAATATAATATTTTGTGATGGACAAATTTGTTTAATTTATTACAGCTTAAATAGTATCAAAATTATTATTCCAAATTCTATTATTATATTACTATTTTTAATACAATATTTTTTGTAATTAGAAATTTATTTCTGTTATCTGACAGCAATTAAAAAATTGTTACATACTTTCTGGTTTTTAAAAAGTCATGTGACACAAATACTCTTACTTTTATGCTTACAAGTTTTCTAAAGATAGTTAAAAATTGCTTTAGAATTGGTAAAAAAATTGAAACATTTTTTATATCATAGGATAAAACCTAAATGTTATAACAATTATTTAATTTGTAGTTTTAAAACAAATATAATTAATCAAGTTAAATTTTAAAAATAGATACATTAAAAATAAATATTGGATAAGTTATTAACATATTATTATCTTAAAGTGTTATTTTAAAGTGTTTAATTTGTTTAGATAAAAATATAAAATTAATTTAGAATTAAATAATATATTTAATGAGTCATGATTTTTATTTTTGAAATTTAATTGTGTAATATAGTAGTGATATGTAAATTAGATCACCAGTTGAGGATCTAAATAGCCAATCAAATCATCAATTTATTTTGGTATAAAAGTAGATGTCATTTTTCTGGGGTGATAAATGTGTTCTTTTAATAAGTTAAGGGGGTGTTTAATACCTAAATAACTTTCTTAATAACTTATTTTTTATTATCAATATTATTATCAAAGTATTGTCTAGTTTACTACTTAAAATTATTGTTTTAAAAGAAAGGATTTAAAGAATTATAAATTTACTAAGCTAAAGTCATGCGTCGTTAAAATAGCCAATTCCCTACCAATAATTTCTATTAAAACTTGAGCCAACTTTGCAATAGCTATGGATTTAATACCAGAAATAAGTATGTATTCAATTAAATTATGGATGGAAGTACAGATACCAAATAAAAGTACAATTTTAAAAATATTATTGAAAAAAGATATATCATTATTTATTTTAATATTTTGGACATTTTCAAGGAAATTAGACAGAAAAATTCTTCAAAATTTTTGTATTTTAAATGCATTATATCATAAGGATAAATAACTGTAGTTGAAAAGCAAAAACTATATGGTAAAACCTTTATTTTTAATATTTTAAAAATATATACTTTAAAAAAGTTGTAATAAATATTTTAAAAGAGATATTGTTTTAAAAACTTATTATAAACTTATCTTGAAGTGATGATAAAGATATAAAAACCAATAGTACTGCAAATATATTTTTATATGACAAGTCATCATTAGAAGAAAGAACTTAAATCATTTTAATATTCTAAAAAAGTGATTTTTAGAATTATTCGTCAAAAAAAGAAATAAATGGGTAATTAAAAATAAAATTATCCTGACTAAAATATAACTTTATAATGTCTTTACTGAATTACCATAAAAATGATCATTTGGATGAAGTACAAAATGCATATTTTTCATACGAATATGTAGATCTATATAGCCATCACTGATGCATCGAAAGCTCATGTAGGATCCTAGTGAATGGGAAAGCTCTGGAGATTATTTTTAAACTTTCCCAGGGATATCACACTTTAATAATTATTGTCCTGAAAGCTGCAGCCAATAAACTGTATTTTTATAGATTTTCATAAAAGGATTGATAATTATTGTAAAAATTGATTTCACTTCTTTTTTTTTTTTTTTATCATTTATGAGTTTATGCACATCAGGAGTAAAAAACGTTTTTGTTCTCAAGTGTTGGACAGTTATTGTCTTAGCAACAAACATCAGGGAATAAGCTTCTGTGAAGGACTTCTAATGAAGAAATATTAGGAGAAAGAAAAGAACTTTATTTTTTTTTAACTTTATGGCAGGTTAGAGTTTTCATAAATATAGTTTTATTTATCACATTATTTACTAATTATAGTATTAAGTTTTTTATTTAGTGTAGGTAGGAAGATTACATTGAAATATTTAGTAATCTAACATAATTAATATTGTAATGAATATTTTAATTCTTTGTAAAATTTTATAAACATTTTTCTAAGTATGGTAGTAATGCGAATGAATGTGAATATTATTTAATATGTTTTCTTATATGGAATATTGGACCAGAAAACGTCAATTATAGTAACTGACAAGATAAGTGTTACTAGGTTAAGTTTATAAAATGTATTAATTTTTACATGATGGATATTTTATTGTTTCTAGAATTGCTCAGAATATTTTATAGTATTACCTTATCAGATGAACATATGAATATGTGTGCATGCATTAATTACACATAAAACTTTATTGTTATTCTAGAAATATGAGTTAGGATTTTTTTAAAAAGATATGCATACTTTTCTTTTGTATTACTAATGTAATATAATTTAATGATACATATAATTTTTATATGATTCTTTAGTGGAGGAACCTTTTATTAAAAAATAATGATTTTAATATCTGAAAACAAAATCATTTGTATTTTTATTGCTGAGTTTTTGAAAGAGAATAAACCTTTTCTTGTTATAGTAGTGTTACTTTATTGAAGTCATATGTGAATCTTGTTTATTGTTTAGAGTAATGTTAGATAATTTTGCGATGTAGATTGATAAATCTATTATGAAGTTTTAAAGTGATAGTGACCTTGGGACTATGAAAAGAAACCAATGGGATGCTTGTATGTAGGATTTATGGGGAATAGAAAGTAACATATTTTTATTTTAGTAGTTTATGCAAGTACAAATAATGTAGCCCTGTGTCTTGTATATATTTTATATGGGCAGTGCCTTTCTTGGTATTAAGTATTTTAATGTTCAAAGGAGCTGAATAAATAGCCTGGACATTATTTTTTATAGTGGATGTCATTATTGAGTCTATACTCTAGTTAGTTCTTTGGGTCTACACATCATTTTGCTATCTTAATTTCAAAAGTTATTGCATCGTACAGAATTGTATTTATGAAGGAAAATAATGAATAATTTTTGAATTGTAGAATCGTTATTTTGAAAGAAGATGAGATAGGTTTTTCTTGCTTTGATTTATGTTGAACTCAAATACAAATGAGATTGAAAGTAAATGCAAACTATAATAATAAAGAATCATAAATATTTCCATATTTTATTAAACTATTTTTTAAAAAAATATATGAGATAATAAATTATTCATGAGATTTTTGAATAATTTTTGAATATTTTAATTATACATGGTAATGAATATTTTTAAAGAATAGAACATTCAGAAGAAACAACATAAAATAGAATGAGTACTTATATTTTGTGAATATTATTTTATGTTTTAGAACACACATAAAACACACACATAATGATTTTTATTAGGATAGTGCCAAGCTAGGTATATAAAAGTATGTCAATCACATTATTTTATTCAAGTCAATTTATTTATTTAACGAACCAAGATAAATATTTTAGATAACATCAGCACTACCATAGCAGATGTTTGATTAATTTATTATAAAATCTATGAACATATCTTAAAATGAATGTTATTTTAGTAGTTTATGTTTTCATATTTTTGTGTATACTTACGAAAAAACATCTTTAAAACATGTCAATTAATGGATATTATATTTAACTATAAGTGTATTCATTATTATTATTATTATTATTATTATTATTGTTGTTGTTGTTGTTGTTGTTGTTGTTGTTGTTATTTTAAATAAATGTGCAAAAGTTTATGTCGGAGTAAAGGCTTATTTACTAGTTGATTTTTTTTTTTTTTTGAGGAAGTATGTAATTTATTTAAAATATAATTGTAAATATTGTATATAGTTTTTGTTAAAATTCTATAATAATATATTTTGTTAAACTTGTTTTTATAAAACTTTGTGTATTCACTATTACAAATACATGATTGCCAGATACCAAAAGAAACATAATATTTACACAGTATGAATATAATTATTTACTTAAGAAATCACAGTGTTTCAGAATATAATATATTTCAGAAATTTCCTTTTACATTATTATTATTATTATGGGCATAATTAATTATATAATTTATTGCATAGAATTATAACGTTATTTGTTGTCACATATTCTCAGATTATCGGGTTATACTACATATTATATTTAAGATGCCACATGAGAATGAAAAGCTTATATTATATCATTTATTGTTATTATTATAATTATTGATAGTTACCATAACATTGAACAGTAGATAAAATTGATAATTATTCATTGAAGATTATTATTTATTATTGTTGTTATCATTATTAGCTAGGTGTAGTTGAGGATGATATAAAATCCCTTATCATACTTAGGTACATAAGATTATAAGTTGATTAAAGTTATTCTAGAGAACCTGAGATAATTATAATTATATTATTTTAATAAAGAGATTAGGCTTTATTTATTAGCATTATATTAAACTGATTATTATTTTAAAGTCGTAAGAATGCTATGAATTTATTATTATTTGAAATAATAGGGGGATAATATTCTTATGCCATTGAGATGGTATCTTGTGGGATATTGGCTCAATGTAATTCTTTACTGCTTGTACTTCACTTTATTGTCTAATGATTTATTAATATTTTATTTATTTAATTTTATAAAACCAAACCATTTATTATTTCTTAATCAGTTAGAGCTAGTTTAATAGTAGACAGTATTATAGGATATCTGTATTATTGATTATATGTATTTTAGTCGAGCATAATCATTTTATCTGAGCTAGTCTTATTTTCCTATTATTATATTTTCAATTATTGAGGGTACAATATATATATGTCATTAAAACCTGTCAACACATAGACAATACCAATACAATCAACAATTTCAAACTGTTTTCAAGGCGCCCACCTTTTAATAATAAAGGTGGAATCACTTATATATATATCAATGATGAAGCATTACTTTTTTTTAGGAATGGAAGCACAATACATCTTTTTTTTAATAATGTTTTTATTTTACTTGCCACAACAATTTTCACATATTTAAAAGATTGTGTGTAATTTAAGATGTGATTTAGTTTAAATTATAAATCAATTTTATACTTTATTTTACTTAGATCCACGTTCCAGCTTCATATATATATAGCGTCTTGTTATTTAGTCTTTTGCTATTTTTCAAATTATTTTAAATGTAAAAATTATATCGCACCACACCTGTGTTTAGTATGGCGGGATGATGAAATCAAAATTTTATTAAAGACAAATGTTTGTCGAAATATATTTTAAGTTGTAAACAAGATTTAGCAAACCGCGCGTCAATTGCTAAAATCTTGTGGGAAAGTAAATTGCCAAATATAAGAAAACATCCTGTTCATCGGTTAAACAAAAGCTAAAAGTTATTTTAGTCTCTAAAAATATTAAATTTTAAAGGCGCTAATTACTCATTTAAGTGGGAAAATTTTGTTTATTAAAAATGTAATTTCATCATGAGCAAGTCTAAACAGGCTCAGTTTTTTTGCTACATATATACTCAGTCAAATTTTAGAAAGGTCTACAAGTTGAATCCATGCCCATTTGAATTTTAGGATGGCTGAGTAGTTAGGTGGATTGTGTTGTTCTCATACCTAAGGAATGGTGATCTTCATCTTTATTCTATGTGCTGAAATAGTACAAGCCAACATAGTAATAAGCTTCCTGATAGAAACCTACTGCAACCTCGAAAGTGCTCAGCCCATTTAATTGTTTTGGTTTTTGCAGCCTCTTCATCAGTGGGTAAATCGCTTTTATATGCTACTTCAAGTAGAGAACTTCTGCCTATCCAGAGAACAAAGCTAAGAGAGAAACTGCTGTCCAGGAGTTAGGTAATAACCGTCATGACTACGGCAAGAGCTATCAAATGAACTTTAATTATTAATTTTCAAAACTATAGCTGTAGTAAATTTAAATAAATGCCTGATTTAAAGTCAAATAGTTCAAATCTTTCTTGTTTTTCAACATATAAAACCAATTATAAATACTCACTTGATTTACATTAAAATAGCTCTGTAAAATCTATTATTTCAAACCTGTTAAAGAGATAAACTTATTAATTATTTTGTTAATTAAATTCTGTTTGACTCTTGTATTTGTGGTGAAATCTATGTTCTTTTATATATTTAAGTTCTTAATATTTCATTTAGATATGTGATGATATGCCAAATATATTTCAACTAGCGAGCAGATATATTTTAATAATTTTATCTCAAAGATAATATTTTTATCTTCAATTTACATCTGAATTGCTGTTTCAAAATTAAAATTCATTAATAAATAACTGATCACCTTGCAATCATTACAATAATTTAAATCAACTCCGAATATAATTTCATATATAATTATTATGGCTTGCTTTGTTATACTGATAAATTATGATTTTAAGCTTAATACTAAAATTCTGGCCAGGGAGATATTAATAAGGCATATTTAGTTATTTTCATTAATTCTGATCCTCGTAAATATGCTTTCCCTCCCTTTTTATTAAATCTGATTAGATATGCGAATTAACTGTTTGTTAAATCCTCTCCTTTTATAGCATATTTTAAGTGTCTATAGTGAATGTATGTAGGGCTAGTTTGATCAGTTCTCTCTATAATATATGTTATCAGAATTTATCCGAAATTAAGATAACCTTTATTTTGATGGATGATGATTCACATCATTATTGAGCTATATTATTAGGCTCGAATATTAGAGAAACTTAGTAAACAATCACAATATTATTGCTGTAGTAATTAAATTATATTTCTTTTTAGCATTGTTATTAATCACTTGGAAAACTGTGATATTAAATGAATATTACATTGGCATAATAAATTCTTATAGGCATGGTTTATTCACTGAGCATGAAAGTCAGCTAATACATTTAAATGAGTCCAAATATTGTCTTTCCATGGACTAATTGCATTTCATTATATAACACCAGCCAACATCTATTTGATCTCAATGTGATTCCTAAATAGTGTAATTTAATTTATTTTGTTTTTCGTCACTAATAATTTTATCAAATGTATTTAAATTTATTCTGTCTTCATTATTCTTTTATCATATCCCAATTTAATCCACTTACTTATTAATTATATTACCAGATATTATTATACAAAATGTCAATGTTATATTAGCCATTAATAAATGTTTAGTCCAATTTTATGTGCCAAGTGTGGGGTTAGCCATAGGGTCTCATATTTTTCCCTGCTTGGAGCTGTATTGCGATTAAAATTAAGACCCATGTGTAACTTCAGAAATGTCACTCATATAGTGTTAAATCACAGAGTGCTGGTGAATCAGTAGGAGCTTGGTTTGGACTCTGGATCTTACCATCCCATTTCAATCAGCTTTAGGGTATTGGACTCTGGATTTTGTTATGTGAATGTACATATCTGACCATTACAATATAGATAATACATTATCAATATATTTTTATCTACCAAATGCTTTTAACATTCTTAAGTTTTAATTGTAAATTAGATTTTAGCATTGAGTGAACTTCTTATAATCAACATATAATGCATTGGTCAAACTCATTCCTTGCTTTATATAAAAACAATTCAACTGTTGATAAAAAAAATTGAAAGTTAACAGAAATTCCATTCAAAAAATAATGAGTTTGAATTATTCATTCTTTTTTTATGTTAATCAGACTGTGATTAGTTTAAATATAGATAATACATTATCAATATATTTTTATCTTGCAAATGCTTTTAACATTCTTAACTTTTAATTGTAAATTAGATTTTAGCATTGTGTGAACTTCTTATAATCAACCAATAATAATGAGTTGGTCAGATATATTCCTGGCCATATATAAAAATAATTCAACTGTTGGTAAAAAAGTTGAAAGTCAACAGAAATTTCATACAATAAAAAAAAAGTTTGAATATTTCATTCTTTTTTTTTATGTTTAGCAAAATAGTTGAGTTTTTTTTTTTTTTACGTTTTTGCAAAATAGTTTATATACCCTAATGTATTACTACACTTTTGTATGTGCAACTTGTTGGATCGATTTTGTGAGGTTAAATATGTACATATTTTAGTGTAATTTTTGAATTGAATTTTAGTTAAAGCTTTTGAAAGTTTTAGTGAATTTTTCTATGGAAGCACTCATTCCATTCAATACATGGACATTTCATCCCTGAATATATATATATTGGTAAATTTAGATCTAATGTCTAAGTATCCTAGTGCCTCACTGACAACAGCCAACAGTTAGAAATTGATCTGGGGATAATGATATTTGGAAAAGCTTGTTCACACTCAGTATTAATATATATATATATATATATATATATATATTAATATATTTGGAAAAGCTTGTTCACACTCAGTATTAATATATATATAACATTCAAATCACCTTTCAGGATGTTAAGATATTTCATCAATTCCATCTATGAATAAATATAATGTCAGGTTTAGACTTTACATTTATTCACAGAGAGCATTTCTGAAATATTTTAACATCATGGTGAGTGATTTGAGTGTTTCCTATCTATTTTCAGCCAGTAATATGCATTATGATATTTTCTTATATGTATTATTGTATATTGTTTGGTTTTATGAAAATATCTACTAGCAAAAAATTTTGGTACAAATTGCAAAATTTAAATTATTGAGATAAAGCAGCTGCATATAATTTAGTTATAGTCCAACAATTTATTATTATAAAAAAAAAATTAAAAACATTTGTGACTATACAAAATAATTGTGAACAGACCAAACATAGGATATTTTAAATGTTATTCTGATTATCAGTGCTTCATAGAATACTATAAGGGCACTGCATTTGCTTTGACTTTAAATCACTTTTGAAACTATTTTTAATGTTATCTGACAGGGTTTATATTTATTTGTAAATAAAATAAATATTTAATGAACCACTAAACATCACATAATCACCATCTCTTATGCCAGCACATAACTGTTATTAAACAGACACTACTGTATGGAGAGCTTTGCCTGTTTAAATATTTATTTATTCATCTAAAAAATTCAAATTTGTAAATGTTTGTTTATCTGAGTATTGAAAAGTTTCTTCCTTCTTTGTAACCTAAGGGAACTTTCAGTGAAGTTCACCATAATTATTGCTCTTTTAAATATAAACAAAGAAAAAAATCAATATTGGTTTTTTTAAAATGTCACAATATTAATAGTCCACTAAGCCTACAACATGACTGACTATTAGATTCTTTGATCTTGGATGTATAAACAAACTTGTAAACTTCACTTTGGTTGTTTTTAACAATGAGTAAAAAAAAACTCATTTAACATTGATTTATTTAAAGATTTGTGATAAATTGGCCAAAACATTTCTAACATTGGCTAAAGAAAAGATTTGTTATCTGTATTTATTTTTATTAAATGTGGCTGAAAAGTGAATGGTGTGGTTTATTGCTAACAACAACTATGCCATCAATAAAAAAGAAAATAGTATCCAACTCATAAATAAGTGGAATATTTGAATATCTAATTTAGATAATTAGTACCTCATTAATAAATTCCACACTGGCCAACTTACAAGCACTATGAATCTAGTTTTCCAAGCTGAGAGTGCATTCAGTTATATTTAATAAAATCAAACACATTTAATAAACTCTTTCTTTAGTCAACATTAGAAACATTTCAACCAATTAAAAGGATAATGAATTTTAAACATTTATGATTATTTTTACAAAATATTTGCATAGTAATTATTAAAAAAGAAATTTTTTCAATGTTTACACTTAGATTTAGATCAGTATCACATGCCGGTTGTAGCCATTATGGGTTACATCTATAAGATCTCTAATAGATGTAAAACAGAATGTTACCATTACTTAGTAGAATGTAAGATATACTTAAAACTTTGAATAAAGTCATGTAAAAAATATGAATAAATCTCTCTATCCCAAAGTATTTTGTGCAGAATTAGCATTTTTTAGTTGTTTCAAGACACAATCTCTTCCACATGTCTTCATTTGTTTTGTATGCAAGTATTAAACATTTAGGCATTTCAACTTTGACACCATCCATTTTAGCTAAATAAATTAATCATTTTTACTAAACACTTATAGGACTATAGATTATCATATAAACTGTAAACTATTGTCTTTACTACACACTATTTTAGAAGTGTCAGACTTTCTGTATTTACAATTTTGATATGATCCACCTAAATTAAATATAATTATTTATTAAACTAGATATTATCATATTACTTATAGTCCAGATATAGATTTGAACTATTGTCTTTACTACAAGTTGGGGTACAAGTGTCAGACTTTCTGTTTTCGTAACTTTGATACTATCGACTTCAAATAAATATTTTGTTGATTATTAGAAATCAGATACTAAACTAAACCATTGTCTTTACTTTAAGTTTGTTTACAGGTGTCAAACTATTTGCATTCACAACTTTGATATGTCCAATCTCAACTAAATATAATGCTTAGTACTAATCATTTATTAAACTAGAGATGAGCATATTACTTCTAACCCTGATATAAATTTAAACTATTGTGATTATTACAAGTTGGGGCACAAGCACCATTATTTTTGCATTCACAAATTCTACTCCATTCTTTTCAGATAAATATATTAATGATTATTACTAATCATTTGTTGGACTAAAGATTATCTTATCATTTAAGCCGAGATTCTCTTAATTAATGCTTATTTTATTTTTATTAGCATATGCATAAATTGTCATCAATATACTTGAACTTTCCTTTTTCTATATTGTATCTATTTTATATATGTATTTAATACTTACTTTCCACTACACAGTCTGAAACAATATAAAATAATTTGGATCAACTCAAGGAGTTTGGCTCATCATGAAATATATTTTGGGAGGAGGAGTCCACTTACTTTTTCAGCCATCATTGTTTATATGTTTCAAGAATGAGTGACAGATCAAAAATTTTAAATATATTCAAAAACAATAATACACAAGATAAAAGTATAGGTATATATATATAGTAGATTTATTTCTCTTTAAGATGGATACAAAGTTTAAATAGTCATTATTATCTGAAGTGTTTGGTGAAAAAATTGTGATAACAGAAAGTTTGATACCTGTTGATCAACTCATAGTAAAGATGATAGTTTAAAGTTTATATCTATGTTAGGAATGACATGATAATCTCTAATATAATAAGTGATTGGTAATAATCTTTAATTTATCTATCTAAAGTGGGTGGTGTCAAAAGTTTGTCGACAATACCGGCTGGTTTTGGGGTCTCTTGTGTGTCGGTCTTTTTTTGGTTTGTTTTCTTCAACTTTATATACTGATCTGCTTCAGTTTTTCTTTTGATTACAGTCTTGCTCTTTTGTATGGTTCTTTTATATAACATAAAAATTTTTTCGTCTTTATTCCATCATGTTCTTAATTGTTTCAATTTACTTTTATTTTATAAATTTACAAATCTATTTCTAATTTATCAAATTTTGTAGAAAAAAATAATTTACAATTCATATGGATATTCATTTATTATCATTCCTTTTTTATCATTTAATTCTTTATCTAAACTATATTCATTTGAACAAATTTAAATGCTCATTATTCTATTGTTTATGATATTAACTTTGCATTTAAAATCATATCGGAATTCCAGTTTGTTAAAATCCCAGTATCTTTTTTCTATAAACCTCAGTCTCTATTCTAATTCTATTATTTTATAAAATTATAAATCTTTACATCCATATATTCAATACTATTATTATTTTCTTTTTCCAAAGTAAACATATTTTCTATTCTATTATTAATAAAATTCCAAAACTTAAATGATTTATTCAAATTACCATTAAATATCATGAAATAATCATCTACATAACGTACATAAAACATAGGTTTATGACAAACACTAAAAAAACTTTTTTCAAAATTGCACATATAAATATCTGCTAAAAATCCACTTAAACAATTCCCCATATTTAACCCTTTTATCTGTTTATAATATTTGTCACCGAATTTAAAAAATAAATCCTTACAACATAACATAAGAATGTCATGCAACAAAGAAATATCCATTTTAATATTTTTATTTTTATCTTCAATATACATTTCCAAAAAATAATCAATTGCTTTTTCACAATTTATATTTGTGTACATATTAATTATATCTAGTTTAACAAAGTAAATATTTTTAAATTCTTTCAAACTAAATAAAAACTTCTTAATTTTTTCAATAAACACAACAGAATTATAAACTTTGTTCCCAGCAAAACAATTAGTATATTTTTTAAATAAATTAATATAAACCCATTTTGAAATATTAACGTAATAAGTGTTAAAACAATCCACTATTGGTCTCATAGGTATATTAGGTTTATGCACCTTAGGCAAACCTTGAATTTCAGCACACATAACATCCATTCTTTTTAAACTAAACATTTCGCTTTTTTTAATTATTTCTTTATTTTCCATAATTGTAATAAATTTATTTATCTTTTTATTTAAAAAATTACTCATCTTTTTTAACTTCAATATAGCAATCTTCTTTTAACTATTATCTTTTTATTATAATCCTCTATATACATAATTACCACATTTGAAAATTTATCTCCTTTCAAAAAAGATATCATTATATTTATTTTTAAATTATCAATGGTTTTCCATTCATACCTATTATACATATCCTTGTTTATATTATTTTGAATATCCCATTCCAATTTTTAAATCCATACACCAAATCACTTTTAATAATTCTTTATTATCTATTTTACCAAAAATATCTTTATCAATATAATTATTAATCATTATCATTTTTGATTTAATTATCGAAATTAAATCAAAAATGATAATGATTAATAATTATATTGATAAAGATATTTTGGTAAAATAGATAATAAAGAATTATTAAAAAGTGATTTGGTGTATGGATTTAAAAAATTAGAATGGGATTTTCAAAATAATATAAACAAGGATATGTATAATAGGTATGAATGGAAAACCATTGATAATTTAAAAAATAAATATAATGATATCGTTTTTTGAAAGGAGATAAATTTTCAAAGGGTAATTATGTATATAGAGGATTATAATAAAAAATGATAAAATGTTAAAGAAGTTGTATATTGAAGAAAAAGATATGAGTAATTTTTTAAATAAAAGATAAATAAATTATTACAATATGGAAAATAAAGAAATAATTAAAAAAGGAAATGTTTAGTTAAAAGATGGAGTTATGGTGCTGAAATTAAGGTTTGCCAAGGTGCATAAACCTAATATACTATGAGACAATAGTGGATTGTTTTAACACTTATTACGTTAATATTTCAAAATGGGTTTATATTAATTTATTTAAAAAATATACTAATTGTTTTGCTGGGAACAAAGTTTATAATTCTGTTGTGTTTATTGAAAAAATTAAGAAGTTTTTATTTAGTTTGAAAGAATTTAAAAATATTTACTTTGTTAAACTAGACATAATTAATATGTACACAAATATAAATTGTGAAAAAGCAATTGATTGTTTTTGGAAATGTATATTGAAGAAAAATAAAAATATTAAAATGGATATTTCTTTGTTGCATGACATTCTTATGTTATGTTGTAAGGATTATTTTAAATTGGTGACAAATATTATAAAGATAAAAGGGTTAAATATGGGGAATGTTTAAGTGGATTTTTGCAGATATTTATATGTGCAATTTTGAAAAGAATTTTTTTAATGTTTGTCATAAACCTATGTTTTATGTACGTTATGTAGATGATTATTTCATGATATTTAATGGTAATTTGAATAAATCATTTAAGTTTTGGAATTTATTAATAATAGAATAGAAATATTAAGTTTACTTTGGAAAAAGAAAATAATAATAGTATTGAATATATGGATGTAAAGATTTATAAATTTTATAAAAATAATAGAATTAGAATAGAGAGGTTATAGAAAAAATGTATAGGGATTTTAACAAAGAATTCGATTTGTTTTAAATGCAAAGTTAATATCATAAAAATAGAATAATGAGAGCTAAATTATGTTCAAATAATATAGTTTAGATAAAGAATAAATTGTATAAAAAAGGAATGTATAATAAATGAATATCCATATAGAATTGTAAATTATTTGTTTTCTACAAAAAATTTGAATAAAATTAGAAATAGTATTTGTATGAATGTTTATAAAAATAAAAATGTAAATAATGAAACAATTAAAAACATGATGGTAATAAAGGAAAATAAAATTTTTTTATAGAATAATATTTATATTGGTTTTAAGTTATCTAAATTTGTATTTTTAAAATTAAATGAATTATTAAATAAAATTAATAAAAAATACTGTATAAATATGAAACCTGTATACAAAAGAAGAGAACTTTAAGATCTTTGATTAATATAAAGAATTTAATATGCTTGAAGCTATGAATTCATGTATTTAATTAAATGTTTGAATTGTAAAAAAATGTATTCTATATTGGAAAAGAAGAATAAATTAAAGACCAGACTATATCAGCATATGATTGATAAGAAATCTGCTATCTTTTGTCATAAATTGGAAACAGGACATAAAGACTATGAAATTCGACCTTTGGAATGTATTGGTAATTACTTTGAAAGATTTAACAAAGAGAGTATTTATATAGAACATTTAAATCCTAGTTTAAAAAAATGTTAAAGTAGTTTATATATTTATATAAAAAATTGACTGTTTTTATGTGAATATTTTAATTTTTGGTATAAAAAAAATTTTTCTCACTTTGTAAGGAGATGTTATGTTATACAATTTTTCCATTTTTTTGGTTTATAGGTATTTTATTTTATTATTTTTTATTATTTTTAATGTTGTTTTTTCTCTGTTTTATAGAACCTTGATAAAGTCCATATTATTATTGAAAAATGGACGAAACGTTGGATATTTATATTTTATTTATGTAGTTTATATAATGTATATCAATAAATTTTTTGAAAAGAAAGAAGAATATATTTATATAAAGTTATATGAAAATTGTAAGTGTAGAGAGTTTGACACCTGTATATCAACTCATAGTAAAGACAATAGTTTAAAGCTTGTGTCCATGTTATGAATGATATGATAATCTCTGGTATAATAAGTGATTGGTAATAATATTTAATTTATCTATTTAAAGTCGATAGTATCAAAGCTTTAAGTGCAGAAAGTTTGACATCTGTATATCAACTCATAGCAAAGGCAATAGTTTAAAGTTTACATCTATGTTAGGAATGAAATGATAATCTCTACTATAATAAGGGGTAATAATCTTTAATTTATCTATCTAAAGTGGAGGGTGTCAAAACTGTAAGTGTAGAAAGTTTGGCACATGGGGATCAACTTACAATAAAGATAATAGTTTAAAGTTTATGTTTGTATTAGGAATGATATGATAATCTCTAGTGTAATAAGTGATTGGTAATAATCTTTAGTATGTCTATCTAAAGGGGATGATGTCTCTTTAGTATATCTATCTAAAGTGGATGGTGTCAAAGTTGTAAGTGCAGAACGTTTGACTCTTACAGATCAACTCATAATAAAATGTAAGTAAATGCAAAATTAAATTATTGAGGTACCAATTGAGTTCGTTAATCTTAAAAAAAAATACACCAAAGAGTTTTTCTTAAAAATGGATAATTTTAGATCTTTTTAAATTCTAACAACGAAATAGGATTTAATTTTTAAAATTATTCCATTATAGTTTTTTAAATTTTTTTTAGTTATTAAAGCATTTTTTTTCCTTGATGCTAATGCAAAATATGAGTCGATTCATTTTCAATATGCAATTACCATATTAAAAATAAAACGTTTGTTTCCTGCGCAAATACAAATTTAAAAAAATGAAGCTCAGACCTTTTGACAGACACGTATATATATAATCATTAAGTGTGTGTATTGATTCTCATTTGATTTCTTAAAAGTGTAATTTATTTATTTTTAAAATCTAATATTAATTTGTTTATTGTCAATTACTATTATCTTTATAAATGTAAAGTTTTTTTTTTTTTATTGTTGTTGGAATTGATTTTTATTATAATTTCATTTGTAATAACTTCAAAGAATTTTAGTAATAATTAAGTTATAATGAAGTGAAACCTTACAATACTTAATGATAAATATTAAAATTATTTTGTTATTTAGAATAAGATAATTGCAGTCAGAAAATAAAACTAATTGTTTTGTTTTTACTTGTACATAATTATGTCTATACTTTTCAAATGTTTTGATATCTGCCCGGATATACTTAAAAAAAGAAGAGTATTAAAATATACAGATAGCTGTTTCTTCTTTTAGATAGAGGTTTACAGCAAAACTTAAGATTATTGTTTTTATCACTATAGTTTCTGAAGAAATTCAATCTCTAGATGAAATATTAATCAATGAGGTATACTTTTCAATAAGTAATTTCCCTTTATTTATGTGCATGCATAATACAAATAATATATATATTCCAGTGTTTTTTTTTATTAGTACATCTCATTTCATATAGTATATAATGTTTTTATTTTTTTAAAAAATACCGCATTATAATAATAAAATTAAGATTTATTTATTTATTTTTTTGTAAAAAGATTTGAGGAAAATAACTTTCCAGGTTTTTGAAGTTAAAAATAGACTAATTTTATCGTAAATGATTCAACAGCATGAACACACAGACCCCTTTTTCTCACTACATATGCATTCTTTTCTTATTATATATATATAGCTAGACATATCCATCATCTGAATCTCTAGGTGTGTATTGTCAGCTGAACATTACTCTATTATCCTCTTCATACAAAATAGGTACCGGTATCTATCCACTTTTATTACCTTGTTAGGAGAGGAAGTAGTCATTGCGTATTGTCACCTGAATATTATTCCATTATCCTCTTCACACAAAATAGAATTGGTATGTAAGCAATTTTATTACCATGTAAGAGAATAAATGGTTATTGCTTTTCAAAAATATTTCAATTATATCCCTCATCTCAATTTTACCATATCCTTTGTATGTTGTTGTTATTATTATTATTATTATAATGATGATGATGTATGTATGTATGTATGCAGAGAGTGTACAAGCAATCATAGTAGCATTATATTTTTAGTTTGTCATATTAAACCAAAATATAAATACAAATCAATTTTCATTTAATATGTATATTCTTATGCACTGAAGTGGCAAAGGATATTTGAAAAGAATCTGACAACAATTTTGCAAAGAAACTGAGTTTTACAGTTTACAGTGTTATTTTTGTTTAATGCTTTGGGTTTGACAGCCAAAATTAATATTTGTATTAGTTTTAAGAATCAACTTTAATAATTGTTTTGTGGTTTCAAATTAGTCTTCTTATTGAGAGGAATCAGTAGACATTATACAGGTTTGTAGCAGAGAAGAGGGTGGTACCTATTTAAGCTATGGTAAAAACCATTTCAGTGTCAACCAGTCATTTTTCAAGAATTCTGAAAATAGAACATTTAATGTTAAACTGATGTGTCAGAAGTTCATTTGCTGAAGAGAGTATTAGTGTATCAAATTTGTAATATCATGAGTGTAAGAATTTGACAATGGATATTATTGTTTAAACATTTTGTTAATCTTATTAATCAAATTGCTTTTTTCAGTAGTTATATTGCATGATTTGATTAGCTATAGAATGATATATGCATAGCCTAATTGTTACTCTGCATGGTGCTCCCAACAGCAGATCTTTGACCACTTTGTTTCCAGAAGACACAACAGTTATCAAATTGATAATATTGTGATTCATTCGACCAATATAATAATACCTCCAATAACTTTTGCTAAAATACAATAAATTAAAGGCAATGTTATTGCTTCTTGTTAATCATTATGGAAGAAATACAATTTTCTTCTTCCTTTTCCTATGTATTGATTTCTACTTTAACATATTATACCATTTACAACTTTCTTAAACACTTTATCAGTATTCTTTATTTATATCAAAAACAATTTTGTCACTTGAGTTTTTAGAAATAGGATTGTAAAGAGCTCTGATAATGACTGCAGAACAGTTGAAACTGTTACTTTTGATATAAATAAAGAGTATTGATAAAGTGTTTAAGAAACTTGCAAGTGGTATGATATGTTAATCATTATAGACCAACATTACTTTGAATAATATGAAGATGATGTTATATTGTTGATCTGTGTATCTTTTTCAGTCATTGTGTCAATAGATATTGTGAACTAAATCTTTCATCATTAACTTAAAACTTATTTCCATATGCAGTTCACTATGCAAATGGGGATCTTACACGTGATATTGATAAATGTGTCACATTGTTTTGTCCAATTCTTATAATTTTTAATTGATGGTAAAATGAGTGAACTGAAAACAAAACCAACTCCTACTAAATTTATTTACATATCTTTTGGTTATTAATGTAAATGAATTATTTTATAAATGCATATCTACAATGAAAGTTACAGACTTATTATATGGTAGCTTGTATTATTGCAACTTTTTAATATATAATTGTTAAAAAAAAATTCTAAATGATCTTATTTGATTTCATAGTTTTTTATATGTTAACTTCTTACCATCAAACAGGCAATCACATGTTGCATATCAAATCCAGTGGTTCCATAAGACCATGCTCTTACTAAGGAAAAGAACTTATCAAAACATTTTATAATTTGTATACCAGAAAACATTTAAATGTTGACTATATTTAGGTCAAAGAGGAATTTATGGTTGTGGTTCTATAATGTTAAAAAACTCAACTATTATTATACTTTTTTCTAATAAGACTATAGATAGACTACCATTAATTGGAAATTCAATAGCAAACTTTTTTTCCACAATAATGCCACATTTAGTAATCAGTAGATGCTAGATGCTACTGTTTTTACAGCTGTGGAGGCATAAAAAGGTGTTATCATGTGATCATTTAATCGCTTGATCTCAACTTCCTGCTTGCCAGCTTTCTTTGGTGGGAGAGGGATTTATGAAGTTTTCATTTTTTAATAATACATCTTTTCTCAACCTTTTCTCCTCCCATTGTATATTAAAAGTCTGTGAACAATTTAAAAACATATTAATTTTATTATAATTTTGCATGTGTATTTGTTAACTATTAAATGTTATTCAGAATGGTGTATATTGCTGTAAGCTGGCTATATCTATTATTTATTTTTTATATTAGTTCATTGAATATTATAGAGTTTATTTCAGATTATTTTGTTTACATATATATGTAAGTATTTTTGTACATTATATGCATGTATCTTATTATTAAAAATATAATATCACTTTTAAACACAAATTATGCTTATATTTAAATCAACACTTTGTAATTTTGTACAGATAGAAAACTTTTCAAATCAAAGTTGACTTAAAGATTAAAGGACTTTTTTTCTAATGTCCAATATAAAATAGAATACGTTGTAGCTGTAAATAGACTTTGGGCAATCCTTTTGCCTTTTCATATAATGTCATAGGTGAAAACCAGTGATGAAATTTTTAAACTTTTGTCTCTTGCCAATTGGTTATTAATATTGATCTTAGTAGTGAATCCTGTTAGTTGAATATTTAATACTATAATAATTGTTAAGGTTATTAGAATTTAAGATACAATTATTTGTACATTTATCACCCCCATGATCACATTTCTTATCTGGAGAAAACTTGGTACATTTTTAGGTAACTAAAAATTATTGAGCAAATCCCACACTTTTTAGGTAATTGGAATTAAATTAAATGTTCTGTTATCCTTGAGTTAATTTTTAAATGTTAAATATTATTAATAACCAAAGATAATGAAATGGAATTTAAAAGCATGCATATGCACATTCCATTATATATATGTGGTGGGTGTGTAAACATGAAATTAACATATCTTTGGTATATGTACATATGATGAATAAACAACTCTCCCTCTGGCTATAAATAAATATGACTATATATTAACAAATAATCAAAAGTAGAATGTATCCCATCTATTCTTTAAGCTTTTGAAGAAATTTTCCAATAAATTTTAATAGCATTTATATCATGCTCTTTGTAAATATAGGGGCTTTGAGCTCAGACATTCAAGCAACCTTCAACTATCCATACTATTTCATACCACTGATACACATGACCACACACATATAGAAAAGATAAACAATCACCAATATATGTATTTCATGCTGAACCAGCACTCATCAGTTGGTCCAGATTATCATCTCCCACATAAAGTGCCCAGTTTATATTAAGATAGCAAATCCTTATACTTTAATGGATAGGCTTCAATCTACTCTAACCTCCAACTCTTCAGCCATCCATACCATGGGATTTGGCATTTTATCATCAGATTTTCAATGGTATGTATGGCTAAAGAGTTGAAAGTTGGAGTAGATTGAAGTCTATCCATTAAAGTATAAATATTTGCTATATTAATATAAACTGAGCACTGATTATATATGTGTGGAAGATGATAATCTGGACCAATTGATGAGTGCTGTTTCAGCACAAAATACAGATATTGGTGATTGTTTATCTTTTCTACATGTGTGTGGTCATGTGTATCAGTAGTATGAGATAGTGTGGATAGTTGAAGGTTGCTTGAAAGTCTGAATTCAAATCCTCTATATTTACAATTAAGCTCCAGGTATAAGAATGTCTGCATTTCGAACCCATTCTTTGATGTTTGGATACTGACAGTCATTAGCTAAACAGCTATAATTGATGGCATTAGTATCTTAGTGATTTCCTAATAATTTATGTATCTATGAAATGGTACATTATCTGTCTCATGTAATGCAGATAATATTTCATTTTTTCTTTAC
The DNA here is from genome assembly GCA_028023455.1 of Epiperipatus broadwayi. Classification (NCBI taxonomy): domain Eukaryota; kingdom Metazoa; phylum Onychophora; class Udeonychophora; order Euonychophora; family Peripatidae; genus Epiperipatus; species Epiperipatus broadwayi. The sequence goes on along the minus strand of JAQFVV010000007.1, from coordinate 7,861,943 downwards.
ATTTTTTGATATTATTAAATGTTATTTCTCCCAGACATTCTCAGTATGTGTGAATCTAATAACTATTTATTTCCTATTGTAGTCGTTATGTTACACTTTAATGATTTTCATTAATATTGGTTACTATTTTCACAAGCCCTTTTACTTTTTAATCCTGAAGAGCATGTGTTATTTTTTTAAATACTATTTGACAAATCATTCTTTTTATTTGGTGGATTTAAATTGGGATGCAGAGTCTGCCTTAGCTGAACCAATTGTGGATATTTTAGGCTTCAAAATGGGGTATTGGTAGCTTACAGAAATTGAGCTGCTTGAAAATCTAATGAATCTTTTTATTCCGATATAGTTTTCACAACAAGCAATTCATATGAAGATGAAATCACTTATTCTTGAAGATGCTATTTAATGTTTTAGAGCTTGTTAAATTGCATCTAGTTTGTGGGGGGTGGGGGAGCAGAAAAACACTCGCATTGTAGGTTTATATATTTATAATACCTAGAAGGTTTTTAAATATAATATAAAAAATACACCTTTTAATTTCTTTTCTAAACCATTTATTGATCTATATGTAATAGTATAAAAAATAAGATTATTTGGATTTACAAAGATTGAAATAATATTTAAATAGGGCCTAATGAAAATTCTCTGATATATATATATATATATATAAAATGGAAGCAACTGCTACTCCCAATAAGGTATGCTTAACCAATAATCAAATGTCAAAGAAGTATGAAAAAAGTGAAATGATACCACCTATTCTTTTAAACTCTGTTGACAGTGTTATAAATCAAAGAGTAAAATCTATATCTTAGTTTGATTTATATACTATGAAATTGTTTCCATCATCTAATATGAATATTGAATATCTTTACTTTATTTAAATATTCCAAATACATTCAGCCTTTAGTAATAGCACATCAAACAGTTAGTATATGCACAATGTTTCCAGAGGTATATTATTCTCCCATCTTCTTCAGGTATTGCTGGCCTGACTAGCAAGAGTACTAGCATGGGATTCAAACCTGGATCCTTAGATTCTTGAGTATTGAATTTAAAGGTAATTCTGAAACCAACTGAGCCATCCTGTCAAAATCAACATTTGGTAAAAAATTTATATACTTATCTATGAGGTTCCTTCTGATTTTTCCACTTTTTCCTAAGAGCAAAGTTGAATGTATTTGGAATATTTAGATAAAGTTAAATTTTTTCTTAATATATTCAATACTCATATTAGATGATGGAAATAATCCAATATAAAAATATGACTAATATGTATTTTTGAAATAAAGTATGTATGTTATGATTAGTTTGAATAACTGGAACAGTTCAATTTTGACAATCATCACATATAAAAGAAATCCTTAAATGTTTTTAAAGTATCAATTTTACCAGCTAGTATCTTTTTCTTAAAAGTTAAATAGTTATATCAATATATAAAAAAGAAAAGAAATATTTTTTAGGATTTACAATTTTTAGAGTGAGATATGATTTTTTTATTAACTGATAAATGTATCTTAGGAATATAAATGTATATGTGGTTAACACTAAATTAGTAGATCAAAATTATTATCATACCTTTATAACCATAGTTGGCCTTTTGCATTTTTAAAAATGATTTCTCACTCCCCGAACTTGACCTTCCAACATTTACTTACATTTTCTGCACTTGACTCTAAGTCCTTTTCTACTCTTATTTTTTTATTCCATTTAAAGAAAAACAAGTTGTCTTTTTTCCATCCACTTCTCTCTGCTTTATTTTAGTTCACTAGAAGACCCAAGAAATAAAGATGTGGCATAATAACAGAGCATTTTCATTATACGAAGACTGAGAATTGGAGTATACAGGGACATTCTGCAAATGTTGACTGGAAATTATATTGATATTTGGAAGCATATACATAGGAGTATAGAAGTAAACTAAAAAATTAAATATGTAATTAAAATTCAGTTCAGATGTTATGATTATTAGCTGAAATATTAATTGTTCTAAAATAGTGTTTTTTAAGTCAAGTTGGTTGAACTTATGTAAAATTATTTAAAAAGTAGAGACTGGCATGCAGCACCATCTGAATAATGAACTACTGCTTATTAGCTGTTGGAGTTAAAATATCTAAAAAACATAAGGTGTTATTGTTTCTGTAATAGAATTGGGCATATAAAATTAGGAAGAACTTTTAAAATGTGATTAATAAAAAATTTTGAAATAATCATTTAAAAAATCAATAATGGTAAGAACTTTCCTCATTAGAGATGTACTTAATATCAAATCAACAATGCTAAATACCAGAATAAGGATACTCTTGTCCCAGTCACAAGATAAAGACTGAAAAAATAAGAACAACAGTTTTTCAAACCTCATCACCATCAACCATTATTGAGCCACTGAAGGTCTCTCCAAGTTCACTCCATCTTCTCTGATCTTTAATTTCTTTTCTCTACATCACCCCTGCACACTTTCTTATTTCATCCATCCATCTTACATGTAGTCTCTTTCTGTGTCTTTTACAATCTCTTGGAATCCTGTTTAAGATTTCAATTGTCCATCTATTATCATATCTTTTAGCAATATGTCCAGCCCAACTCCACTTTAGTCTTTCAATTTTTCACTGAGATCAGTAACATCTGTTTGTTCTCTTACCAATATATTGCATTTTCGATTTCTTGTTTCTCCCAACATGCATCTCTCCATACTTTTTTGAGTGGTCTGAAGTCTCTGTATTGTTCTTTTATTAAGTGTCCATGTCTCAGATCCATAAGTAAGAACTGGTAAAATACATTTATTAAAAACCTTCCTTTTCAAACACGTAGGCATATTTCTTTTTAGTATCAAATTATTTCTACCAAAAGCATTCCAACCAAGTTTAATTCTATGATTAATTTCATCCATTATGTTTCCATCTGTATTTCAAACCTAAATGCACTTATATAGGCCAATCTGTGCTATTAAAATTCATTGATTATTACATAGTTCAAAATCTTCTGATATTAGCATGAAGTAAATTTCATATGTGTTAAATAAGATTATCAAAAGAAATGGATATAAAGTGAATGATTTAATATATTTAAGCTCTCATTTCAAGACACTTACAATTGGCTTATATAAGGGCATTTACATTTGAAAATAAGATGGTCATTATTTTCTCATCTTTATCTTGTGGCTGGGATGAATCTTCCTATTTAACATCTATGTATAGGTGCTAGTGAGCAGGGCTTATTAACCTCTAAATAGAATAACCATTTAAAAAAATAATTTTATTTTATTTATGATTTAAACTAAGGTGATACAATTCTACATATATCCATAATTATTTTTACAAATACATCTGATCTGCATATGCATGATCAGTTGCATTTGTGGTCTTTTCTTTACACATTTATCTTGGAACGGTACTATTGCTGACAATTCCGGTTCTCGAATGTCTTTTGAACTAGATATATTCTTTAAACTTTTGTCGTACGAATCGTATTTTCTATTTCGCATTAAAATGCGTTTATATATATTTTTAAATATCACAATAATGATTTATATATATAATACTATTCTTGTAATTTAAAAATATATTGAAATAATAAGAAATCATTATTTTTACAAGATAAAAATATTATCATACTAATATGATGAAAAATTGAGCTAAGTAATTTTTGATGAAATAAATGATGGAGAAGAATATAATGCCCAGGAAAGTGGGGGAAAAGTTATTTAATATTATTTCAAATATTTTAAATAATGTTTAGAAAATAAATAATTTTTTTATACATGTAACCTTAAAACTTTTATAAATATAATCTTAAAATTATGCAGTACTTATAATCCTAATAACTGAAGTCGTATAAAAAGATCACGCTTATGAGATCAGAAGTATATTTTCTAAATCTCTAAAGAAAACAGGCAACCTTGAATACGTTATTACCAAACAGATGCTAGAAAATGGAGAAGAAAATAAACGATTTTTTTGTACTTTATGAGTTTATTATATATGTAGATTTTTTTATTATGTCTGTGTGTAATTACATAGTATTTAGTTGTTTCTATATTATTAATATCTACAATGTCTCAATCACAAACATTAAATGTTTTCTGAAAGATGATTAGAATTGTATTTTGTTATATTTTCACTTAACTCTTTTGTGTACTAGTATATGTACATTTGATTCAATTTTTTTTTGTTTACTCAATTTTTTCATTATATCTATTCTTTATTTGTATGCTGATTTACCCCCCCCCCTTTTTATTCTTCTATTAATCTATCGTTTTATTCTCTCTCTCTTTCTATATATACTAATTCTAATATTGTCATGGATAAATGATGAGTTCATAGTATTATTTCCAGAAGCTTCCTTATAATAAAAATATAATAGCTAAATAGCCGATGTTTCAGTACAATAACAAGTACTTTCCTCAGAGTTTCTTTCTCAAATCATAACAATATGCATGGTGAGATTTAAAAAAAAAAATTTTTTTTTTTGTTATTTTCTCTTCATTCTCAAATTCCATTGGTTGAGAAGTTTTAAAATTTTTTTTTATCCTCCAATAGCTTTTTTCTAAATATTGTTAATTTTCTTTAATTTACACTTTTCATTTATGTTTTAGGGATTTTAACAATCTTTATAGCTTTCCTTAGCAATCTCTGGTCATATTGTGTAATTTTTACCAGAATGTGTTTTATTAAAATTGATGTCAGGTTAGTTAATTTATTGTGTGAATAGATGGCTGATGAATTAGATTTTTGTCTAACTGACAAAATGTGTTCTTCCTTTCTTATGTTTATTCTGTGATTGGTCTGTCCAATGTATTAATGTAAACAAACTCCACATGAAATTTTATATACACCATGACATTCCAAAGGAATTTTCTCTTTAGGTCAAGAAAATACTTCATTAATTTTTTTAAAATGTAGTATAAATTGTGCAGATATTATTTTTCTTTAAAACGCTCCCAATTTTATCAGTTTCTCCCTTTATATATGTGATGGTGTACACCTGGGTCTCGTTTTATGTCATAGATAGGTTCCTCAGAAAACACGCGCAAATGAAATCATGCAAAAATAGACATAACTTACATTGAAAAAGGGGGGATGCAGTCTGTGATTTTTCAAAATTCGTGTAAAAGCAAAGGACCAATGTAAAATGACTTTAAAATTCGTGCAAAAAAAAAAAAAATAAGGAAATAAAATATGACTAATAAAAAATTTCAAATTTGAAAAAAATTGATACAAGACAAACTTTTTTTAACTATAATATTTAATTTTATTCAAAATAATATATTTTTATGTATATTTTACAGTACAGTAATTTACATTTTTTATACATGTTTTAATTATTATGATTTTTTGGTGACAACGTAATTAGTAATTAATCTTTGAGACGATGATTTTATTAATTGTTTACGAAGCTCGTGATATCCAGACATACAACCATTTAGCTCTCGTTGGAATTTAAGAGCACATTAATGATTAGTGTCATTAATAAGAAAATAATAATTGATTACGTTCTTTTTTAAAAAGCAAAAACAGAATGTGATTTAAAATGCAAAATTAACACGCACAATGTTTGAATAAATTTACATTATAATCTTGTAAAATTTAATATGTGTATATATAAAATGTGGAAATCATGATTTTAATTTCATTATTGCATAAAATCTTACTATTATAAAGCACTGAAAATATTGATATTACTAAGATGAAAGTCTAATTCCAATAATGTGCTATTACTTTTAATATAACGTAAGTGTGCGAAATTTATTATTTAAAATAATAGCGCATTATCAGAAATCGACTTCCGGTGAAACACGAATCGCGTAACTTCAAAATTGTGTTAAATAAGTCCGCGTAAAAAGAGACCCAGGTGTGTATGAAATTCCATGTGGAGTTTGTTTACATTCATACATTGGTCAGACTAACAGTAGAATAAACATAAGAAAGGAAAAATACATTTTGGCAGTTAGAGAAAAATCTAATTCATCAGCCATTTATTCACATATTAAATTAATTAACCATGACATCAATTTAATAAAATGCATATTCTGTCAAAAATTGAACAATATGACCAGAGATTGCTAAGGGAAGCTATAGGGATTTTAAAAGGCCTTAGAGCATAAATGAAAAGTGTAAATTTAAAAAATTAACAATATTTGTAAAATGCTATTGGATGATAAAATATTTTTTAAAATTTCTCAACCAATAGAATTTGATAAATGGGAAAAAATAACAAAGGAAAAATGTAATGATTTTAAATCTCACCACACACCTGATTTAAGAAAGAAGCTCTGAGCAAAGCACTTATATTGTATGGAAACATCATTTATTTAGCTATTATAATTTTATTACACTGAAGCTCCCAGATAATACTATGAATTCATATATATATATATAGAAAGAGAGAGATACAGAGAAAGAAACAATTTGTATGTTATATACTTTAAAAATACAATAGATATAAATCCAGTAGGCATTTATAAAATATGTATATATAACAGAAGATTTTTATGGATTTTATAGATATAAATAGTGAAAGTATAGTGGGAATTTTAATGTATTTATTTAGATAAAAAACAGTTTAGATGTAATTATAAAAATTGACAAGTGCAGGTTAAAAATGTTCAATTAATTGTATAAATTATTGACAGTGTGTGTATATATATATATATATGACATACATGCACAGGTATATGTTTCCAGAAAAGATAGAGGGAGATTAATTAATATGAAAATGTGATATATGTATATATTCAATTGTTATTTGCATATTTTTTAGTTTCTTTCAAACATTTAAAGTCTTAATTATCATATTCTGTGACCCATATTTTCAAACAGATTTTGTCATATATTTTTAATTTTGTTCAGTCAGTATTAATTTCTACAATTTTATTCTAGATTTTATGTCTATTTGTTATGACATTTATTTATATCACTTTTTTTTATTCATGTTCTATGCTTTTTTCTGTTCTTAGTTTGCATATTTTCTTTCAATGTTTTGTGTTGAGATATATATTATATGATTATATCTTTACATTATCTAATATATGGCTGAAATCAGAATCCTCTTTTTGGATGTCAATTGAGAATTCTTTCACACAACTGAAGAATTGTGCTGCTAAAATGTACTTTTTTTGGATTTAATATTTTTTTAGATTCAACATTAAAAACAATTATATTAGACACTTGCATCTCATAAAAGATTCAGAACCACTCATAGTTACTGTGCTATAATTACCTACCTCAGAAATGAAAATTAACAGTTCTTTTATTATGTTACCTGATAATTGCCTGTTTAAAATAAAAATACATACACTTAATAAATTAAGGTTTTTTAAATTTTATAGTTGTACATATAGTGTGAATCAACTTTAATAGTCAATGTCTACACATTTTCTGCCATGAATGGTGATTTATACATTAGGGGTTTGATTCTGGGCTTATAGACCTGGACATAAATCTATTGTTTTTATGCATAGTCATTTCATAACCTATTAGACAGCTACCCAATACTGATTAAGTAGTGAGTTGACACATTGACAAAAAAAAACAACAACTATGATTTGAACTTTGATGTAATTTCCCTGCTGCTATGGAGATATCCTACCCCAATGATCACTGAACATAGGCTTGAGCTTATCTCCTAATTATCTGAACATTCTTTATCTGTGTAATACTTGAGCTCTTTACTGCTGATGTTTTAATTTGCAAACATGTTTTATGCACTTACTATCATATTATATAATCTCCATCATAAAATATGCTTGAGTTCTCTAATAAAAATTATTTTATAGTTATAAGCAAGGAAATATGGTGAAGGGGTAAGAAATAAATTATTCATGTCATTATTTAATTTTTAAAACATCAAACAATCGAATTACAGAAACATGGTTGTGATTACTGTAATGTAATCTTTATTAACTTCACATAATCATGAAATGAATACTTGAATCTTCATAATTCACTATCCCACTTTATCTTCCTACATTGTGAATTTTCACATTACTTTCTTGTCAATCATACAAATTAGTTCTCGATTAACAAACATATTTTTTTATCATTATTTGATTAATTAGTATAGTGATTTATTTATTTATTACATATATTTCATCAGTTTATATTGATATTACATATATATATACACACACATATACATCATCAGTTTATATTGATATTACATATATATATACACACACATACACACTTAATTTTTTTTTCACTTCTGTAAAGTGATAATTTAATTTCCTTTTTCTTTTACATTATATTTTTCATATATATATATTTTATTCAGTACTCTTTTCAATTCCAATTTATGAATTTTTGTAAAAAAAAACATTTGATAAGTTGTTATAATCTTTTATATGGCAACCAGGGCCTTATGTTTTCACCATTAAAAATATGCATTTCTTTTTATAATTTTTTAAAAAGAATTTAAGATGAAAAATTTCATCAGTCAGTATATATAAGTTTTATATTTGTTTAAATATGAATTAATTTAAATTAATATTAACTTTACAGTCAAACATTAATATGAAATTAAACATTGACATTGATCTTAAATAAAATTTGCAGTACTTTCTTTGATGAAATTTCAACTAATTTTGAAGACTATTGAGGATATTGGTTATTTATGGAAATGCATATTCAATAAACGTTGGGTACTTTTTCATTAAATATTATTACTTGAAAGATTATGAAATTTTTTACAAACGGTGTATGTATCTTAATGAAAAAATAACCGATGGCATAGTCTCTTACCAAGTGTCTGAAGCTCCATCTCTGAATCAGTATGTGAGTTATGTGGTAACATTACTTAGCTGTTTACCACAAAAATTTTAAAGTATAGCATGTCTGGTTCATGAGTTTTAATATAAATTGTGGGAGTGCATTTCATATCTTAGCCAATATTGGAACAATGCACTAACAGCACATTTTGTTTTTAATTGTGATAAACTTATACTGAAATATTTGAAATAATTTAAACTTTGCAGGGCAATAAAAGTTGTGGAGCCCAAGAATATTTTCAAGTGGGTTTCCAAGATTTTATGTTGGCAAGGAGAACACTGAAGACAATTTGCAAAGATATGAAACACACTATCACATTTCATTAGATCCAAACATGTCAAACTGTTTATGGAAAATAGATGGACTATGTTGTTATATGCCACATGCATTCTTTCACATATGGCACTTGAGACAGTTTGGAAAGAGAACTAGTCACCTTTATAATTGTGCATATACTATATATATATTATGCCCTTTTCTTTAGGTCGAAATAAATTTATTGTATGAATTTGCTAAAAAAAAAATTAAATTTAAGATGTATTCTATTGGTATGATTACTATGTTATGCTGACAATCTTTTTAAAAGCTTAATTAAAATAAAATGAGAACATTTAATGTATAAAATTATGCTCAATATATTTAACAATTAAATAAAGTTAAATGTTATAATTGTATATGGTTGGAAAAGCTGACCATAATAAAATAGTGTATTAATAATTCTTTTAAATAAGTATTAAAAGCTGAATTTTAAAAGTAATAATCTACAATTAAATAAATAGCATATTTTAAAATGAAAATTATATTTAATAATTGTATTTAAAAGTATTTATTTAAAAAAGTAGTATTTGTGGTAGAGAAATGTGTATTTAATTTTATAGTATCAAAATTATTATTCTAAATTATATTATATTATTTTTTAATATAATATTTTTTGCAATTAAAACATTTATTTTATTTTCAGATAGCAAAATTGGATACATTCTGTCTGAGTTGTAAGTCATGTGACATGTAAATCTTCATACGTGTGTGCTTGCAAGTTTTCTTGTTAATAAAGTTTCAAAATTGTTTTAAAATTACACTGTAGAATTGAAAATATTTATTATCTACCACAAGATAAAATATAAAAAATTAGCTATTATAAATATTTAATTAAGTTTTAAAATGAATGTAGTTAATAAAAGTTAGATTTTTTGTTTAGAAAAATGGATACATTAAAAACTAAAAATGGGATAAATTAATAAAACATTATTTTTAAAAGTCATTTAAAAATATTTAGTTATCATTAATAAAGTGTAGAAATTAATTTAGAATTAATATTTTTAACTAATATTTTTAAAAAATGAGTCATAGATTTTATTTTTTTGATTGCAATTGTGCACTTTTGGCTGAATATGTAAATTAAGCCATCAGGTGAAAGTTTAATCCACCAATCCAATGATTGACTTATTTGGGTATAAATACAGATGCTCAATTATTTTCAGTGTGCTTTCGATTAATTAAGTTTGCTTCTGATAGTCAAGTTTGCTTTCTGTTAGTCAAGTTTGTTTTAATTAGTCAATTCAGTGCTATAATATCTCTCTAATAATTTATTTTAAAATAGAAAAGTGTACTAATTGAATTATTTTAACAAAAAGAGTATATTTAAAAAATTAGAAATTTATTTGTTTTAAAGATGCACTGTTGAGCAAACAAAATTCCCTGCTAAGTCAATTTATCAAAATTTAATCTAAATGTCACATAAACATGGAAGTACCAAGAAGAAGTATCTACTTGTATAAAGAAATGCTGGAAGTACAGTTTTTAATTAAAAATATAATTTTAATATTGTTAACGAAGGAGAATATTTTATCAGTCAAATTGACATGTTGGACAGTATATGGAGAATTAAATGGAAAAAAAAAACTTTTAAAACCTTTCAATACTTTGAAAGTAAATATCATTTTTAATAAGAGATGCAGAAGATGTTTCTTTTTGAAGAAAACATTTTTTTTAAACAATTTATTTTAAACTGTCATTCTAAAATGCTGGAAAAAAATAAAGACAGTTATTAAAAATACCTTACGTGATAAGTCTTTACTGTTTTTAAAAAACTACATGTATTTAACATATTTTGAGGAAAACTGATGATTGAAAAAGATTAACCAAAAGACTGTTTTTTACGAGGCTCCTCGTAGACATCTGACGTCACTCTAACTCAGCCGATTCTTATGCTAAAAAATTTGTTCGATACGTTTTGAAGAGGTTTTTAAAAGTTCTGTAAGATGGTGACCTCTTCCGACTTATTTTACAAGTAAAAAATAAAAAAAAACGCATTTAAACCTAAACAAAGAAAGAACATTATTTGTGATTGGTTCTTAGCAAGCTCTCAACTGAAAAAGACATTCTGATTGGCTAGAAAGAACAAAGAAACCGCCTGATCAAAGAAAATAAAGAAAAACGCTGAGATTTTCATTTCGAATCCAATTTTAAGTATTATAAAATTATATTTATGGAAATTAAAAATTATTTTCAGAGAGAATAATAAAAAAACAAAATTATTTTCGAAAAATATTGAAGATTTTAGTAAAAATATTGAAGATGTAGTAAAAAGAAATATTTACTTTTCTATAACGTAAAAGTCGATCTTTTTGTTTATATTATAGCTTTTATGTTGCCGAAATTGAATATTTTAGAATAAATAAATAGCAATTTATTTTTGAAAGAACTTTCGTTCTCTTCATAACCTGAAAAATTAATAATATACTTTTTATAAACGTATCTGAGTTGAATTTAATATTATAGGCGAATATGTTTTAACAATAGGCTTTGTCTTCAGTTTGTGAGTTGGCCAATTAAAAGATTTGATTTTTACCTCATACAACCAATAATATAATTAGCGGTTAAAAGGTTAATGGAAAAGAAAATATCCTTGGATAAATAAAAAAATATCCTGACAGTAAAACTTTATATGCTAATATTATGTGTAATGGTTAAAGATTAATTCCTGGAAATATCTAAAAAAATGCACAAGAATTATATATGGATGCCCGAATTCATATCACCATGTCAAAGACACTACGAGCCAGCATAGGAACCTGATGGAGTGAGGAAAACATCAAAGAATTATTTTTAAATATTATAAGCAGAAATTATCTTCAATAATCACTATTCTGAAAAGTATGAATAGTATACTATCAATTTTATAAACTTTCAAGTACAGATTAGTGATTATTTTTACCAATAAATCCAGATTTTTCAGAAGTCGACTTTCTTTTTTGTTTTCCATTTATTTTTAATTTTCCTTCATCATTTTTGGATGGAATCAACTGAGCATACATCATGTTGGGCAGAAAATTGTCATCATTAAGTGTTCAAACAATATCATAGCAACAAGTGCTGGGGAGTTTCAATACCTGCAAAGATGTGATAATAAATCCTGAAGAAAAAAAAAACATTTTTATTTTAAAAATGAACATTTATCACTGAAGTTTATGTAGATATGTTTTTATTTATTTTAACTAACCTTAATATTAAATTTCTTATTTATAATTAGAGATAGGAAAGGTACATAAAAATTAATTACATACTAATAATATTATAATTTCTCTAAAGGATATTTAATAATTTTTAAAAGTTTTTAATGTTTTAAGTGTGATAGTGTTGAATGAGTGTTATATTATACAATTTTTTTATTGATTGTGGACCAAAAAGATGTCTAATAAGTGATCAATAAGTAGAAATATCACTTGGGTAATAGTTGTAAAATATTAATAATTTTGTGATGTATTTTTCTTTCTTTTTTTTAGATTGTCAAAGTATCTTATAATGTTGTTGTATGAATGTATGAATATGTGTGAATACATTAAACACATATAACATTTATAGGAGTTAGATTTTATTAAAAAATATGCATACATTTATTCCATATTACTAGTATAGTACAACTTAATGATGAATATAATATATGATTTTTTCATAAAGAACTTTAGTATTTTTTAAAATGTTTAAAGTATTTGATTTATTATATCAATACCAGTCATTTATATTTTTGTTCAAGAATTTTTTAAGAAAGTGAAGTAACCTTTTCTTGTTGAACAGTTTAGATCATTATCTTTATATGTGAATTTAATTGTTATTTTAGAAATATGTTGTAAGAATTTTTGGTGATGTAGATTGATAAATCTATAATGAAATGTTAAAAGGTCACTTGGAAGTAATTTAAGATGAAACCAAAGTGATGCTTTAATGTAGGTTTTTTGTTATGGGAATAGGAATAATTTTATGATCTTAATAATTATGCAGGTACAGATAACGAAGCCCCAAACTTGTATATTTTCCATGGTCAGTGTTTTACCTTTGTATTGAATATTAATGTTCCAGAAAGCTGAATAAATAGCTTGGACATTGTTATTTTAGTGGAGGTTATTAGACAGAGAAATCATGCCTTTTTATACACTGTTACCATGTTGACTATCTGATAAATGTACTATTGAGTTGATACTCTAGTTTGTCCCTTATACCTACGCATCTGTTCATTATCATGATTTCTAAGTATTACATCATATATAATTGTATTTTTTAATGGAGAATGATAAATAATTTTGGAGTTGAAGGATCATTATTGGAAAAGGATAAGATAGGTTTTCTTACTTTGGCTGATGATAAAAATAAATACAAATGAGATTGAGAATAAAAATTAAATAAGGAAAAGAATCATAAAATATTTTTTATATTTTAGTAAAACTATTTTTATGAAAGTATATAAATGATAAGTAAAGTTGTTTTGCGAAAATTTTAAAAATAATTTAAAGTATTTTAAACTTACATGTATTGCATATTTTTAATATATTGTGTATCGAAAGAAAACAGCATAGAATGAAACAAGTAGTTATATTTTATAGTTATTATTTTATGTTAAGAAAATACATCAACACATACATCTATTTTATATTAGATTAATACTAAGTAAGATGTGTAATAGATGATAATTACATTATTAATTGAGTCCAATCATTTTTTATTGAACCAGAATAGATATATGTTATTTAACAACAACAGCACTGTTGTGATAAGCTATTTTAAATGATTAAGAATAAATTGATAGACGTATATTAGAGTAGGTAATTTTTTTTTTTGTAGTTGATGTTTTTATGTTTTCATAATTGATGCATATTTTAATGGGAACATATCATAGTGATAATTAATGACAAATGATATATTTGAAATGTTACTTATGTCCATGATTACTCTTAATTATTATTAGAATTCTGATGAATATCTAAATAGATAAATTATTTTTTTTTAAAAAGTCAGAGTTATGACTTAAGTGCTTATATTTTATTTTTGTTAGTTTATTTTGAGAATAATGAAAATTGTAATGATGCAAGATTGTTTTGACTGTAAATATTGTAAATAAGTTATTTGTTAAGCTATTGTAATAAAATTTGTTAAACTTGTTTTTATAAATTTGTGTGTTGAATCAATTTCTTTCCACATTGCAAACATATGATCACAGGAGGTTTGAACCAAAACATAATATTTGCACAGTACCAATAAAAATTATTATTTGAGAATTATAATATTTTCTTAAGATGATTTATTTGAGAAATTTCATTTATATTATCATCATTATCATTGTGGTCATAAATTAATCATATAATATATTATACAGAATTATAATATCCGTTGCCACATATTCTCAGATTACAAGATATTAACACATATTTTATTTAAGATGCTATATGAAAAATAAAAGAATGTGCTGTATTATTTCTTTATGGTTATTACTGTTGATAAGAAGTATAATGGGGGGAAAATTGATAAGATCAAATTATACATTGAAGATTATTATTATTATTTATTTATTATTATTAGTTAGGTGCAGTTGATGGTGATATTAAATCCCTTATTCTGCTTGATTACAGTAATTTTGATTATTACATATAAATTATTATACATAATATAAAATTTTTATTTAAAATTGCTCCATAAAATTTTAAAAATTCAATAACAATATCATGAGAACAATCAATTTGTTTATGTTTACTATTGCAAAATCATATCATTGTTGGATTAGACATGTGAAATGAATAAAGAATAGAAAGCTTTCTAAAAATGGATTTTATATTAAATTTGATCCTGGTTTTATTACTTCCAGTAAAACATTATTAATTTGAATATATACTTTTAAAGGCTTTTGATATTTGTGAATTTTGCAGATTTCAAAAATAGATCTTTTTACCCACTTATTGTAAATCCAATTTGTACTAAGATAGGATACAAAACAGCTGCTCACTGTAACTATGCTTATTAATTTATAGATATTTACTAATACTAATTTCAATAGTGTGTAAGTAACTTTTACTATTGTTTGGATATGTGCTGTTGAAATTGTTAAAATTTTATTTAAAGCAATATATGAAACATTGAGCTGATTTAATTAATTTGTTAACTAGGATCATCATTAATATGTTTCAACCATCTTGGATATCAATGTTGATTTATTTACAATATATATGGTTGGAGGTCAGATCAAAGAGGAATTCACTGAATGAATCAGCTTTGATAAATAAAAAGTAAAATTGTTTTGTAAGTCTATTAAAAAATGTTTCCTTATGAGATTGCCTGCAAAATAATTCTGAGTAATGTAAGATTATTCTGTGATATGATAGATATTTACTGGATGCTTTTTTCTTTAATTTTATTTACAAATCTAATTTATTTTTTGTAAAAGTTTATAGTTCACCTGTGAAATTTTCTTGAGCAATAAGTATCCAGATTAATAATAGTCTACTTGCAATAATTATTAATATTATTTTAATAAATATTTTATTTTCTATATGTCTTCAGTCTATTTGTTTTTACGTAAAATCAAAATTTATATATATATATTTCTTAAATGTGCTTTATTTCATCTATTGTCTTATTGTTTTTATTTAATGTAATATTGATTTTTCTTGTCATTTGTATTTGTAATTAAATATAGCATACATTTGTTTGTATGCTTTGTGCAATAATGTCTTTCTTCTTTATACAGATGAATGCACTTTTGATGAAGTTCACCAAAATTTCACTGAAAATACACTCAGTTTTATGTTATAAAGAAGAAAGAAACCAATTTGTTACACTGACAAACTAACATATCCAAATTTTATTTAATGTAATAAACAAATTATTTTTTTTGACAGTACATTGGTTCCTTCTCTGTGGCAGGATCTGACCATGCTTTACGAGCGGAGTATGTGCGTTCACAACTCGAAAGTATCAAGGTAAGAAAATTAAAGAAGTTTATATTACATTATTTTAAAAATGTTCTTCTTCATTCTATGTCTTTGTGGGTTTTTAAAAAATTAAATCCATACTCTTATCAACTTTCCAATATCAGTTAATGATTTTATAATTGGTATGCATAGTTTAGTGCAGAAATTAAGGATCGGATTTTGAAGGATATGGTCATCTCATCAGTTTGAACTCTGGTACATCTGGTATACAAACTTATTATGAACTTCCATGTAATAAATCCATCTGATTATTTATTTATTACTATAATTGATTCTAACTTTGTTTACATTTAATAGGATTTAAATTGTTGAAAGTTTTTTCTCATTCAATAAAATTAAGATTTCACATGACTGTCACATGGTTTCAGTTTATCCATTATTTCAGTAGCATAATGTATTTTCTTCACATCTCTATGCCACCTATAGTAATGTTTAGTAACTAATAGATGCTAATGTTTAATAAATCCCTATTTATTAAGCACTATCAACTCATCTATTTGTTTTTAAAGTTTATAGTAAATGTCATATTGTTGTGAATAAAATCCAAATATTAAGATTTGTTTCTAATTCAAGCATATATCTCTGTAAATAACATATATATATGAATTTTATATGCCAAACACATATATAAAACCAGAAAGAAAAATATAACATTTAAATACCTATGGATTAAGTAATTGGATGGAACTAATAAAAGCTTGCCCTGGCAATTAAATGTCAAATTAGAAGTTATTAAAATGTTTTGCCGTTTAACTCATTTAAAGTCCAACTTCTCCCACTTTTTTGAAAGACCCTAGTGATCATTTTGGTCATATTTGCTCTTTTTGTATTGGATCATAGCCTATTCATATAAATTATTGAATGCAATATTTCTTATTAGAATTCCATTTTTAAAGTGAAATGAATTTTAGTTGATGCATCATAAAAGAATGAAAATATGTCTTAAAATTTAAAATTAAATTTATTACAATTTCACAAAAAATTTCTTCAGCAGCATTTAATGAAAACACTTCTTGTAAGCCAGTAACAACAACTTCCATTTTATTATAACTACATTTTTACTATTTGTGTTTTTAAAAACAAATATTTTCAAATAAAATTTTACTTTAATCATGTAGGTTTTTCTTTTAAAATAAATATTTTACAAATGTCATTGCATAAGTAACCTTAAATATGTAAATCAATTGAAAATTATATTTTTTTTCCAGAAATACTAAATATTAAAACACATTATGAAATGCCTGAGACCAAATCATCTTCCAATCATTGATGCTGTTGGTTTCTTTGTATTATGATACCCAATCAGAGCATTGTTAACTTGCTTTCTGGAACAAATTTATATGATATTTGTATGAGGTCTGTATAATGATGACTTGTTCAATTTTTTTAAAACTAATAATTTTAGTTTCAATTTTCTACACAAAAGAGTGCTTATCAGTATACTACAGTTATAGATTTACTTAATAATCACCACACCTCCACATTTTTAAAAAAAAACTTATGAATAAACACATATTAAAAGGCAACTGACTCTCAAAATATATTTAATGCTAAACCAACGATCATCAGTTGGTTCAGGTCACCAGCTTTTACACATAATGTCATCATATATACAATATTAACAATTATTACATTTTGATTTATAAATGACTAACTTAATCCACTCACAACTTTGACACAATCCATTTTAGATAAATACAATAATATTATCACTAATCATTTATTAAACTAGAGATTATCTCTAACCCAGATAGTTAAAGACTATATGTTTTTTAATTAACCTTACACACATGGAGTAATTCAATTTAATTTCTTTCTTCCCATAGTTGCAATATTTTTATAGGAGTACCTAATAACCTCCATACCAGACCATAACAGTTATATTAATCTTTAACTAAGGTTTAAAGTTTATATCTGGGCTAGAGATAATCTCTAGTTTGAAAAATGATTAGTAAAATAAAAATGTAAACTATTGTTAAACATAATTACAAAATAGCAAACAAAAGCTGAAGTGAAGCAGTGTCATAATATCCCAAATGTTTTAAAATTATAACAAATTTATTGACTTTGCTAGAAAACATTAAAAGTATACTACCATAGGTCACACCATTTTTAACATTTATGACAAGAAATTGTTACAATCAAATAAACCAAAGGCTACATTTAAGATTGTAAAAATTCAACTAAAACATAATGCAAATCAAATTTAATGAATGTTTATCCAAATGAAATAAACTTTTAATCGCTGAGGTGTTTACATTTGAAAGATAATTGTCTAATTTTGCTTACTCTTTGTGTAGAATGATAAAAACATTGAAGCCATACAAAATATTTTATTTTGTAGCATTATCTATGTAGGTATGCCTTTAAATTTAAATGTCAAATGATAAGGAAAAATCAAATAAGATTTAATTGTCTATTGTTTTTTTAATGATTGCAAAGAGGAAAAATAAGCTTATCTTTGTGTGCTTTTTTGATGTAATCTTTTTTGTTGTTGAAGTTATTTTTTTCCACATAAAGCAATTATTTAATTACTATTTTTATTTTATTAGTAAATATATGTATAGTACAATACAATATTAATATATATTGTATTTACATATTTTATCAATATAGTAAATATCACAATTTTATTGTGCTTTAGTATTAATTAATCATTAATTATATATATTTTTGGAGAATTTCACTCCATTCATCATGTGTTCATCACATAAATTTTACCAAGCTAATTAATCATTAAAATTGAAAATCCCTTCAATATGTTGAAAGCATAAAGTAATTACACAATTACCTTTTTTTTTTACAATGAAAATAATTAATTTCATTTGTTTTTAATAAATCTTACCAAGTTTGACTCTATATAAATAATTTTCTATTAAGAATATTTGAAAATATGAATAACGTAAACATTACTGATGGAAAATCTCTCTTTATAAAAATTATAATAAAAATTACTTTTATGGAGAAAAAATATAATAATTATTTGATATTCATTGTGTATTTTAGTGAAACGATGACTAGTAACTGGTTTAAGCTGACTTCCAAACCATTTCTAAGTCATTACATTACATAGCATCATAATTTAGCTAATCACCATAAAATGTTTAAGGCACTAATGTGTCTAAATCATGAGTTTTGACGTGAAATATGACTGTGTTTCATACTTTAATCCATGTTAGGAAATGTGCTAACATTAAATCTTCTTTTGTTTTGAGCAAAACTATTACTGAAATATCTGAAATAATTTATGTTGTGTCTAGTGTTTAAGGATGATTCATATAATGTTTTCAAATCTTACATAAGATTGTCTCCCATAAGACTTTGTGATGGTAAAGTGAGCATTGAAAATGATCAATGAATACTGATTGAGATATGTCAGCTTTTTAATATTATTTGGTGGTGAATATGTAAAATATATCTTTGTGTGCCATACATTTTTTGATTAGAGAGGTACGGTAGCCAGCTTAGACAAGGAGTCTGCCACCGTTTTACTGTGATGTTATATAAGAATTCAAATATTTATAACTGCATTTACAAAACTGTGGTTCTATATTTTTTATTATTTTAAAATCAATAAATTGAATATATATATATATATTGAAGCTATAAATATAATGTCTAAATTTTTGACAAATGTATACTGGTTGTGTAAATGATTTCCCACAGTTGAATACAGTTAATGGGTTTACGTTATCCTTATTTTTTATTATTCTTTTTTAATTTTATAAATATTTTCTTTTTCTTATACATATAATGTTTCATTGCATTATGGGAATCAGGGATTTATTTTTAAATTTTCTACCTGAGCTTACATTCACTCTAAGTTAGTATAAACATGAAGATCTGTTAGGAATAACTTTATAAAGTTGTTGCTAGGCAACTGAATGAAGATTATTAGTTTCCACTTATCTTTTTAGAAATCTAAACCGTCTTGAAATTCTTTTTCACATTATGATTTTAGTATTTATGACTATAATTTTAAACATTTATCTTAAAAAATTAATAATGTAAAAATCAAATTTATATTTCATCTATTTTGACTAAAATTTTTCTTTTTTTTTAATCAATAAATCTATGCATATTTTATGTTTTTATTATTATATATGAATTCATAGACTCCGTTTTTGATTCAAATGCAAATTATTGTTGTCTTTATGTGTGTATGCGTGTGTTTATTTATCAGCGGGGAATCTAGAGAATGGATTTTAAGCAGTTTCTTTCTATCCAGTCATACATATAATATATTGCTCGCTTCCAGATTAGCATGGACTTTTTTTTTATAAAAGAAAATAATACTTTATAGCATGAGTAAAACATATATATCTATGTAATTAGAAGGGATTTGAACTCAGACTTTCATGCTCTCTACAGCTATCCACTAACATATATTGGAAACCATTTAGCTTTTTCACATGTTTGTGTTCATGTGTATCGGTTATATAAAATGGAGAGGATAACTATAGGAAGCTTGAAAATTTGAGTTTAAATCCCTTCTAATTACATTAAATTCAGTATAGACCATATACTTTTGTTATATATAGAGTAAGTTAAAAACAAATTCTTATGAAGCTTCAAAAATACCCTCAACCTCAGACCGCGGTTTCTGCCTCTAGCGTCATCAGTGAGGTGCTAGGGAATAAAAATACTAGAACTAGTCCAGCATTTTATCAATGCCTAACTATTGAGAAGAAAATCTGAAACTTTCAGACATTTAAATGTCCAAAAATCCAGCTATCTAACTCAAATAGCCATATGGGACTGAACTAAGTTCAGATACACCATATATTAATAGCTCTAGCAATATAAAATCGCCAAAGCATTAATAGCAAAAAACTAAAATTAAATTGATAAAAAATCAAGTCATATGACCTAATTTTAATAAAGCTCCTATTTACAAATGTTATATATAGAGTAAGTTAAAAACAAACTCTTATGAAGCTTCAAAAATACCCTCAACCTCAGACCGCGGTTTCTGCCTCTAGCGTCATCAGTGAGGTGCTAGGGAATAAAAATACTAGAACTAGTCCAGCATTTTATCAATGCCTAACTATTGAGAAGAAAATCTGAAACTTTCAGACATTTAAATGTCCAAAAATCCAGCTATCTAACTCAAATAGCCGTATGGGACTGAACTAAGTTCAGATACACCATATATTAATAGCTCTATCAATATAAAATCGCCAAATAGACCATATACTTGTATTTAAACATTATATATCTATGTAGTATTTTGTAATAAAGATAAAATGTGCTTAAAAATAATCAAATTAATATTTTTTAAAACATCACTCATTTGAATCAATAATGTTGTATTAAATAGTTTGATTCCAAAAGAGAAGTTTTTATTACTTCAGCAACCTAGCATGATTAATAAGTTATCTTATCAACGATCATTGCCTGAAGTCTATGACCTTTCGAATCTGATCTTGAAAATAATGTTTTCTATGAAGTTTGTGGGTTTGGATTTAAATAATCCAGAAAAAACCAACTTAAGAAAAATTTGTGGAGAATTGATATGTTAACTCTCATAGAATCCTTGCTCTCTGTGGATACCAAAAGCAATCTAGAATAAACTACAAATTTGTTGAACTTTTATCATTATTACTGCTAGCTCTTAGTTAATTGGGTACATGACTCCAACTTACATATTGTTGTTTTAGTAGCATACCTTTTCATTATGTCTATGCCATTTACATAAAGCTTGAGTAAATAATAATAGATATCACATGATAATGCTTAATAAATCCATCTTGTGTGCTATACCCAAGACTAGTTTCAAGCTTGTGGCTTTCATCAGTGAGGATCTTTGCACCTTGGAGAAGTGCATCTCGATTTTTAGGATTTAATGCACTTTTTTTCATCTACTATCCTTTATCTCTTTGTTATATTATTAAGCTATTAATCCAAACTGAAAAAAACGTATACACATTTCCAATCTAAGTCAACCAGCTTGTATAGTCATATAAATCTGAAACCAGTTCATTTTTTTTATATATTATGGTATTCTTAGGTTTTTTTTAAATAATAAATATAGGTACTCTTTATTTTGTGGCCAGGATTTGATATAAAATATCACATGACTCTAGATGCAGAAACCATGGTCTGGGGTTGAGGGTATTATTAAAGCTTGTTAAGAGTTTGTTTTTGTGAACTCTATATATAACGTTTGTAAATACCAGCTTTATTAAAATTAGGTCATATGACATCTGACTTGATTTTTTTATCAATTTAATATTAAAGAACAGTAAATGATAGCTGGAAGAAAGATGCATTGGCTTTTACAATCCAGGTGCACTGATCCAAGATTCAAACCTCTTCACTGATGAAAGCCATATTGGATAGGACAGTACAGGATAGGTGGTATGAAGCACTATCTTTTGGCATTTATTATTGTTTAATAAAACTTACAGTAATTTTGACAGAGATAATGAAAAAGTAATCATAATTAATGTATTTATTTTATTAATTTTTAGTGCCAGACTTTTTATAAGTTTATAACTAATCAACTTCTTAATTAAATGCAATGATGTTCTGTGCAGTTAGCATATTTGGTTTCAGAAGCGCATGTGGTCTGTTTATTTAACAGCACATTATAATGCCTGGCATAGAGTAAAATTATCATCCAACACAACTAAGTAAATAGGAATAATATAAGTAAAAAAATACTTATAAAATTAGTTGCTATCCTGAAAATATAAATTTGAAAATTTGGTTTTACTAAAAATTAAATCATAAAAAAAAGTTTTAACTTTATTGTAATAAAAATTACTGTTTAATATTTTTTTTTTTTTTTGTGGTAACTTGCTAAACATGACAAATAAACCTGCAAATCAATTATATTATGTAAACTGCAATAACAGCAAAGTCTGATGTTCTGAAATTTTTTTTGGCATACATGGTATGCTATGTTAAACAGTTGATTCAGCATCTTATGTAAGCTTTCTCTAAACAGTTTTCCAATTCTAGAAATTTACATTTTTTTGAAGGCCCATTTTAATTAATGTTAATTTTAAATAAACTGGCACATGATTTAATATTCTATAAATACTATTAATACACTTTCCAAGAAAAGATTAAACTGTATTTGACAATTTAACTAATAACTTGCTATGCAATGCTTTCAATTTGGGAGATCTTAATCATAGCACTCAAACTTATCTGCTAATCTAGTGCAATTAGGAGAAAACATGACATTAATATTCCATGGTTAATATGTAAATTTATAATTTACATATTCCATTTCTGGAACAATACTATATAAGAATCTTTTTTGTTTATCACATGGATATCATGCCTTTTTAAATTTTCTTTTCTGATCATTGCACTCTGTACATACTATTTTAATATTCATGAATCAAAATCATGGCCAGATTCCATTTGATACTCCAGAAATACTAACTTCACATTGGGATCTTTCTTTGCATGATAATATCCATCTTATGGAGCTTTTAGCTCATGGTTCTTCATATTAGAGTGCTTTGAAATTAGGTTCATTGCAGTTGATTTTATAATCAGTCTAAAGGGCCAGGTGCAGAGACAACTTTCCTATTGTGTTTGAGCTTTTGGAGGGATTCTAAAGCTGACTTTAAATGTGCTAGTACATATATACTTTAATCCTTGTTTGGAGATTGGAAGATTTTAAGAAATGAAATCAATAATTTGAATTAAATCAATAATAGTATATTATATATTGTACCTTCAAATTTAATTAAGATGTATATTATCTTATTATAAAAATAAATTGAAATATAGTTAATGTTTGATAAATCAATTATATTATATTGATATCTAGAGATCAGTAAGCTTTTAGAAGTAATGCCACTAATTTGAATTAATCAAATTAAATTGGTATGTAAGCTTTACAAATATATATTTGACACTCAGACCAAAACTGGAAAAATTAGAAACATAGTGTTCATGCATATACTTGTATAATACTTGTATATACTTTGATTCTTTATCCAAATCCTAATTAAGAGAAAAAATACATATCTTGTTGATTTGTAGATTGCAAAAACTTACATTGCCTGAGACCCCACTGAAAGTTTATTTACATTAGTGAAGTCATAATTTTTTAGTTAATATTAATTGTAAAGTAAAAACTAAATTTTTCTGTTGCAGATAATAAAAGATAATCCAACAAAAATAAAACTTTTTTGGTGCAGTTCAACAATAAATACTTCGACGAAAAAAAAAAGACTGGAGATAGTTTGACAGAAATAATTTTTTTCTGAATAACTTGACAAAAATCAGGTTGACAAAAAACAACTAAGCAAATTAACTTAAAAACATAAAATCTAAATCTAACCGCAACTGAATTTTTATAACAAGTTAATAAAGTCAACTGATCTTCGAAGTCAGTATATTTTAATTGCTGAAATTAGGGGTTTTAAACAATGAAAATATTATATGTATAAACTTGTAATAAAGCTATTGTCTTTAACATTCATATTAATTTCTAATAAAGAAATATAACATAGATTTGGAAATTACTATAAATAAATTTAATGACAATAATTTCAGTGACTGCTTACATTATGAAAATCATGTGGATAAGTTTTTCTTGGCAAGGTTACAGCTGTAGCTAAAAACTTTTGTGAACTCTTGGTTCCTGAATAACTCCCATATGATATAGGTTTTAAAAAATGAGCTGAGATTTAATCTTGCCCTATTATATTGTTTCCTTTATTATTTTCACAATATATACTATGTCTATAGATCATGGAGTCTGATTTAGCATTTTATGATCTTGCCAAATGGTGATTTTATGCAAAGAGTATGGTAATAATAATTTCCCATGGAAATGTTATTTGACCACTTTTAACAACTATTTCAAACTTTAATTTTATGAATATGCAATTATGGAAGTTGTAATATTTTATGATACAAAACCAAAAAATAAACTATGATTTTAGTAAATATAAGTGCATGAAACTAATCATATAATAATCCTTATCCTCAGCATCCTCTTTGCAATCAAGTATAATCATTATATCCCATTGAGGAAAAAAATAATGACAATCATACTATTACTACTATTATTTTTGTAATATTAGAAATTAGTTTTATGATAATTATACAAAACAATGTGATCCATAAACATGTCCATATATAGAACTTGTTAGTTAATTAATGACCCTTTCTTTTTGAACACTATGACTAATTATGGTTCTCCAAATGTCTTTTCCAATGAACATGTGATTTTACAATAATGGAATTTATAATATCACATCCAGCAAATTGAAAAACAAGGTGTTGGATCATATGACTATGTTATTGTATTTTTAAAATTCTATGAAACATCCATGGTATAATAATGACAGCAATTATATTTTTTGTTTTTTCATACTCAACATATTAACATTCATCTTATCAATCTAGTTATTCTCCAATTAATAATAATTATATTTACTCTTTTCAACAAATATTGGATAGAACATTGCTTTGTATATGACTGTCATCTGAGAAATAATCCATAAAGCTACTTATAAATTCATCTGTTCTGAACCCAAATCTTTGTACATTACATCACGATGCTATCATTATATGGTTACAAGTCCTCATGTTAATTGTTAGAGTGTTATCTTTTTTTGTTCTAATATATTTTTATAATAATATACTTATACACAGACTATTATTTTATAGTCACTATACTAAACAGTGATTTTTGCTTATCTGTAATTAATGAAAAAATTCTAAGAATAAGTATTCTTTAGTCTTCTATTAACCTAATCTTTGACTGTTGTTTTCTATCTTTCAAATAATATTTTTTGACATTTTTTCATGCTGTATCCTTTTTCTCTTCATTTTTTTTTTACATTTAAATCTTTCACTCCTTACTGTCTTTTTAAATAGACTTATGTTGATCTTATTAAAACAACTTTTTTTAAAGAACTTTTTCATGCCTTACCCATTGATCTAAGAAATGTTCTGTTTTTTATATTGCAGTATAGTTCTCTGCTCTGTCTGTTTGCTTGATTTTTTAAAAATGAGTTTGATTAAATCTTGGGTTTTTTCCCATTCTCTCTCTATTTGTCTTATGCATGTAGACGTTTTTTTTTTAAAAAATCGATTTATTCAATCCACAAATCTACCCCCTGCTTCACAATTGTTAGGGAATTGAAGAGTAGCAAAAGAGGCAGAAAATCAAATTAATTTTTCTTCTATACCCCATTGACTTGTTAATGCATTCTGGGCAATAGATCACTTGTAGACCAGTCTTTTTGTATGCACTTTTAAGTACTGAGAATGCTTAGAACAACTTTTATTTACAATATTCTTCAATCTCTTATTTAATTTATAAAGTATTTAAAATCGGATCTGAAATATTTTAATCTTAGAAAAACATATACTTATTGCAAATATATAGATTATCTATACAAAATACGTGAATCTCGATTTGGGGGGATTTGGACAATACTCCTCTCCCCATGTAGATTTGTTATATACAAGCTATAACAAATATAAAGTGTTTTTACACTACGCGAAATTTTCTTATATACGTTAAATGTTAGTTAATATATACATATGCATGTAATATATAAGCATAAATGATTGATATAACGTTAATTAAAAAAAAAAAAACTATATATACATAGTGTGTGCATATTAAATATTGATATTTAACTTAAAATGAATAGCGAACTAACAATTACTGCTTAGTCTTATGGGCCTTATGGTTGAGGAAATAATGTATTCACCTATGATAGTTTCGAATCCGGACAGCAATCACAGAGATTCTTTCAATAATCATTTAGACCCATTTGTACTTTCATTAATAGTTAGTTAATAAATGGATTTGCAGCTAATTGTGCCAGTATTTTCTAAACCGTTCGGCTATCATTAAATTAACTTTACACACGCGTGTATACCCAAAACATGTTTTCAATAAGCTTCATCTTTTTCAGATATAAATGTTGCACAAGTTATAATACACCATGTGAGTCGTTAATTATAGAAGAAGACCATCACGAGAGATATGTAGACATATTTGTCTTTCATTTCATTGGTTTGTATAGCCATTGCAATATATTTTGTTATTTTATTTTTGTTTTTCTTTTTGTTAGACGTCTTTTGCTTATGGATATTGAACTTTAGTTTAACTTTTGTTCTTTGTTTCTTTAATTCAAATCATTTGCCATTTATTTATATTCATTAAGAGTAAAAGTTAAAAATTTATTTTTAAAAACTACAGCTTATTTCAAATATACCTCCACACACAAAATAATATTTGTGTGTGTACATGTGTGTTTCATAAAGCTAGCAGAACGGAAATAGAGTAAAATTGAACTGATATTGTTTATTATTATTTTAAAATATTGTAATGATGGCCTAAAGTTAAAAGTAATCTACAGAAGTAAAGAAGTTGTTGAATTTTAATAACTATTAAAAGAACTGAATTTAGGGTTTGAGTCTATTAGTAGAAATGAACCTGCTGCCCGTGTTTGCGACGGCAGAACCCCTTATTTAAAAGTCATAACTACCTGTTTTTCTTTAGTGCCGTTATATTTATTATTTTTATGTAGATTTATTTGTTTCATATTGTTAAAGTTTGACTTTTTAATATGGCTTGCAACTCCTTCCCCGGAGAGAGATACAGCAGAATTTGTCACAAACACACTCCACTGAACTAATATGTAATTCATCATCAACCATTATCAATCCACTGCAGGATGAATGTCTCTCCAAGATCAGTCCATCTTCTCTGATCTTTAGCTTTTCTTCTCCACAGCACCTCTGCACATTTTCTTATTTCATCCATCCAGCTCATACGTGGTCTCATTCTGAGTCTTTTATAATCTCTTGGAAACCAGTTTAAGATTTCAATTGTCCATCTATTATCATCTCTTCTAGAAATATGTGAGGTCAGTAACATCTGTTTATTCTCTTACCCATATATTGTGTTTTCAATCTTTTCTTGTTACTCCCAACATGCATCTCTCCATTCTTCTTTGAGTGCTCTGAAGTCTCTGCATTGTTCCATATATTTAAAGTGAATTTTAATCTAAGTTGAAGACTTAGGGTTTTTTTAATTTTTTTTTAAGTTATTAGTTTCAATAGTAAAAGGCTACTAGTTGCATAAGTGCATTAGTTCAGAATTTTTGCATTATAATCTTCATTCATGAAGACAACAGATAGAAAATATTCTGAAGGTGGAGATTTTATAGCACTACATTATATGAAGTTTCATTGATTACTCAAGCTTAGATGACTCTAAAGTAAAGAGAATGTTCGGAAACTTATGAATAAACATATGAGAGATCATGAAATATTGCCATTGGTGTTAAACATCCTGGCCAATAGAAATTTTGGTATCAAATATATGTGTATACATAACTTGGCTGAAACATTATAAATATTAGCAAAAGAAAGGATTTATATATTTATTCTTATTAAGTGTAGCTGAGTGCACTTTTGATGTAAATCATTAGATTCATAACATTCATGGGTATGTTGTGGTATTCTTTTCATAAATACCACAGCATACCCAAGCATGCTATACATCTGATGTTTTGCATCAAAAGTATACTCAGTGAAGAATAATAAGAAGGAGAAGAAGAAGAAAGAAGAAAAATTAATATAAAAATCTTTCCTTTTGCTAACATTAGAAACATTTCCACCAAATTATTACAATCAATAATGAAAAGGAAAACAAAGTATATGTATGTGTAGAAACAGATCTCATGTTAGATCTATATATTTATGCAAATGACATAGTCTACATTTGAAATTTTAGTTGTAAACTTTTTTTAATTTGAGATTATTAGCTTGAAAAATACAAAGAAATAGAAAGTGACTTCTACATTCATAAGTATATTAGTTCTAGCTTTGAATCTAGAATTCACAGCTGAAGATAAAAGACAGAAACCAGTCAGATTAAAGATGGATATGTTATAGGAATATACTATCGGGTATCCCTTGGTTATTCAAGCTCACAATAGAAGGCTCTAGATTTAGAATGAAGGAGCATATAAATTTAACTTAAGGTAAGTTAAATCTCATTGTCACGGGAGCAAATATCATATTAACTGTATAGAAATAAATATTTACTTGTACTGAATATTTTAATCATCTTCACAGATAAATCATTGAAAATTTTAGAGTTTTATCTATCATGTAACTAAAAAAAAGATATCCCTTATTTATTAATTTCTTTATGAATAAATTCATAAACAGATTAATTATGCTCTTATTATGATCATACAGGATCCAAAAGCAAGATTTAACTAAAGGGCATATAATAAAACCATTAAAATACAACTCAAATGCTTCTTATTTTAACTCAAGCCATAACTCTAATTTTAATCAAAAACCTACATCGAATACAGAATATAACCACAAAGTTAATACAACTTATGAAAATCTAATAGAAAAAAATCAAGATAACAAAAATATTAATAAAGGCTCTAAATCTTATGCTGATTCTCTAAAAAGCTCAAACATTTCACGTAATCAAAATTCTCAATCTAATTGCAAAATATTGTTTTTGAACTAATGGAGGACATTGAGGATAACCTTTCTCAACACAAAAGCCAGAGAAAGGGCCTGATTCAAATAATTATTTAAGCTTAGAGTGGGAACAATATAAAACAGTTATTTGATAATTTTAACCTAACTATACCACCTCTGCTTTTAAAATTATTCAAAAAATACCAAAACAATAATTCTATAATATTAGCTGTTACAAATGATGAGAATAGACTGTTTAACTTCCCTACAGATGCATTTTACAAAATGCTTAAATCAGAGGAACAATCGCAATACACCATTAAAATTCTGCATCACCCAAATAGGAGATATCTCATAATTGAATTTACCAATCCCTTGAAAAAAGCAATCTTCATGAACAATTGACAAACCTTGGGAAATCTCTGCATTTGTCAAGTAGACATTAACAGGACACTGACTGCATATGGAAGAGTAAAAAATTGTTTTATTGATGTTACATCCAATGATTTACAAAAGCTACTAAATCCCTATGGGGCCATATCTAGATTCAAATATACCAAAGAAAAAGGGGCAGAGGTGCATGTACTATCCAACACAGCAACATTTATGATAGCATTAAAAAGGGAGATACACCATATGATATCCCCTCAATTTTCATGGTGGAGGATGCACCACTTATTATATCATTTCGAGTAGCACCTGAATGCTTCCTATGCAAGTGACGGGATCACCTGGTTTGCGAATGCCCAGGTAGAATATGTATAAGATGTGGAGACAAGAAATTTCACTTCCACAGATGCAACTACCATAACAAAAACTCTTAGAAATAACTCTGAATTGATACCAGATGCACCTCCAATTTCTACAAATGATAGAGATATGACAGAACCAACATAAGAAAAAAATGAAAGTTTGGCATCTAATAATCAATTGGAATCATTTGTAGATACTACTGAACAAACAATTCCATAGATGCAGATTGATATAACAACAAGGGATTCAGGCAAGAGTGATAAAATATCCTCAAGATTGAAATGTCCATCTATAGATTGTACCTTCACTCCACTAGAAGAAGGAAGCATGATCACAAAAAAGAGAAATAAGAGAGTGATTATGAGAAAACAAGATTCTGAGGCTTATATAAACTCACCCAAAACATCTGATGCATCTAGTGATCAGAATACAATCTATGGATCAGACCAAAAGAACTTGACCCCAAGGATGCTCAAAAGCATCAAAGAAAAAGTGACCCAGACTTAATGCAGAAACAAATCAAGAAAGCAAATTAATAAATTTAGAAGATGATGAGCATGAAGATCTATAATCAACTTTTTTAACGAATGACATGGGAAAAGAAGCATGGGACAAGAGAGAAATAGGCCTGTTAAATACATTAACCAAAAGGATTAGTTATACTCAACATTCAGCTCCTGTAACAGACTTTTCTAAAACTCTGAAATCTTTTAATCATGAATTGCCTGCAGATGTAGACCAAGGTCAAGCCCAATCAAACAGATTGCAATGGGATTCATCACACTAGACATGACAATAAATCTGTTCTTTATGAACAGATTAAAAGCTTACAGTTGGTTCAATAAAGTTGATCAGCCATAGCTTACTGGTGGGCATCTCTTTGCTGACCCTAACCATAAGTCCAATTATAAATTTACATACTACAATCACTAATCTGAAATTTGGATCACAAAATAATCATTGGTAGTCAAATGACAAGAACTGACACCAGAAATCATGCTAATGAAAATTAAAAATATTTGGCATAAATGTAAGAAGACTAAAATCAATCAAAAGAGCCTTCACAATCAAAAATTAGTTAATTGAGGAAGCACCAAATATTGTTTGCCTTTCAGAAACCACAATTCATTTCAACATGGATCACAGAATTACCCAAATACTTGAACCTTTTGGGGTATTACAATTTTTAGAAGGGACCATCAGCAGCTGGGGGGGGGGGATTTCTGATTAATAAAACTTTGGGGCCATCTGAATTTAAATTGATTTTCATGGATCATAATTGCCTTATCCTGAGCCTAAAGACTGGAAACACTACAATTCACATTATTTACTTATATCTGCAGAATGAAGAATCAGTAATCCTGAAAGTAATACACAAAATTAACATGGTGATTTCCTCCTGCCAAAGGCCAACCATCCTCTTCGGTGATTTTAACTTACCATATGAGACATTTAATAAAAAATATATCGACTTAATTAATAGAGGATTTATTGTGTACCCATGGTCATTTCCCCTTAGGCGCATACTTCTCCTATACAAAAAAATATAAAACACTGATTGGTCTGTTATACTACACTTGGCTCATCATTTTATAATTGAGACATCTTCCAAAACAGTGGTCTTCTCAGACCACCTGGCCTTGAAGGTCTGGATTGATGTAAAAGATGCTGTCCAGGTTCCTGGTGCATCTATGAAAACAACAAGGATGCTTAGCAAGATCCATGCCCCTGCAGCTATCTTCTTCAAGATATATCTTTACCTCCAGAAAATTAACATCCTAAGCCTGCTGTCTATTGAACCATGGATTGCATTTATTGAAATAACAAGATCGATCATTGATTTCTATACACTAAACCAAAAAGGATCAGTCAATCTCATGCAAGATCTAAATAATATTCAAGATAGGTTAAATTCAGATCCAAGTGTAATGGGAATCACAAAATTGATTCTAGAACTGAAAGAAAGATATAAAGATTTACAAAGGCACTAGCAGAATTTATTTCAATCAAAAAGACAACATTTCTTCTTGTCAACCACCACTGCTGGACAAAAAACTATATTCGGTGGGCGATTGGTGCAGGGAAAAAACATTACACCAGCATCTGTTCTCATTCTACACAGGCACCACAATGCTGATGAAAATTCACAATCACTTTAAAGGAAAACTGCAAAATGGTGTAGGACAGCAAATAAGACATGATTACAGCATAAACATTGCTGAACTACAGGATCACAGAAGCAAAAATTATTCAAAAACTACAATCAATCCCAGATATCACACACCCAGAACCACATGAAGTGCCTAAATTCATGTTCCTGCACCTCAGTCACTTCACCATTCCAATAATTAAAAACATGATTGATGAGTTATCTAAGGGGTGCAGGGACATACAAAGTCTCTACCCAAATCTTGCTGGTAAGGCATCACCAGAGACATTAACAATTTGAGGCCTATCTTGATGACCCTGCTATTAATTAAGATCATTGAAGGCCTAATCAAAGACCACATACAGGATGCTATATACAAGCATATATCACATTCACAGTTTTCCAAAAAGGGCTCATCTACTGCAGATGCAGTATGCCAGCTTAAGCTTACTGTTGAATACATTAGAACATCAAGGAAAGCTGGACAGATTGCTGTCCAATTGGACATTTTGGTGGCAGTCAAATCAGTCAGAATAGATACTTTGCTTGAAGTCATAAACAGATATTCAGTCCCAAAGGTATTTCTAATTATCATTGAAAACCTCCTGATAAACAGGGAAATAATAATGATGCTTGATGGAAAGATTGCCCCAGGATTTAAACCTTTACTTTCTATCCCACAGGGCTCCACATTGAGTGCTCTCCTGCTCATCATATATATAAATCCTCTTCTCAGAAGTATTGAATCAAATCCCCTGGACTATATATTTTCCTCCAATTAAGAAAATAATTAAACATCTGTCCTACATGGATGGCATACTAGTGATTCTCCCATTTGAAAAACATTCTGAAACTACAAGAGGTGATAGATGAATATTCAAAATGTTATGGCCTAAAATTTAACCTGGCAAAGTCTGCAGCTTGGAGGTTGATCTCAGGACAAATGGTTGCCTTGAGATTTGTGGCCAAGCCACAGAAATTCCTCAGTTTCCCAATGCACTTGTTTTCAGTTTCAATGAGAAGCAGTATCCAACAATCACTGTTGGAGGCAACCAAAATGATAACCACATTTGTCTGGAATATATCTTTCCATCTATGGTAAAGTCACATTATTAAACATAATGGTATTGACAAAGATTAATTATTATCTCCCTGTGATCTCTCTGGAAAAAGAAAGCAGTAGCAATAAGCTACAAACAAATTTAATGATCCAGGGCCATTAATGGAATGGGTCTCCATGACATTTCTACCTTATGGGTCCAGAAGTCTTACAACTTTCTCCATAAATTAAAAAGGAATCAACTGAATGAAGAAATTCCAACACTCATCATTCCAACAGACCAGCCTCCACCACCGCAGGGAAGAAACTGGCTGGATATCCAACTAAACATGCTTATGAAATGCATAACAATCAATAAAGACATATTTCAAAACAAATTAACATACCGGCAGGCCTTTAGTATAAAGCACACTGACTTAAATGACCATCTATCAAGTTTAGTCATTGCAAATGATAAATTAGTAAGGAAATTCAAAAGATGGAATTTAGAGTCAAAATATTTGGATTATTTAATCAAAATCAATGTAAATGCATTACCTACTAAATAAAAGAGGGTACTCAAAAATTGACTCAACCCATATGATTTGCAAAAAAGAAGATGAAACCATCAACCACTTTAGATTCAGATGTAATCAGCTAATGTAAATTAAAAATACACTGAATGAGTCAGATCAAGGCAAATCAACCTAAATTATTTAATTTGAAAGAATGTATCAGAAAGAGATCACACCCATTAGACTCTTTTTAATTCTTGATCATCTATTGTGGATTACTAGATGTAAGCTAGTATTTAATCATCAAAATTTTAATTCGATTAACTTCATTCAGAACAATCTAAAGAAAGAACAAGAGATAGCCTGATAATCCCTGAGTTTATTTTTATCATGACTTGGGACATGCTGGATTTATCCTCTCCATGTCCCAAACAATAGCAGGATGCTTCAAAAAAAGAGAAAACAGAAGAGTAATTGACTCAAATTCAGGAAAACCAAATGAAGGACTGAGAAAACACTTTGAAAAAAATATGTATCAAATAAACTTTAATGTAATAATGTAATCTTTAATAAATTATTTTGGAAACTAAGCCTTTCTATTAAATCTTATTATTTTAAAGTAGTCTAGTAGTAAGACTCTCAATTGGTGTATATTTGAGTTAGTCTTGATTTGCAATTTAACACAAATAAAATATTTATCATTAGTATTTAGACATTTTTTGAAAATATTTTCAATTTTTTTTTTTTTTTTTTGGTTTTTGTCAATAAATCATGTGGAAAACTAATTTTTCAGCATTTAAAATGGATGCTAATCTCATATATCTCAAAGCAATAATATTAAGACACTGTGTATGGTTTAGTGAAGTTTTAGAGTGGATGTCTCTGGAATTCAGAGTCCTTGAGTCATCTTCAGTTGTTATTTCCAGTGCTTAAACTTTCCATAAACTCAAAACAATAAAGCATTTAATTATTTTCTATTTAAAAAAGATGGTAGATTGATAAATCATCTCTTGTTGCTTGTATAATGAAAAAAAATCACATGATCTCTCATGTGCTTGGTCATCCTTCCAAGAACAGTTATTTTTATTCTACTCTGGAACTATCTACTAAACAATGAGTAAGCAATTAATACCAATCAGAATATTACTATC
This sequence comes from Epiperipatus broadwayi, assembly GCA_028023455.1. NCBI lineage: Eukaryota > Metazoa > Onychophora > Udeonychophora > Euonychophora > Peripatidae > Epiperipatus > Epiperipatus broadwayi. The sequence goes on along the minus strand of JAQFVV010000007.1, from coordinate 7,826,863 downwards.
TCTAACCTGACCAGTTTTTTTTCTTTTGCATTTAGCATTGAAGACTATGATTTGAAACTGGAATTTGCATCTAGAAGATAAATTTTACTGCTTTATACTAATTAATATAACTCAGAAGTTTTACAAACTCTAAGATTTCAAATACAGAGATGCTTACTTGCTCATCTATATATATATATATATCTGATCCTGTAACAGTTTCTGTATGTTTTTGTAATATTTATATAACAATTGTAAGCTGTTTCTACCCTTTGGCTAGGAAGATTACCACCAGTAACATCACTTTTTTTTTCATATGCTTAAAAGTAGCAGGATTTTTAATCGCATTTTAGAATATAATAAAAATATAAAAATTGAGATGAAAAACTGTATATGATTTGACTGGTTGAAAAAAAAACAATTACAAGAATATAGCAATAATTGAATATAGAAATGATAATTTGTTAATAAATAGTGCATTGGAAAGATGAAAAGATTATAAAAATGCATTATATGATGAACATAGTAGGCTTCAATTTATGCCACTTGAAAAAAAAGTTTGATAAGTAGAAATAAAATAGATTGTGCAGTAATTATAAAAGTTTTAAATTAAAGAAAAAAATGTTAAATGAAAGAAATAATGATTTTTAGTTTGAATTCTTAAAGACTTAAGAAATTGAAGAACAAAGAAAGCTTTATAATATAATCTACAATTTGCATAAGTGGTCATGAGATTTCTCTCAATATTTACACTGCATGTGGAGAAAAAACTTAATTCAGCAACGATTTTGCAACAGGTAGTTTAATTTTAGTTTCAACTAAGTTGTTAGAGGTATTGAAAATCCAATAGCTCATACAAAGTTATATTTAATTAGAAGTTTGAATTTAATAAAGAAAGCTAGCCAAAAATTAAATTAAATGTTTGAAAATATTACACAGTGTCTCTGTGAAAAACAGATTGTGTAAGCCTATAGAATGTTCATATGATGTTTGAAAATATTGTTGAGACATATATGAAGAGAAAAAAAATCAATGTATATATGGGTAAACAATGCAATTTAAGGCATTATATCCATGGAAACAACCATAAATAATTCTGCATTTAATGTTGCTAGGAAACTATCAATTACTAATTGAGAGTTCTAAGGTGAATCATGTTTTTTCTAGTAATGTATTGTAGCTAAATTGTCCTATGTTTTAAATATAAGGAAACAATCTTTTTTTTAATACTAGTTTTTATAAGGATTTAAAATCCAGATAGTTGTTTTATATGTATGAGGATTAAGAAGCTCACATATTCTTTTAACATTCTGTCAACTTTGCATGGAGAATTGCATATATTATATTAAATATTTTTATGGATTATAAATGATGTAAACAATGGAAATTAAAGAATTATCTATGTAAACAGAGATATCTTTACATTTGCTGATTTAATGAAACTATCAATTATTAGTTGGCAATCTTAAGACTAAACAACTTTTCTCTGCTAACTTATTATAGCTCCTTTATTCTGAATGTTGAATAGAATAAAAAAAAAATACTCTTTTATTTCTAACTCAAATTGTTATAAGGATTTACATTTTAAATCCATTTAACATAAACAACTCTTTGGGAAAGAGAGTTTCTGACTCCTCATATTTATAAAAATAGATGTCTGTATTTATATTTTTATAACAATTGGAGTTAGAAGTAAATTACGGGATCCTTTTTTTCAAATTCAAGACCAAAGAGTTATAATAGATTAGTAAAGAAAAATTGTTTACACTTAGAATTCAGTTTGCAATTGATAGTTTTTTAGTAACATCAAAGGTAATATTATTTCTGGTTGTTTACATGGATATAATATTTTAATTTCCATTGCTTACATTATTATAAATTCATAAAAAATATTTAATTTAACACACATGTATAATACAAAATCATATAACATTACAATACTAGCCAATAAACAAAATTTTACTGAAATTCTTCCACAACCATGGTTTCATCAACCATGATTTCATCTGTTAGCAAAGAGATCTTTTCCAGTGAAGTTCAACAAGATACATACAACATATTTATATTAATTCTAATATTCTTATAGATAAATAATGAATTATTATGATTTGAGAAAGAAGAAGCTCTGAGGAAAATACATGTTATTGTACTAAAACATCAGCTATTTAGCTATTATATTTTTATTACATGGAAGTTTCTATAAAAAATACTATGAAGTCATATGCACATATATATATATACAACAAAATAGCCTTTCCATCATTCACTTCAAAAATCAACTTCCTTTAACATTATATAAGTAATACGTAAATATACTAAGATAGGCATTAATTATCTACACCTGGGTCTCGTTTTATGCGATAGATAGGTTCCTCAGAAATCACGCGCAAATGAAATCACACAAAAATACACGTAACTTACATTGAAAAAGGGGGGATGTGATCTGTGATTTTTCAAAATTCGTGTAAAAGCAAAGCACCAATGTAAAATTACTTTAAAATTCGCGCAAAAAAAAAAAATAAGGAAATAAAATATGACTAATAAAAAATTTCAAATTTGAAAAAAATTGATACAAGACAAACTTTTTTTAACTATAATATTTAATTTTATTCAAAATAATATATTATTATGCATAATTTACAGTACAGTAATTTACATTTTTTAATACACATTTTAATTATTATAGCTATTTACCGAAAAACATGTTTGTTTGCAAACAACTAGCGCCAACTTCACACTCATGTTGTGTCAATGGTTTTCTGGTGACAATGTAATTAGTAATTAATCTTTGAGATGATGATTTTATTCATTGTTTATGAAACTAAAAATTAAATTCTTATTTTTGTCTTTAATTTTCAATTCCGTTTAAAAATCAAATTTCACATCACATTAATTCAAGTCATTGTAAGTAATTTTTAAATTGTTAATTACAATTAAAAATCAGATTTTAATTTTTAATTGTCAAATTTAATTGTGCCCATTGCTATTACTGACCTTTTAAAAATAAACTTAGAGACACTAAATGATTAATAATTGATTACATTCTTTTATAAAAAGCAAAAACAGAATGTGATTTAATATGCAAAATTAACACACACAATGTTTGAACAAATGTATATTATAATCTTGTAAAATTTAATGTGTGTATTCATAAAATGTGGAAATCATGATTTTAATTTCATTATTGCATAAAATCTTACTATTATAAAGCACTGAAAATATTGAAATTACTAAGATGAAAGTCAAATTCCAATAATGTGCTATTACTTTCAATATAACATAAGCGTGCAAAATTTATTATTTAAAGTAATAGCGTATTATTGGAGTTAGACTTCTGGTGAAACATGAATCGCGTAACTTCAAAATCGTGTTAAAGAAGTCCGTGTAAAAAGAGACCCAGGTGTATTTGAGTTAAAGTGTTTTTATTACATCTTACTGTCTGCAGTAAATATTAAGGATCACCTCAAGATTTGGTCATAGGGCAGGATTAGAAAATGTTAAAAACTAATCCTAACTGTTGAAAGTATTCAGGAGAAATTTGTACCCTGGTAAAAAGTTTTTTTACTGCTATTTATAGCAATGCAATTTTAAATAATTTAATGGTTTATTTAGAACACTTTATCATAATTTGTATATATCCTAGAAATTATATTTAATGTACATTTTATATATTTTAAATATATGATTGTAGGCAGTGATAAAATCTTATATGATGCATTTTTAGCCAAACCTTTTTGGTTTAGGTCAAAATACATAGTTCTCTAAAAATGCCATATGTAATTTTTTTTTTACTTATTTTATATATATATATTGTAACCGCCCCCTCCCCCCCCCTCATATGGGGGTTGGGGGCTCGAAATTATTATCCAGATGGGGAAAGTTTTTTTTTTTTTTTTTTTTGAAAACTTTTTCTCTCCACACCAGGGGGGGGGGGAGCCGGGGATGTTAATATTTTTTTTCTCTTCTCCCCCCCCTTCCTTCCTAACAAATTATAAGGAGTCTTCCCCCCCCCCCCCCCCCCACCCCCCCCCCCCCCATGGGGGGCGGCGGGGGGGGGGGGGGGGGGGGTTTTTTTATTTTTTTTTTTTTTGGATGGGAGATGATATTAACAATAGGAAAGGAGAAAAGATTTTTGATCATCTCTTTGCGCCTGGGGGGGGGGGGGGGGGGTTTTGGGGTTATTGGGTTATTGTTTTTTTTTTTTTATTTATTAAAATTATATTAGAAAATCCCCCCCTCTCCCTTCCCATTGGGTGGGAATTTTTTTTTTTTTTTTTTCTTTTTTTATTTATATTTTATAATAGGCCCTCCCAACTATTAAATCTATCTTAACTACGGAATAAATAAATAAATAAACATCGTGACTTACGGGATGTTTGTAAGAGAATAAAAAAACAACAAGGTTTAAGAAAGATTAATCTAAACACTATAATAAACTATATGAATAAATGCTAACTTTATTAATAATCAAGACGAAAAATAGAATAAAGATTAATTATAGGAAATGATTTGAGAAATGCTCGACTTGTTTAAATACTGGACAAATTTATTGAATATAAAAAAAAACACATTGGTTAAAAGTTTTATTTACATGCACACACACGCATGTATGCACTCGCACAGAAAAGAACATATTATATATCATAAAATATGGATGATAGAATATAAATTTCCTTTTTTTTTTAATTTTTGAAGGTAAGTGTTATAAATTATAAGATAATAATTAGGGTCAAAGTTCATATTTGAAAAGTCCTGAGATTTAAATTTTAGGAATTGCATCGTGTTTGATTTTACGAAGGTTGAGATTACAATAATAAGTTACAATAATAAATTTTTAAATATAATGAATTACGGAATATTTTATAGTTTAATTTACGAAATCAAAGTTAGTTAATTATGAGATTGCCTTTTTTTAAAAGTTTACGTATGGAATGAATGAAAGCATAAAAAAAAATAAAGTGTTTACCTAGGATTTTGGCTTATTCTTCCGCTGCTTCTAATTAAGTGGAGGTTTGAACATGGGAGATGATGTTTTCCATAAGGAGGTTGTTCATTTCTTTTAAAGTTGAGCGTAATAAATCAGGATGATTCATGTATTTCACGGAACATTATTGAACTGGTTGGAGCATTAATTTTAGATGGTAATATTATTAAGTATTCATAGCGACGGAGATGTTCTGGTGGCGGAGCGTCGATCAATCACTGAAGGGTTTCCTAGCCCCTCATGACAGTCGACGCTCTAAATATTAATTTCATATCGATCATCTTGAAAACGGATAGCACAAACGAAGTATTTTGAATTAAATTGAATTTTGAGAAAGTTGAACAAAATTTGATAATTTGACTTAGCTTCTCTTAACATAACATTTTATATTTTATATCTCTCTTTTTTAACATTTTTTGCTTGATATTTATATGGGTTGGATCTTATCTGAGGATCGAATCTCCCCCCAGAGTTCCATGTTCTTAGAGTTGTCGTTGGGGTCTGTGTCTACTCAATCCATGTGCTTAAGGCAATCTTATGTTTAGACAATCTCATATTGCAATCTCAGTTAACAAACTTATATTCATTCACACCTTGAATGATACGTGTGTGGTTTTACGAGAACAATGTAATTTACATTAGCTAAAAGTCGAGCATTTAATCTTTCTCAAAATCATTTCTATAAGCTTTTACTTTTCTTACAATTATAATTTTAAAATATCCCTTTTTAGTTTAAAACGAAATAACAAAAAGCAAACTTGACAAATAATGATTATAATAAATTAATTCCCCAAAAAATAAAAACTTTTTTAATTTTATTTCAATCAATCTGACAGGTACTCCTGAATATCTGCGATCTGCTTTAGACACGGCTGTCTCTCGTTCATTCTTAAACAAGATCGCTTTCACTTTTAAAAAGTTTTGTACCTGTCATTTATTTCGTTATTAATATATATTTAACTTTCCTAGGTTCAAACCCTATGTAACGCTATTCCGTTACAATATATATATATTAGACAAGTTCATTATTTTATATTTTAGTAAATATTTATTCATAGCAAGTACATTTTCTAATAGATAGTAGATATACAATTTACATTAGATAATGTTAGGTTATATATATATATATATTTGTACAGAGAGTATGATAGTATCTATTTTGTAATACAAAACTAGCCAAAATGAACAAGTAATTAATTAATTCATCTTTTTTTAAAATTCTCATTTGGTCACATCTTTAGGAAAAAGTGAATAAAGACATTACAAAGAGATATATCTTTATTCATATATTTTTAGAATATGTGGTGAAGTGAAAGTTTTAAATACATATAAAAAGTTATTTTCCGTGGAAAAATGGTATGAAATTGAATTATTTCTGGTGCTTATGTTTAATAAAAAAAAAACAAAAACAAGATATATTTATCTTTAATTGAGTTTTAAAGTTTATATCTGGATTATGAATAATATAATAATCTCTAACTTAACAACATATAAGTAATAGTCATTAACATATTTTTCTGAAGTGGATTTCAAAGTTCTACACACAGAAAGTTTGGCACCTGTAAATCAAATTATAATAATTTGTCTAAAGATGATTGGTAAGCATAAAAGTGATGTCAAGCATTTGAAGAACAGTGTCCTGAAGTAATTGAAAAAAATTGGCTGGATTTAAATGCATTGTAAGAAACATTATCCTAGTGATCTATGTTTTAAATTATATGATTGATGAATATTGGTAAAAAAGACTTCTATATGAAATTGAGGCAGGTTATAAAATATTTAAGAAATGATTGCTGATGATTGATGTGATGTGATGCACTGTGACATCTCCTGAAACAGAGTCAGGAATCTCTCAGCAATTATGCCCAGAGAAACCTGTTAGCCACCTTCCCTTTCCATTCTCCACTTTAAGTTTTTCATAATCTGCTCCATCCCATTTACACAACATAATCTTTGTCAACTCTATGGCCTTTATATCTAAATTCCCTCATATTTTCCCAAACCCAGTATAAAAAACAATAACTCACTTTTTGTATAATCACTTTGTTCATATTTATTCTTCCATAACTTCATTATCTGTATCTTTTCTGCTTTCAAGCATTTACACTCAATTAACTGATGCCTAATATTATCCGTGCCTTCCTTACACAACTTGCAGAATAAATCACCCATATTTTTCCATTTACATGTATATTCTCTTGTTGCTAAAAATCCCATTTGAGCCTTAAACAATAAACGTTTCTTTGCTATTATCATAAATTAATGGAACATTGCATTTACTTCTATATATATATTTAAACTCTTTTTACTCTTCATACTAGCTCTCCATCTCTCCAACTCCCTATTCTTTATTAATGCAGCTATTCTTTTATCCCATTTCTTACCACTATAACACTCAACAATTCTCCTAGCACAATCATCCCACCTTTTGTACAAATACTGATATAAATTCTTTATCCAAATCTTTTGCATACCACATTCCCTTTCTCACCCATCTTGTTGCTTGCTCTTTACTCATAACCCAATTAAATACTATTTTGGCTATTCTTTTATTATCCATAAACTGCAACCTACCAAACATTTTCATTTTACTTTTTGCATCTCTCATATAAAAACATGACCATCACATTTCTCCTTGAATTGACTCCCTTGCTGCCCACACATCTGTATCCAATGCATGTCTTCCTACTTTCCTTTGTACTTTTTTTAAGTAATCGAATACCCTTTTACTAATATGTAATGTATCATTACCATATGTTAACCCTGCTACTGCAACTCCTTTCCATACAGTTCTAGCTACATCATATTTATCATATGAAAACACTGTTAATTTCTTTATCAATCCCTTTCTTTTCTTTGCTTCATTTATTAATTTTTTCTCCCATTCATCCAAACAATTTTTCTGATTACTTAAGATGATTCCCAAATAACTATATCTATTCACCACACTTAACTTTATATCCCCCAATAAAAGTTCTACATCTTATCTTTCACCAGTATTAACCATCATTATATTTGATTTTTCTTCACTAAATTTAATCCCCAACTTTTTACCCACTCTTGCACATGTCCTCAATATAACTTCCATATCTTCTCTACTTTCTGCACATAAAAAGACATCATCCTCAAAAAAAAAAATGACCTGACAAAGTATATATTCTGTTGCCACCTATTAATGGTATTCTATCCCTCTTCCTAATTTTTCTATTGCTCTCTCCATTTCACTCAAATACAACAAAAATAAAATAGGTGACATAGGGCATCCTTGCATTAGTCCCACCCCATTTTTAACTTTAACTGATTCTATATTCCCTAATTGATAGTATAGTAATTATTTTCATATAATTTCTTAATAATATCTACTAAAGCTTCATCCATTCCTAAATTTGCTAAACTTACCCATAATATATTTCTATTTACTCTATCATTTGCCTTCTTTATATCTATAAAACTGATATATAACTGTCTACCAGAATTTCTACTCATATCCATAAGTTGTATGACTATGAATAAACTACCTCCTATACGTCTCCTTGCATTCCCCCCCACTACATTATTCCCTTTCATTCATTTTGAAACTTTTCTAGCCACCATATATGTAAAAACTTTATATAAAACTGATGTTACCACTATTGGTCTATAATTGTTTAACTTTCTATGATCCTTACCCTTTCCTTTAAATAATAATCTTACTTTTGTATTACTCCAACTACCCGGAAAAACTCTCTTCTGTGACATCTTATTAAAACAGGATAATAGCTTTACTTGTGCCCTATACTCTAAATTCATTACCATCTCTGCTGACCATCCATCAAACCTTTTGCCTTTCCATTTTTCAACTTCTTTCCTGCCTCATTCAGTTCATTTTTTGTAAACCTAATATTCCCATTATTATATGCTTTCATGTTTTCTATCATTCTGCTACTACAAACGAATCTGTTATTATTGCGTATCTGACTATTTAAGCTCTCTATCAACTCATTGTAAAAATAAGATATTGGACAATTACTTTAAAAAATTTATAATTTCTTTTAATTAAAACTGATACCACATATTATTGCATGTTTATTTTCCAGCATTGAAGTGACACGCAACGCACGACAGTTTATTTTTGAACTTGGTCACCTATCAACCCAGTAATTTAGACGTTCGACTAGACATTTTTATACTGCTCAAATTCTTGGAGTACCTTATTGTTTGTTTTTTATATATACGCACACACACAAAAATAATCGAATTTAATATCTACATTTTATTGTTGGATAAACTGCATTAAATTTTTATCTGATATCAAAAAAAAAAAAAAAAAGATATGTTAAAAAGTTATGCAGATAGATGTTTAAAAACAAAATGTTTGAAATTGATTTGTTTTCTTGCTTGAAATATTCTTTTTAAAGTAACTTTGTTGCCGTTAGTTATGTCCAACTTGGCATTCATTCTGTAAAAATAACTCGTCTAGTTTCTGTAAAAAAGAATAATAAGAGAAAGAAGTATGAAAACAACAAAAGTTTATTTCTTTGTGTCATTTTGCCTGTAACAGTTTCTAAGTGAAATTTTGCTATATAGTATAGCCTTTGACAAAAACAACTTCGTTTCTTGTTGTTGTTGTTGTTGTATTCATTGCCAGCAGAACGCATCTCAAATTACTTGCAATTTTCTTCAGGCTAATTAGAAAAAGAATAAAATATGATATCTGTTCCCCGTGTACAAAATTGTAATATTTGTAATCTTTATGTGTTTTAAATCTGCGGGAGAATATGTTGTTCGCCCTTTGGTTCAAAATAAAGAATTTACAATTATTTACAGTATTTTTATTTGTTTAGCCATAATTCAATATTATATACATTTTATTTTTTTCATTTCTGGCAAAATTGTTTTATTATTTGTTATTAACTATTGTTTTAAAGTCACTTAAAATTTACTGTTGGGTTTATTACAATTTTTTTTTTTTTTTTGCTTGGAGAATTAAGTTAATATCAGTAAAATTTATCACGACTGTAAATTTTAATTAACAATAAGATAATAAAAGTAGCTTAGATATAACCGTAATTTCTTCACAGTAACAAAGCGGGAAATAATAACAATAGTGGTATAATTTTAATTAGATTATTTCTTAAATTAAAAGAATATAACTTATAATATTATAAAGCATATGTATACAGAATGTTTCAAAAATATAATGGAAACTGTAATTATAACACAAAATGTAGAAATTTCTGCAGTATATTATAGAATACCTTTAATCCAAATCCTGTTTCTCTTAAAACTTATCCAAGCAAAATTTTACAGGTGACCTTTAATCTTTGACAGTTAATAAATTAGTTTAAACTCCTTTTTTTTCTCCATGTGTCACAGCATCGGCCGGGAAGCGAACCCGCGACAGCACTGCGCTGACCTCTCGGCTATCGAAGTTTGACTAGTTTAAACTTGCCTTTATAATCAAAAATTTTTAAAAAAATAATGTAAAGAATGTATTTATATATAAATAAATCGCTAGTAAAATTAATGACTATTGATATTTTAAAAAAAGTTTAGTTTTAAAACGAGAAAGTAAAATCTATTTTAAGAACAGCAAACTCTCCATATAGTAATGCCACTCAGTGCAAGCCTAAGTGATCAATGTATACAAAAAGATATGTGCATAATATTCCTGTCATCCAATATTTCCAGACTAGTTTCTAGCAGAAAAACCTTGGATTTGACCACGTGATAATTTGGTGGTAAAATTTATTTTCTGAAATCCAAAAAAAATGTAAAAAGACCTTGAAACCAAGGACCTTTACCTGTAGTAACTGAGTAATCTATCACAGTGATTATTTTATTAAGAGCATGCCAGAAACATCTTTTGGTGATCTTATTCAGAAAATTGATAGAATAGAAAAGTATTGGGATTCATCCATCAACATTATAAGATTAAATACAGGCATTTTTATATACCTGGAGCTCAATTGTAAATATAGGGGATTTGAACACAGACTTTCAAGCATCCTTCAACTATCCACACTATCTCTTACCACTGAAACACATGACAACACACATGTAGAAATGATAAATAATCACCAATATACATATCTCATGTGGATAGTTGAAGGGTGTTTGAAAGTCTGTGTTCAAATCTCCTGCATTTACAATTGACCTCCAGGTATATGAAGAATGTCTGTATTTCAAGTCTTATACATTAAGCCTACATCATGCCAATCCCTCTTTTATGTATTTAAATGGATAAGGTTTTATACATGAGAGGTCAGTGTGACTTGAGGTCAACATGGGTATGGTAGTAATATTGGCATCAGCATGAGATTTGCACTTTCCATCATCATATTTTCAATGGTATGGATGGCTGAAGAGTTGGAAGGTGGAATAGATTGAAGCCTGTCTATTAAAGTATGAGGATTTGCTATCTTAATATAAATTGAGCACTGATTATATACATGTGTGGGAGTGGTAATCTGGACCAACTGATGAGTGCTGGTTCAGCATGAAATACATATATTGATGATTATTTATCTTTTTACATATGTGTGATCATGTGCATCAGTGGTTTGAGCTAGTATGGATAGTTGAAGGGAGCTTGATAGTCTGTGTTCAAATCCCCCATATGTCTGTTTATGTACTTATTTTTACAGTTTTTTTTAAATTATTCCACAATGTTTAGAAAGATATATTGCTACAAACATATAAAACATTTTATTTATATGTAAGCAGATAAATACAATGACTCATATATAGTAATGGTACAACAATACCATTAACTTTTATTATATAACTCTAAATGTTGAAATAAAATATGATAATGTAATGGCACCCCTTGACTATATTTAAATAATTTTATAACAATAAATGTCACTTTCTTTTCTACTTTTATTCAAAATATACTTTTAAAGAACAATAATTCAATCAATTTACTCTGCTTCATAGCTATCTGATTCTATGTTTAACTAATTTTATATGAATAAAATGTCACATTTTTTTTTTACATACATGGAGAACATGTTATTAGGAGAGTAATGTAGTCAATTAACTCTGTTTCACAGCTATCTACTGCAAGGTTGAATACACAATGGCAAACTACATAAATCAGACAATCAATACTATTCTATCCAATGTATAAATAGGTTTAGAGAGCAGTCACATCACAAATTCTTCTATTTCTCCACTCCACTGCTTTCATTGCCTAGTTCTTTGATTCTACATATCTTTTCCATCTTTTATATCATCCAGAAATGTCAATCTTTTCTTCTTGTTTCTATTCATCATTTTCTCCAAAACATCTTTCATGGAACTATTCTTTCTTCTTAATATATATCCATTCACATTTTTTTTTAAAAATCTAATATTCGCAATCAACTTTCTTTTTTCATTTACTCTTTTCAAAATATCTTCATTGATCATTTCATCCATCCAACTGATTTTTTTCATTCTTCTTCATGACCACATCTCAACGGATTTTAATTTTTTACTCATTGTCCATGTTTCACACTCATGTAATAGGACATGCATACCTAACATTTAATTATTTTTTCCCTTAATTCTCTTTTCATAGCTCTACAAAATATTTTCATTCTCTTAGTAATTGCATCCTTGCCTATATTTTTTTTTATCTTACAGTTTTTTATCTTCTCTCAACTAGCTACCCAAATATCTAAATTCATTTACCTGTAGATCTATATTATCAAAGATTACAATCTTTTTGTTTTTCTTTCTATCCATAATTACATTGTCTTTACAATGTTAATCTGTATTCCATATTTCATACATTCTTTTTCCAGTTTATTCAACATATTCTGAATACACTTTTCATTCTCAGCTATAAGAGCCATATCATCTACAAATTTTATACATTTTACTTTTCTATCTCCAACATTTGCTTCTCCAGAGTCTAAATAATTATTTAATATGTCTTCTAAATAAATATTAAAAAGAGCAGGTGACATATTGGCATCTTTGCCTAACTCCTAATTTTTTTCATCAGTATCATTATTTTCCAGTCTAATTCTTAATCATGGCTCAGTATACATATATCAAATCAATCTTTTTTCTTTCTAAAAGACTTTTTTATTTTTTTTAAATAATCATAAGTTTATTACAGATTACTCAATTAAATGCTTTTTCCATGTTTATACAACATATACCAATTCCTTTATCTTTTTAAATATTTCTCTCTGCAATTGTTCTAACAACATCAATAGCATCTCTTGTACTTTTCTCTTTCCCAAAGTCAAACTGTTTTTCTTCAGTGAAATATTCTTCTTTTCAATAAATTATTTGAATTAAAATAACGCTATAATCAACATCTTTACACTAATCTCTCATTAATAGTCTTCTTCATTGAATAACTTTGTACTATTTGTTTTACATATCCAGCAGTCATTTTTAATTATTTTTTTACCATTAAGCAAATATTCCAACATTTAGAAACTATCTTTGAACTTAGATCATGTTTTTTTTTTATATCATTATAAGTATTTAACAATGTAGCTTACAAAAAATAGTTCTGAATTAGATTAATTTTCCAATTATATCTAATGTATCTATTATTGAAATTAATTTTTTTTTTCAGAGAATAATATATATTTATATATTAATGGCAAAATGTCTTGTGGGAAAATGTTTAGTACATCTTTTTACGTATTCTTGATCTGGAGTTTAAAACTGGATGGAAATTAAAAAATATATTTTTTTAGATATCTGAAAATATTTGATTGTATGATTTTTTAGGTAATCTTCACTGAATCTTTGTGAAGAAAAGATCATAGTCTTATGTCATCAGTACTGTTGTAAAATGTGGAGGAATGTTCATCCGTGAATAATGACATCTCTACTGCATCTCTGTGGATAAATGACCCAGTTAATATTATCATATTCACTATTTTTTGAGAAGATATGTTCATGGTGAATAATGTTATCTTCATGTCTCTATGGAAGGATGTTCATAGTGAATAATGTGTTCTTCATTCTGTTTCTGAAGAGAAATCATCATCTTTTCTGAGCCTTTATATAATAATGATCATTGTGGATACTTTTATCTCTGGAGAAGGATGATCATTGTGAAGAATATCAGATTCATTGTGTATCCATGGGGAAATGATATAAATAACATTATCTCTGAGCAATAATCAAATTGAATAATGTCGTCTCTGTTGTAGGATGATCATGGTGGATATCAACTTCATTATTCTTCTATGCGAGAAATGATTATGGTAAATAATTTTATATCCATTGCACCTCTGAATAAATAATCATGAAGTATGTTATCTCCACTATGTTTCTTTGGAGGAATGATTATAGTAAATAATATCTCCACTTTATACTTTGGAGGAATGATCATAATGAATAACATTATATCCACTGTGCCTATTTGAAGGAATGTTCAAGGTGTCTAATAGTGTCTCCCTATGTATCTATAACAGATTCTCATGTGGGACTCTCTGGAAAATTAATAAAATAATAGTATTAATGGGGGGAAATGTAAATTTTGTCTGTTTTATTTTTGTGATTTTACATTTGTTTATCATTATTAATAGATTTATATTTCATGTATAAGAGTCATGCTCACCATCAAGATTAAATAGGGGGTTTGAACTCAGACTTTCACTTGACCCTCAACTATCCATGCTATCTCAGACTCTCAAGCTATCTCATACTGCTGACACACTTGATCACACACATGTCAAAAAAGATAAATAATCACCAAATGACATAAGATAGCATGGTTAGTTGGTCATGTGAAAGTCTGAGTTCAAACCCCCTATATATTACATATTTGAGTGCAGGTATGAAAAAGCCTGTACTGTAGAAAAAATTAATACATCAAGTTTAAAAAATCAGTTATATTTTTCATGGTGTGTGTTTCAAATGCTGAACTAGCCAGTTAAAAATAATTATATGTTTATTTTTATTTAAAAGTAACAAAATAATATTGTTGTGGTTAAAATTTTTCAATCTTTAGAATCCTGTTAATTCAAATGCCAGAATTAACTTAAAAATTTATGTTTATAATTGCTTATGTATTGTGGTAATAAAATAGATTTCACTCAGTGGAACAAACATTAGTGTGATTGCATTTAGCAGGAAAGAAAACATAGTTATAGACTGAATTTAGTTTTTATCTGTCTAAAAGTTTCAATGTCCACGCAAATTTTCATTATCTCTGTCTTCATACAAACTGAGGACAGTAAGAAGAACCTGAAAGAAAAATAAAACGGACTCAAACATAAATACTTTCTGAGCTTAAAATTGTATCCAAAACAGAGTGATACATTTATAAATTATTTATATATTATTGTAAAGATTATTTTTAACTCAGTTTTAATGATATTACTTTTTGAGACTTTTCAAAAAGTTTGAGAATCAGAAGTTCCAGTACTGGAATCCATCCTTGGACCTCCCACTTGATAGTCTATCACTGGACTAAACCATGCATCTCAATAATCAATTTGGACTTCACATTGCAGAGTTAGGCATTCTATTATTGCATTAAACCAATCAGTGATAATAGTTGATTGGCTTATTCATAAGTTTGAACAACAGAACTGTTAGAACTGAAATCAATCTCAGGATCTTAGGATTCCAGAGTCTGATTACCACCACACTAAACCATACAGGATAGATTATCTATTAACAAAGTATCATAAATGCACGTATACATTTTTTTATCAAGAGACAGACATCACTAGTAGTTTTATTAAGTGCTTCAGTTTTTTTAGTCATATATTTGGCAGTCATTAACTATGATGTGCCCTCATTTATTTAGGTCGACTGTTAATTCCATTTATTAAGCAGATGTGTGCATAGCCAATGAGTCTAAGAAGATTATAGCCAGATTTTATTGTTAGGTTTGAAAAAAAGAAAATTGTTTGGATCAAAGAATTTCATTTTTTACACAGAAGCTTAACTCTTCATACAGTAGCACCACTCAATGCAAACCATAATAATCAATGGGTACATGAAGGATTTTGCATAAAATCCCTATCTAGTCCCTACTCATCCAATATTTCTAGACTAGTTTCTAGCTTGTGGCTTTCATCAATGAGGAGCCTTTGGATATGAGAGCACTGCACCTCACTGATGAAAGTCACAACCTAGAAACTAATCTGGGGATATTGGATGAGTAGACACTAGATAGGGATTTTATGCAAAATCTTCTTTGTATCCATTGATTACTCTGTCTTGCACTGAGTGGTGCTACTACATGAAGAGTTAAGCCTATGTGTAAACAGCTTGAGTAAGCATAAGGAATGGTGATCATGTGAGGTTTATTGATTTAATTTCATTTTTATTTCATAATTCTCATATTTTAGATTTGTAGCTGAACATCCAGAAAGGATTTATTGATTATAATGGATTATAAGTAGAAATGTAGCTATAATTTTGAATGTTGTTTTCTTTTGTTGTTTTCTATATCTAACATTTCATCACAAATAAATTTAGTAAGAATACAAATATAATCACATTTCATCTCCAAAGTATTTTGTATAAATTTACTACATTTCTCATACAATTTTCTTGTTTTTCATTTCATGTTTGTTGTAAGACAGCTGTTAAAAATATAATTTAAATAACAATTATTACATTAAGTTTAATTTATTAAAAATTATTTATTCACCACAAAGAAATATATTAAAATATCACGTGAAATATTCTTAACGAGTAGATTTTTCTACATAAATAGCACCACTTTTTTGAAAAATAAAGCCATATTTTTTATTTTGAATAAACCAATAAATAAAAGTGTGTGTGTCTATTATTTTATATTTAATAATGAAGCATTGTTTCTTGTAGTAATGGTATGTACCCATTTTATATATGTGTCATAATTATTACAAATACATTAATAACAGTAGGTGAAATGCAGATGAAATTAAAATGAAAGTTATATAAACCCTTAGTGAGCTATATCTAATCTAATACAATATAATGATCTGGAGAAAGAGAGATTAACATAATCTGCACTACAGGGCGCCATCTAGGCATTTGAACCTAGAAAAATTTATAAAGTAGGCAGATACATAAGTAAAAAAAAAAATATTTTTTTTTTTTTTTATATATTTTGATATCCGGTCGTTAGCCCATTGTCACTAGCTCAGTGGAAGAACAGAGATTTATATTTTATAAAAAATTCTTATCTAAGAATATATCAAAAAGAATAAAATAAGCCACTGCCAGTAATTATACACACAAACATTTATTTACACACATATATATATATAAAATTTAACATTATTATTTTAGTATGTTTACTTTAACATTTAACATTATTTTTAACTTTTATTTTAGATTTTAATTTACATTTTAATTTTTATACTATTATAAGTTCGCACAGATGAATTTATAAAAGTCTGTTTATATTTTGAGTATAGATCGGTTACATAGATTACACGGTTAAAAAACATTTCAAAATAAACATAAACGATCAAAATACAAAGTCATTGATACCGTCAATTGCATAGGGAATACAAGAAACCCAATGGTATTCATCATAAAATACCGCATTGACACCAATAACTTAAAAGACATCCGAATAAATACATTTTAGATACTCACCGTAAGGTATCATTATTTACCGAATGTCTATATATTTTGATCAAATATGAAAACCAAAAACATAATTAACCGATAACGAACCCATGCAAGTGTCTATACCCAACTTAAATTTAATGCATTTTTATTTAGAGTGTCGGGTATGAATAGACTACATAGATTTGCCTTTGAAAAGAAAGCATTTATCCCTTATTTAACCTTAGGCCAAATGTTCACAGCTAAACCGGCGTCAATCCATCTGATATATCGATGTGTTCAATGTAATATGAAATACGACAGCACAATTAGGTTAAGAGAAGAAATTGCTTCTCATCAGATAGGAATACTAGATCTATCTGATGATAAGAGCAATAAAAAAAAACTCCATAGGAAAGAACTGCGGTCTCTGTTTTATAATTCCTCCCATAGGCAAAACGAGTGTGTGCGGCATATAAAGCGATTCTGCTCGTAGCGAATCTCGTACTACATCTATTAATTTACACCAATATATCCAATCCATTGACCCAATTCAACTACAAAACAAAAACCTCAAGATTACCATCCCCTAATATAACTTTACAAATCTATACAGCCATTCATGCCCGACTTAAGTTTAACATTTATATAATTTAATTTAACGAAAAACAGAAATCATAATAAAAACTTAAAAACAAAAAAAAAAAAAAAATGGAAATGATTTTACAAAAAAGAAATACATCAAATAAAATTATAACTAATTTAGTCAGATAGGAAATTCTTCTATTTAAAATACTGAAATGTTTAGCATTTAGAGTTCTTTTGTTTAGAAATGTTCATTAATTATATATTTCTTACTGTTTTGAAAAATGTCCGTAGTCTCTGATTTCTTGTAATGGAAGGTGTTAATTCCCATGAAATCATAAGGAGATCAGTGTGCAGTTAACCATTGGTTCTTTATGGTTGATGGTATTCTTTCGGACCTTGATGTCCTGTGGTCTGCAATATTGGAAAACTATGTTTCATTTTTTTGAACAACTGAAGGAATTGAAAGTGCGTCTTTCAATCCCTTCTTCTCCAACCCTCTCCAACTTAACACATATCTGTCCTCTCTGTAATAACTAACTAATAATTTCCAAACTTTTTCTTTTATATTAATTTTAAGGATTCAATTGACATTACATCATCAATGTGATGGTCCTTTCACTGAGGTCCGATTCCATTGTTTTTCTCTCCTATCTGACCTTTGCTTATACATTTTAAATGCCCAAGGGCTATTTTATATTTAACTAATTAAAATAATCATTTCCATTTTCGGATTAATTAATGTGTTTTCCAAACTTAAAGATATATTTTTATCTCTAAATCTTTTTGTTGAAAGATTTAGTTTTTCTATTTTTAATAAAGTTTTATTTTAATAATTTTTTTTATCTGTGCGATTTTATATATATATACGAGTTTAAGATGATTTTTTTAATTTTCAATTTTTAATTCTTAAAAAAAAAAGAAGTTTTATTTGCGAACTTTTTTATTTTTTTATGTTTAATAAAAAAACAATGTAACGTACGTATGTGCCCGTTACAACAAACCCCTTAATAATCAAAAAATTATCAAATGTACTTAAGTTTATATTATATTTAAGCATTCAATTTATTGATATTACAACACTGAGCATAAATTCTATACATTAACATGATTTCAGTATAACCATAAGCCATTCTGATATCACTATGAACAATTAAAAGTAACGTTCATGTCTGATTTTAAACAATCTCTGAAAATTAAATTAAACATAGTTAATAGATATTTATAATGATTTTGGATTGGCTATGACATGGTAATATATATATATTGAAGATATTAAAATTTATATTAAATATGTTGATGACGTTTGTTGTCCTAAAGACATTATCGATGTTTTTTTTATATAATCTGAATAATTTAAACAATTTAAAATGGACTATTGAGAATGAACAAAATGGAAAAATAAAATTTTTTAGATTTACAAATATTTAGAGATGCTACTGATTTAAATTATAAATTAATTTTTAAACCTATTGGAGAAAGAGGATATATCCATTTTAAATCATGTGTTCCAATGATGCATAAAATGGCAAGTCTGAAATCGTTTTTGCATCGCAATGATAAATTATGTAAATATAGGAGTAATAAAATTTTAAATATTGAACTCTTTGCTAATGAACTTTTAAAGGTTAGTTATGATAAAATTCAAATCTTGTGTACAATGATTTCATTTAATAATAAGAAAAGGATTTGCAATGTTACCTTAGATAATAAAAAAAATGGATATCTATGCCATTTATGCAATCTAATTAATTAAGAATGTATTTAAAGAAAAGTATAATATTTCATTTTGTTTTCATCTGAATGTTAATTGATTGATTAATAATTCTAAGAGTATAATTCCTAAATTGCAAAGAAATAATATAATTTATCAGATTTCATGTGGATGTCAAAAATTATATATCAGTGAATTGAGATGTTCTGTGGAAAAAAGATTGAAGGACCATCAATTATTATATAATCGAATTAAAAATAATGTAAATAGTCAATTTAATACAGCTTCAGTATTCTTTGACTATGAAAAAACCTGTAATTATAGATTTACATTTAATAGTAATGAAATAAAAATATTTATGAAAGAAAGGAATCATAAAAAGAGGAAAAAAAAGAGGCAATTTTGATTGATAAATATAAAGATAATGTTATTAATAGGCAAATACAGCCATACACAGCTTATGGTATATTTATGTAACATTAAGTTTAAAAAAATTTGAAATTCAGTTAATACTGAGGAGGATTACTATGTAATCGAAAGCGCTTTGAAAGAATTTAAAGTATAATATTGCATTTACCATTAATTATTTATATTTTATGTATAATATTTTTTTATAACGGGTATTGTACTTTTACATTTGATATTTATATATCACTCTATATTGTAACATGTTAATAAATTAAGTATTTACACATAATCCAAGCTAAAGTATGGATGAATCCATTATGTACTTTTTCATTTATTGATAGGTTTATATTAGTTTATTAATATCTCATTGGGAATTCAACAATAACTTCTGTTTTAATTTCATCTAGGTTAAAGCTGTTATTATTAATATTTACATTTTTTAGCTGTTCTTTAATTTAATATTCAGGTGTTGTTAAAAATGGAGTTCAGTCTTTCCCTCTAATTGGTTATAGTAATTTTAGAATGGTTTGTGGTTGTACTAAAATCACATTAATATTTAAGATTCATGCTCTGCATTTAACACATCATTAAATCAAACATTTAAATATAGTGTGAGCTCAAATATATAAAGATCTATTCCACATATTGGCAGGTGACAGAATTTTATTGATTTATATGTAGCTCACTGAAGGTTTACAGTAACTTCTTTTTTAATTTAATAGTGTCATAATTATTATGGAGCATTGTTCTCATTTTCAACCATTATCAGTTTACAGGAGAGTGATCTCTTCAAATTTAATACAATTTCTATAATTTATAGCCTCTTTTCTTATGAAAGCAGAAGTTGTTTCATACATCTATCCATCTCAGATCTTTTACAATTTCTCAAATTCCAATTTAATATTTCAATTGTCCATCTATTATAATCTCTTTTAACAATATGTCCAGTTCAATTCCAAAGTCTCTTGATTCTTTCAATGATATCAATAATACATTTTGTTTCTCACACATGCTTAATCTCTTCTCATTGCTCCTAATATAATCTCTCTATATTTTGTTGAATCAACCAAAATCTTTGTACTGCTCTTCTGTTAAACATCTAAGTCGCAGATCTACATTCAAAACACATTTATTTAAAACCTTCCTTTTCAAATCCGTTGGAACATTCTTAATAGCAAGTTAGTTCTACCAAAACAATTTATCAAGTTTAATTCTATTATTAATTTCATCCATTATGTTTCTATCCACACCAATAATCTGATTAAAGTGCTTGTAGTCATTAACTTCTAGTTTGTGAGTATCAATTTTAAAATGAAAATTCATTCAACATTACTTTAATCTTTTTAGCATTTATCCTTAGTCCAGCTTTTTTATTTTCATTAGATATTTCTTGCAGCATTTCTTGAAGCTCAGAAGCATTATAGACAACTGGAGAAATCTAAATAACTTACATAAGACCCTTATATGTTTATTCTTGTTTTATATATATATATATATATATATATATATATATATATATATATATATATATATATATATATATATATATATATATATATGCTGTCCTGCAATGTTTAGCACAATTGGTAAAATGTTCAACTTGAGATCTGGAAGTTTCTGGATCAGTTCTTGTACTCACTATTTACTTGAACTTGTTATGAACTCACATGCATTAAATGCATTAGCCTTTTGTTTATCATGTATGGTTTGGCAGAGTTTGTAAATTATCTGATGTAAGACTGGCAGGTATCAGGATTGATTCTTATCTTCACAAATAACTCCCAAACTGTAAAGCCATATGTCATTTTTTACATATGCCAATGAATTTCATGCATTCATCATCCATAATTTATTGTGTACATGAAAGTTTGCCTTAATGACAAAATTAACACTACACTGATTTGCATTTTTTAAATATAATTATTAAATTTAGAAACTACTCTATAGAAAACAATGAAGTCTTTTATAATAAAATAAAATAATAGTCTTATTAAGGCTGGGTGGACAACATGCTAATATTCGTTTTTAGTTATATTAATTTAATCTACTTATGATCTAAAATGTAAATATGTAAAATGTTAGTAAATCACTTCTGGCTTTATAATAAAAAGTTTTTGAGATTAGTGGAACAGTTGATTATGAGTTCATAAGAAGTTAATGCACTGAAGTGACACTTGGTACAACAATCCTTAGATCCTGAGCTCCAGATTGTGCCATTCAACTGATTCAAAACATTCAATCCAGAAGCTTGATAAGATCTAAATATATTTATACAGTGGAGAATAATAGAGAATCTAAGATTAAAATTGTAACTGAGATGATAAAATGCAATTGAATATTTAAAAAAAACTAAACATTATCAGGAAGCACTTATTGAAGGTGGCTATTTACTTAAAAAATAAAGCAAATTTCTTTTTCCAGTCTAAAATTTTTGAGATTTATATGCTGTATTTTACATTTAACTTCTTAAATATTTTGTCTTTTCAAAATTAACTAAATTTAGTATCTCCTTAGTCCTAAATCATGGATTTTTTTTTTAATGTTTAATAATTCTGGCACTGCTGTTGTAGTTATCGGCCAGCTAATCTTTCAATCCAGAAAGATTTAATCACTCTTCTTCTTTGTAATCATATTTTCTTTTCTTGAAATTTTTTTTTATTAGTTATTTTTGTTACTTTTATTGTACACATTGAAGTTTTCATGAAGTAGTATTTATAATCGGTTTTTTTTTAACCTATAAGCATCACTTATCTTATTAAATAGAAGCAATTATATAATATTTCTTATATATTTTGTTTCATACAACTTTGTGTTCTTTTTATTATTTATTTGCTTACAGTTTTGACTACCTAAACAGTCTTCATCAGAACTGCTCATCTTTTTTCTGTTAAACTGTTTGTGTACATTAAATAAAGTAGCTTAACAAAGAAAAGGTTGAATTCACTGATGACCAGTTAAAACTAAGCAAATAAAACAACAATAATAAAATATTGCATCAAACAAAGTGTTTAAGAAAGAGGATATAGCTATTTATATTAAAAAAAAAAAAACAGCAGTCTAAAATCTATTTTTGTATTTAGTCATTTTCATGTTTTTCATTGAAGTTATTTGTTATTCATTTACAAGATGGGTTAATTTTTTTTTCCTATATTAGTATCTCCTCTTAAATATATGATGCCCTCCATATTTGGGTCTGTCAATTTATATTCATGAATATCTCTGGGCTATAGAGTACATTTCATTCCTTATTTTTTGAGTTGCCTTTTCTTGGGTTATTTCACATTTTACTGCCTTAAGATAATGTTGATATATTATGAATATTAAAGTGTTTCGAATGCGATTTAGATGTCATATTTGTGATTTTAACATTTTGAAAAGTTATGCAAAATGAGAATTTTCATGATTTTTGGTATTCATGATGTAAACTGCCTGCCCAAGGTTAAGTGTAGTTATCAATTTAATCAATATTATGCATATTAATATTTTCAGTCTACATTTGGTCTTATAAAATTTGGATACACTTAACTATATTGGTGTGTCATCCAAGTACATTGGTCTGCCATACTGATTTGAATAATTTTTTAACAGTCAATGTGGATTTCCCAACATACGTTGAAAGTTTGAAATTTATTCTCATGTAAAGATTAGAAATAGTTGTTTAATTCTATTAAAGTGTACTAAATGAAAATAAATTTTATTAAAAGTTTATGTTTAAGTCATATTTTTTTTGTTATTAAGATTGTCATTTCCCTTTGGTATGTGAATTTATTGAATATCTATCATTCCTTCTTTTGTAATGTTATCAGATATACTTGAGCATGATTGAAAATGGGAGCTCAAGACAAATATTTATAAAATGTTCCCAGCAAGGAACAACATCAAACCAAAAAACAAAATATCTAAAATAAGCTAGAAAGCAGTGACTTTATAATCATGAAAACTAAAAGGTTTGAAGAACTCAAAAGACAAAATAATGAGACCTCCAAAGAGCTTAAAAAACAAATGAAGAACTTAAAAATCAACAAAAAGAAACAGCTGAAAAAAGTAAAAAACAAAATAATGAGACAAAAATAAAATTGAAAAATGAATGAGGTGCTTACAGTTCAATGTAGTGACATAAACAAAAAATTAGAAAGTCAAGCTAAAATGCTTGAAAAATTAGAAAAGCCAATTAAGTCAGGGTATGAAAAATTGAAAGAGGAAATTGTGATAGAAATCAGCAGAAATATAAAACAGGTTGGAAGCCAAATAGAGATAGCTTACCAGGAAATTGAAAAAATTAAAATAATACAAGAAGAAAAATAGATCTGTTACAAGTGGTGGTAATAGAAAATAAACTGGAGAATAAAAGAAAAAGGATAGTAGAGAATAAGAGAATTGAAATAAATAATTTAACCAAGCAGATAAATAAAATTGAGCTTAAAAGTAGGCAAAATGAAATATGTAAAGAAATTGGAAGTATTAATGTTAATAATTGTGAGCAGGAGAGTGTAAATATAAGCACACAGATACAATGTAATGATCCTGTAATAGTGAGCCAATATCTAATGATAAGAATATTTTCAGATTATATAGGGAAGTCTCATACAGAACATATTAGCAGTTTGTAATGATACTTCATATTGAACTACTAAGTGATCACTATCATCTGTAGTCACCTTCATGGCACTTTTTAGGCATGGTGGGACTCCCTGTTTAAAAAACCAACAACTTTTTGTGGACATAAGTGAAAAATGTCATGAAAATATTAGGCACCAGGTATAGCAAAATAAATGGTGACCTAGTGAGATTTTCACTCCATTCTTCCAAAGACTAATCAAAATACATATTTTAATGGCCATTCCATTATCTGAACAAATTATTAGGATAGTGAGACATAATTTCCCTTATAATGTTGAACAAATGCTCATAAGAACAGTGATAAAGCCATTTGAGCAGATGGCTGAATTGTCGAGGGTTTTTTATAGCACCATGCATAGTTATAAGGCCAAAAATCAAGGATTAAAACCCCAACCAAAAGATCTGATGGTTAATGCAATGAAATTTGGCCCTAGGAGAAATTCCTGGAGTGGATCCAGAAAAAGATGATTTTCCTGTAGTCCTGAATGAACAAAATCTTTAGACAAACTGGAAGTAACTTGGATCTCACTTGGATAAAACAATATGAAAACCAAAGAGTGATTCACAATCCCCATGCTAATGGCTACTCCAGAAATTATTAGAATCAGAACAACCTGATAAAAACAAAATAATTAGGCAGACAGACTTTCAGGTTTGCTTTAGAAAAATGGCCTGCTTTATATAATATGAAAATGATTTAAAATAGAAATCTTTTCTAATGAGAAGAAGTAAAAAAAATTATTGGCATTCAAATAAGCCTTTGAAAAGAAAAGAAATTTGTCAAGCATTGGTGGTCAAGAAGTCAGTGACAGCTGCTTTACAAGCAGTTGTCCCGGGTTAGTGGGTTCACTTCCTGGCTGATGCTATGACACATGAGAAAAAGAAGAGAAATTTATATAATAATTATAATGAAGTTAACAAAATTAATGGCATCCGAGAGTTTATGAGTAACCCAGTTCATAAATCTGTGATTTAAACACAGCTGAGTGTAACAAAATCAATAGTTAAAAATATTAAAATATAGCATATTCAAAGTGAAAAATAAAAAAAGAAAATAATAATAAATAGTAGACATTAATGGAAATAATCCCAATCATGTCATTTATTTTAGTACACATCCAACGATGATCATTAAGAAAATTATAGATCAAGGTATGTGGGTATATATTGGTACATATAGGATCTCCCAATAATATTTTGTGTTTGATTAAATCATTTTGTTGTGAAACATTAATCTGCAGATGGGTCTGTGCATCAGTCCATTTATGATGATGATGCACCAGTAGAGAAAAATTCTGGCATCATTAACAGAGTAGCTAAAAGAAAAATTCTCAACATGTTAATAAGTAAAAATATCATAAACCAAATGTGCAGTAGAGATTGTCCTGCCATTTGCAGATTTAAAGTTCATGTTTTTCAACTGTATTGCGCAATATTTGGCCCATGCTGTACTCACAACATCCATAAGAAATTAAATATGGTTTAGTCAACACGGAATCGATCTGTGTGTGTTGGATACCTCTCTGTGTACTTACTGATCATAAATCTCGCTCGTCATGATAAATATTTTTAAGGAAAATATTAATTTTTCTATTTTAAAAATCAAAAAAACAAAAGGAGGAATTAAAATTGGTCTGGCCTAAGGAAGAAATTGATGCAGTTTCACTCCTAAACTGGGAGGTAGGTTATGTGATATATATATATGTGTGTTACATAAAACAATTTTAAAATAAAAGTTAGAAAATTGAAAAACAATTTTTTAAAAAAAAAATGGAGACTTAATTATTATGTAAAAATAGAAATATATATATTTTTAAATAAAATCAAATGGCAAGATAAAATCTTTTAAAATGTAGTATTTAAAAGAACACTTACTTATTCACTCTGTTGACTGAGTAAAAAAAAAGAATTCCAATAGATTATAAAAACAAAAGAATAAATTATGAATTTAACTATGTAAAAGTATCTATAAAGTTACTTTTGAAAGAATTTCATTATATAAACAATAATTGAAACTAGATAAATAGCAATCTAATTAAAGATATCTAATATGTGTAAATATTCTTAAAAAAAATTTAAAAGACTGAAGTGGAGTTGGGATGGACATATTGTTAGAAGAGATGATAACAGATGGACAATTGAAATTTTAACTGGATTCCAAGAGATTGTAAAAGACCCAGAAAGAGACCACGTGTGAGATGGATGGATGATATAAGAAAGTGTGCAGGGTGATGTGGAGAAGAGAAAATAAAGATAGGAAAAGATGGATTGAACTTGGAGAGACCTTCCTACTGCAGTGGATTGATAATGGTTGATGAAGATGATGATGATGATGATGAATATGTGTAAATTATCTGATCAGAAGAAATTTGTTTAAATTTATTATGTCCAACTGATTAGACAATTAGTTTGATCAAATTGTAATTAAAAATTTAGAAGAGATGATTAACTAATTAAAAGAATTTGGAAAATTAATTAATAATACAGATGGTCACAATAGATGGCAAAGATATAAAAGCTACAAAATTCCTATTGTTTTTTTTCTTCTGACAAGATTTACTTTGAGAAGTCTATAAAATTTTGCTTGAGATTTGCTGTCAGTTAAGTCAGTAGTACACCATTACAAATGTATAGCAATATTCATGAACATCTAAACATTACCATGTGCTACTGAGCCACATAGGGTTGTTCATTCAGCTTTCATTATCCAGCTTCTTTGACATCTGATGCCTGATATGTAGTAATAGATGTTTGTCTACTATTGCTAAGATCCATGCTCATGAAAGTAGACATTATTGTGACAAGAACAAGATATGTGCCAAACTGGACTAAAGGAGCAAACAGCTCACAAAAGATGCTAGGAATTTCCACTAATTATCTCCATTACCTTCAATGAGGAGAAGGATCCTGAAATGAATCTACACCAAAACCTTAGGTAAATATAACATACCACATTCAATGTCTAGGTAAACTGTTATTTTTTTGAAACTTTATAACTAAAAGCTATTGAGTTGTTTACCCTTATTTTAGAAATGGACTAATCCAGGGGTCCCCAACCCTATGCCCGTGGGCACCATTGTGCCCACAGACCATTTTACATGTGCCCACTGCTATCCGAACACGATAAAAAATTATTTATCTGATACAAATAAATTTAATTTTTTTAATTTCTTATAAATTATTGTATTATATTGTAATCAAATTGTAGGGCATACTATACTTTTACACTGTAAAAATATAAACGTTAATTATATGTTAAAATTTTATTTTTGAAATAAATATTTTTTTGTACATTATGTGTATTATTAACAATATCCAACTATAAATTTACATTGAAAAAATAAATGGTGCCCGCCACCTGGCCGGTATTATAGAATGTGCTCTTAAGTGCAAAAAGGTTGGGGACCCCTGGACTAATCCTTAGCAAAAAAGGTGATAATCAATTTATTTCACAATTCAAAACAAAACTCTCCATATAGTAATGCTATCTTGTGCTAACAAGAGCAATCAATGGATGCCAGAAGGCTTGTGCATAAAATCCCTATCTAATGCCTACTCATCCAATATCCCCAGACTAGTTTCTGGCTTGTGGTCTTCATCAGTGAGGAGCCTTGGATATGAGAGCACTGCACCTAGATCTTAGGATCTAATGCAACCCTCCAGCACCCACCTTTTAACTCTATTTAACTACAAAACTATGAGAATGAAATTGAAAACACAATTAATATTTTCAATCCAAGCTCAATAGCTTATATCGTCATATGGGTCTGAACTCAATTCAGCACCCATATATTTTGCTGTCTTTGGCTCTTTAACAATCATAGCCACCACTATCCTATTAGGCAGGATTGGTGTTAAACCACTAAACATCACATGATCACTATCTCATACTAGCACATAATTGTCATTGAACAATTCAAAACAAAACTCTCCATATAGTAGTGCCATCTTGTGCTAACAAGAGCAAGATGGCACTACTATATGGAGAGTTTTGCTTTGTTTTGAATTGTTCAATAACAATTATGATGAGATTGTGATCATGTGATGTTTAGTGGTTTAGCAATTTATTTCACCTTTGTTTGACTATTATGTTAATGTTTTACTTTTGTGTGTGTGCACATGTGTGTATGTGTAAACAATTAATTTTCAATTTGTTAATTTGGCTTAGTTTTCTCTTTCTCCACACCTCACCATATAACATTTCAATTACCATACGATTGTATTAAGTAATTTAGGGTTAATTATATACATACATTATTAATATACTTGCTTTCATAGTCTGATTTAATAAGCCAATTTCTTACTCTTCACGTTAGTCATGTAAAATCAAGCACTGCAAATATTTTAAAACCCTTCTTTTGAGGATATTCTAATCAGTCATCACTATATAGCACCCAGAAATCATCCCAATATAAATAAAAATATCCACAGAAGCGGTGTTATTTTTTTGCAGCCATAGAACAAGTGCAAGGGTCTGGAAAGGTGGCCACAACCATATATTCTATACCATACCAGTCTGACTGACCATTAGTATGGCTAATATACAAAAATATTAACTTTATTAACTCTCTTCCTGAAATAATGAAATCCTCTAAATACATAAAATAATTATTATTAATTTAGAAATGATCTAATTTAATTTTAAATATAAGATGTTATAATAATTAGTGTTTTTTTTTTTTGTTATAATATATATATATACACACATTTCATTAACTTTTATTAGTTTTTTTTGATTTAAAGAAAACTATTACGTAAATAACCATATTAGTGTTATTCGAAGGTATTTATGCATTTGCTTATCAGATTTTATGATTATCAAATTATCAAAACTGTATTTCAATATAATACACTACTGAAGTCAAATTATTTTTTTTCTTAAGAGATCTTTTAAATACATGGTTTTAATGCAGGGGTCCCCAACCCTATGCCTTGGGCACCATGGCGCCCGCAGAACATTTTATGTGTGCCCGTTGCTATCCTAACACGATAAAAAAATATTTATCTGATACAAATAAATTTAATTTTTTAAATTTCTTATAAATTATTGTATTATATTATAATCAAATTGTAGGGCATACTATATTTTTACAGCGTAAATAAATATTTTTTTGTACTTTATGTGTATTAGTAACAATATCCAACTATAAATTTACATTGAAAAAATAAATGGTGCCTGCCACCTGGTTATAGAATGTGCTCTTAAGTGCAAAAAGGTTGGGGACCCCTG
The DNA here is from genome assembly GCA_028023455.1 of Epiperipatus broadwayi. Classification (NCBI taxonomy): domain Eukaryota; kingdom Metazoa; phylum Onychophora; class Udeonychophora; order Euonychophora; family Peripatidae; genus Epiperipatus; species Epiperipatus broadwayi. The sequence continues at coordinate 7,796,848 of JAQFVV010000007.1, read as the reverse complement.
TTTTAATGAATTTATTTATCTTATTCTTTAACTGAATACTCATCTTTTAGAAATTGTAACTTTTTTTATTTTATGAAAGTCAACCATAATACATCTGCAGATACTGTTATGTGAACAATTTAATAGCATCAGATGTTTGTTTTGTGATAATTCAGTTTTTGTTAGCTACAACCAATCCTGTATTGTTATTTTAGATTAGCTAACTTCCTTCTTGATCACTTATTCGATAATTATATTACTGTAAACTTTGCTACAACCTTTTTGCATTGCTTTATCTCATGAAATAAATCTTATTACTGTATGCAGTCCAATCAGTGTCTTACTATAAGAACATTCTACCATAAGAACTCTTGATCTGTCTCAATTTTGTTTAGATTTCGAAATGATGCTCTCAAAGTTATCAGACATTAATCTTAATTAAAATAATAGGCAGGATAGCAAAAGGTGTTATATCAAATCTTTTTTTATATACTAGTTTTGATTTCTTTTCTTGGGTTTATTAATTAACCAATAAAGAAATAATAGACTGTTGTTGCTAAAAAGATTGTAGGATGTTTGAGAATTGAGGCAGAATTTCAATCCTGTTTTGCTCTAGAATTTGCTCACTAATATTGCACAAGGCATTAATTAATTGCCTAAAATAATTGAATCTAAAGAATTGTACTGAGTGAATTGTAAATATAAATCCATAAACTCTATCGTCTTTATCAGATGAAATCTGCCTTTCCCATATATACATTGGTTTTATATTACAGTTATGCTACTTGTCATGAGAATCAGTTTAATAATAAATAGTTAAGATAAATAAAATGTCAGTTATATAAACTTTGTTTTTATTTATTTTTTGTTCTTTTTTATTATTTATATTTTTGATGTATATATTTTTGAGATTTGAAAATCAATTCATAATGAGTGTAATCCTTGATGAGCTAGCTTTTTTCATCCTTCACTGTATATTCATCATCATCATCAACCATTATCAATCCACTGCAGGTTGAAGGTCTCTCCAAGTTCAATCCATCTTCACTGATATTTAGCTTCTTCTCTCCACATCATCCCTGCACACTTTCTTATTTCATTCACCTATCTCACATATGGTCTCTTTCTGGGTCTTTTACAATATCTTGGAATCCAGTTTAAGATTTCAATTATGTCCAGCCCAACTCCACTTCAGTCTTTTAATTTTTTCAATGTTATACTATACATAATATCATTATCCATGTGAGAAAATTATTTATGTCTAATTTACTTCTATTGTCATAAATTTTATTGTAAAATTATACCAGTGTGTAATATTTCATGTAATCTTATAGGGCCAATATATTAATAATTTCTATTAGTCATTCATTAGACTAGAGATTAGCCTCTTAATGAATAACATTTCTGTAGTGTCATTTTCACTACACTATTTTCATGCAAGATATGGGGGAATGGTTTCATTCTACTTTTATCATCTTGTGGAGGAATGTAATCATAAACATATGACTAAAGACATGTAAAAAAATGCATGATCCCTATGATGCACATTTCATTCTGAACCAGCACTCATCAGTTGGTCCAGATTACAATCTTACAGGTATCTTTATCATGTTCAATATATATAAATAGGCAATTACTACAGTTTAATTGATATGTATCAAACTTATTGTCCTCTCAACTTTGGCACAAACCACTTAACGGAAGTATATTAATATTTTTATTAGTCATTTATTAAATTAGAGATTATCCACTTGATGAATAATATTTCTGGAGTGTAATTTTCACTACACCACTCGCACACAAGTTAGGGACTAGTTTCTATCCACTTTTAACACCTTTGTGGAGTATAATTATAATCATATGACCAAACACACGGGAAAGGATTTGTTATATTTTCTATTTATACATATAAGATTTGAAATACCAGGCACTCTTAAACCTGGAGCTTAATTGTAAATATAGGGGATTTGAATTCAGACTTTCAAGCCTTTCACTATTCACATTATCTCATACTACTGATACACATGACCACACACATGCAGAAAAGATAAATAATCACCAATATATGTATTTTATGTGGATAGTGAGAGGCTTGAAAGTCTGAGTTCAAATTCCCTGTATTTACTATTTATACATGTATGATTTTATTAAATAAATATATATTGTATATAATATTATGGGCACATTTTTTATTTGCTTATTATTTCATTTTTCCATAATTTCTTGAAGAAAATCTTACTCAATTTCTCTCTCGCCATCTGTGCCCCCCCCCCCCCCGTTCCAATAGTGTAAAATGTTCACGCATTTCTTGAAGAATTTTTCTATCCATAATTACTCTTCCTAAAACATTTTTAATTCTAAAGACACGTGTCTAAGTACCAAATCATTTTTTCTTTCATTTATTTATTGTATTGTGTTTGTTATGGTTTTCAGGAATGAAATGTAATTGGTTTGCAAATTATTCTAAAAAGAAAAGGAATATTGCTGATAACTTTTTAATGTAATTTTATTATATCAGATGATTTGAAAAGATAATTTGATTGGTTAATGACGATTATTAAGTTTCTAAACTAAAGCTTAGTTAATACAATATACATTAGTTGTATTTTATGCTAAATGGATTTTTATTTTAACGAACTATTGATTATGTTAAAAATATCCTTCAAAATTACCAATTCATTTCATATTTTATTATTAATTCTAAAAGTACAAAAAAGTAGCTAATATTTGAAAAGAAAATTTTTATAAAATGCAATATCTTTTAAATATAATTAATGACTCTGTGTTTATACAGTTAGAATGTGAGTGGCTTTAAATATTTAATTATAAATTATTCCATTATCTCAAGAAACACTGCTGAGAAAAATAATTTAATTATAGTTTATTAAAAAAAGAATGAAGCAAATCTCAGTATTTATGATTTTTGTTTATCACCGCAAAACCAAAACTATTCATGTATATACTCGTGCATATTTACATCCGTGTGTATGTATAGATAAGATTGGAGTTTGGCTTAAAATAATAGGCATCACTAACAACTCTTCTTCTCTGTTTTTATCTAGTTTATATAAGTACTCTTTTTGCCCCTTTTTTGTAATATATTTATCTATTTTATTCTACCTTATAAACATTGCGGTAATGAGTACTATATCCATATTGATATTGACATTTTATAATGTCAATTTATACGTAAATGCCATGAAATATTTTGTTATAACATATAATTCAAGCATAAACAAATCATAGAACAAAACACTTTGTAAAGTAAATGAAAATTTTCAATGAATACTATTAGTTCACATAATATGCATGCATATAATATTATCAAGCTTTTTCACTTTGACTAGAGTATTATGCATCTTGGGCATTTTGTAAAATCTAATTATCAGTTGAGCTAGCTTATCTGTTCATTTGTATAGTTAGCAGTGAAAATACTATATATATATTGCATATATATTTTGCACACATAAAATAATTGTAGCCATGAACCTGAAAAATACAATTACAAAATGAATATGAAGAAAGAAATAATTTCCAAGTGAGCAAATAGAAGTTCTAAATATAAAATGGCTAAATCAATGATCTGTGATTTATGATTTTTTACCTTTTTATTTTATAGTTTTAAAATATTGATTTTAGTTTTTATGTGCCAGAAAAACAGAGAACACTAATTAAATATATAGTCCAGATGAGAAAGTGGATGTTCTCAATAATGAATAGCTAACTCAATTATCTGAAAGTTTTTGTGGGTTGATTTATTAAGGTAAAGTTGTTTATGCTTTTTTTAATGCTTTTAAAAATAAACGGTGTCTAAAATTTAAATATGTGCGGGATTATTTTTATACATATTTTAAATCTTATGTATTTAATTTTGTTTTATATTGTTTTACTTAGATGATTGTGTTGGATGATAATTTTAGTCCCAGGGATGGAGTATTCCAAATACATGCATCTTAATGCTTTCTAGAAGGAATGAAAGACAAAATATATGAGTTGATGAAACCAACTATAGAAAACAATTCAGTTGTTAGGAACTATAATAAGACTACCAGGAGAGGTTTCAATTAGTGGTCACAGAAGTAACTTTCAGGTATAAAAGTAAAGCATAAATAACTATTAAGGAAGATAGTACTAAAATTATCTTTGTTGCCATCTAAAATAAGATGTTGACTTATTAAAGGCTAGAGACTAATTTTACCACAAATCCATTATGTCTATCTAAACCTATGGATCATCATATAAAAACATGTTTTATTGCTCAATAGTTTATGAAAGGTTTGAACTCTGAAAGTGGCAGAGCCTAAGACATGATTCATGGATCTTGACCTCCTTCCACTCTACTTCAGCAAATCATGAAAAACATGAATTATATGATTGTACAACACTTATCAGATTGTATTCTGTGTAACTACATGCACAACAATTCTAATTCCAGTTTTTTATTTTTTCTATTTTTGTGGTATTTGTCTTTTTTCATTCTGTTATCTTAGAAATGTTATGCATGATTCTGTTAAAGGCTTTAAATTAGATATGTGTATATATAATTTTTAAATTCTAATTATATATATTATAATAATGTTCTAAGTATTTCCACACATGAAGATGTTGATACTTTTCATTTTTCAGCCCAATATTATTTTTGTATGCTATTTATAATTTACAAGGAATAGTATAATGAAAAAAATAAAAATATTTTGATGAAAAATGTCATCATCATCATCAACCATTATCAGTCCACTGCAGGATGAAGGTCTCTCCAAGTTTAATCCATCTTCTCTGATCTTTAGCTTCTCTTTTCCACAACACCCCTGCACATTTTCTTATTTCATCCATCGATCTCACATGTGGTCTCTTTCTGGGTCTTTTACAATCTCTTGGAATCCAGTTTAAAATTTCAATTGTCCATCTATTATCATTTCTTCTAGCAATATGTCCAGCCCAACTCCATTTCATTCTTTTAATTTTTTCAATAAGGTCAGTAACATCTGTTTGTTGTCTTACCCATATATTGCGTTTTCGATCTCTTCTTGTTACTCCCAACATACATCTCTCCATACTCCTTTGAGTGGTCTGAAGTCTCTGTATTGCTCTTCTATTAAGTGTCCAAGTCTCAGATCTATAAGTAAGAACTGGTAAAACACATTTGTTAAAAACCATTCTTTTCAAACACATAGGCATATTTCCTTTTAGTATCAAGTTATTTCTACCAAAAGCACTCCAACCAAGTTTAATTCTATGATTAATTTCCTCCATTATGTTTCCATCTGTATTAATAATCTGACCTAGGTATTTGTAACTCTTAACTTCTTCTAATTCTTCATAATCAATCTTTATTTTCATATTTTGAGCAAATCGATTAAACATTACTTTAGTCTTTTTAACATTTATCTTTAGTCCTACTTTTCTACTTTCATCTGCTAACTCCTGCAACATTTCCTGCAGCTCTGAAGCATTACTTGAAAAAACAACTACATCATCTGCAAAATCTAAATGACTTAAATACTCTCCATTTACTTTCATTCCTTTAGTTTCCCATTTTAATCCACAAAATACTTCTTGCAGCACTGCTGTAAAAAGTTTTGGAGATATGGAGTCACCTTGCCTTACACCTTTCTCAATGTTGATTTTTACAGTATCATTATGTAATCTAATTGTTGCTGTTGCATTTTTATAAATATTCTTTAAAATATGACAATATCCTGGATCTATACCTTGATGATCCAATGCTTTAATCACTGAAGAAATGTGTATAGAATCGAATGTATTTTCATAATCTACAAATCCAAAACATAATGATAACTCATATTCATTTGTCCTTTCTATGACTTCTCTCAATACCTGGATATGATCTGTTGTACTAAAACCACTTTTAAATCCAGCTTGTTCTCTTGGTTGGTGGAAATCCAAAGTTCTCTATAGACGAGTTGTAATTATCTTGGTGAAAATTTTAATAAAACTGATAAAAGGCTGATAGGTCTGTAATTTCTAATATCTTCTTTATCACCTTTTTTAAATATTAATATTATTACTGCATTCTTCCAATCTTCCGGTACATCTTTATCATTTAGACATTTGGTATATAACTTTGCTAAAATTGTTTCTATTTCTTCACCTCCTTCTTTTAATATATCAATTATAATTCCATCATTTCCTGGAGCCTTTCCTTTCTTCATACATTTAATTGCATGTCTCACTTCTTCATTTAAAATTATGGGCAATTCGGAAGATGTAATAGATATAGGAGGTACTTGTTCTTTATTACTATATAATTCTTGATAAAAATCTTCTACCAATTTCATGATGTCATCTTTCTTTTTAGTAATAATTCCATTTTTTTTTCTTATTGCAGATATAAATTTCCTACCAATACTAAAATGTTGTTTAACATTCTTGAGACTTTTATTTTCTTCTACAGCTTTCCTTGCTATTTCACAGTTATACTTTCTTATATCATTTTCAACTCTTTTCCGTACCATTTTACAAAATTCGAGATATTCAATTCTTTTTAATACATCATTTTTGTATATCTTCATATTCCTTCTTTTCTTCATAAATTCTCTAGTCTCAGTAGAAATTTTATTAGTCAATTGCTGCTTTTTTCTACCAGCTATCTTTGTTGCAGTTTTTAAAAGTGTATCAGTTATTTTCATATTAATTTCATTCAAATCTGAATCATGTTCAAAATCTCCTAACACTTGAAACCTATTTGTAAGTTCTAATTTAAATTCATTAGAATGTTTCTGAAGATTAGGAATATCAACTGTAAATATTGTTTTTCTCAATAATTTTTGTCTCTCTAGTTTTACATTAACACGTAACTTACACCTTACTAATCGATGATCACTTCCTGTGTTAAATTTACTAAGAACATTACAATCTTGAAATATGTATTTCCTGTTAGTCAAAATATAATCCAATTCTGCTGTACCTTCATTTGGATTCTTCCATGTCCATTTTCTTTTAACATTTTTCTCAAAAAATGAATTCATAATATAAAGTTTTTCTTTTTCTGCAAACTCCACAAGTCTATGTCCTCTCTCATTTCTATTACCATAACCAAAATTACCTACAGCAATTTCATCTTTCATTTATCTACCAATTCTAGCATTAAAGTCTCCCATAACAATTTTAAAATGTTGTTTACTCTGATCAAAAGCCTTTTGTACATCCATATAAAAATCTTCTACTACTTCATCACTATGAGAACTTGTTGGGGCATAAACCTGAATTATCTGCATTTGGTATCTGCTATTAAGTTGTATAACTAATCTTGCAACTCTGTCCGATACACCATCAATCTCCACAATATTGTTCTTCCATTTTTTATTTATAATGAATCCTACTCCACTTGTATTTTCAATATGTGTGCCTTTATAATAGAGTATATGTCCACTTTTTAAATCAATTGTTTCTTCACCTTTTCTTCTAACTTCACAAAGTCCAATAATGTCCCATTTAATATAAGACAATTCTTCTTCTAATTCTTGTAATCTTCCTTCACTTGAAAGTGATCTGCAGTTGTAAGTACCTAAATAAAAAGTCGTCATCAAATGGCAGCCTGGGTCCACAATCAGGGGATTCTTAGCACCCTCCACCTTCGGCCACCAACCGCTGCCTTGGTTGGTGACTTTACAGCCTCCTGGGAATAAGGGCCATGCTTTATTTTTGTCTGTCATAATTGTATATATGTATTGCAAAAATATTTATCATTTACACAAACATTCATTCTGCCTTATCAGGCACTGAGAAGAAAGACCATGGTGTTTCTTGATCTTAAACTCAGAGGTAAAAAGCCAATAAACTCACCACGCTGGCTAATGCATGTTGATGAGCAGCCCATCCATGTTCGTGTACTATATGAATAATCACATAGTAATAACAGCTGCAATGACAAGAACGTATGGAGTGGACATTAGGAATTTGCCCTGCTCGGTTCCTTTAACCCTTTAACCGCTAATTATATTATTGGTTGTGTGAGGTAAAAATCAAATCTTTTTATTGGCCAACTCACAAACTGAAGACAAAGCATATTGTTAAAACATATTCGCCTATAATATTAAATTCAACTCTGATACATTTATAAAAAGTATATTACTAATTTTTCAGGTTATGAAAGAGAACGAAAGTTCTTTCAAAAATAAATTGCTATTTATTTATTATAAAATATATTCAATTTCGGCAAATATAAAGTGAATGTCTAAACAAAAAAGTGCTGATGCAAACGCTTTTTTTCAATTTTATGTTCTGGAAAAGTAAAGATTTCTTTTTGCTAAATCTTAAATATTTTTACTAAAATCTTCAATATTTTTCGAAAATAATTTTGTTTTTTTAGTATATTTTTTAAAAAACTATTTTAATTTCTCATTTTATATTTTTTTTATACTTTAAATTACATTCGAAATGAAAATCTCAGCATTTTTCTTTTTTGATCAGGCAGTTTCTTTGTTCTTTCCAGCCAATCAGAATGTCTTTTTCGGCTGCACCGACAAGGTTCTTCCTTGTTTAGTTTTAAATGCGTTTTTTTTTTATTTTTTACTTGTAAAATAATTCAGAAGAGAGCACCATCTTACAGAACTTTTAAAAACCTAATCAATAACTGTCAAACGAATATTCTACCATTAAAACTAGCAGAATTAGAGTGACGTCAGATGTCGACGAGATGCCTCATAAGAGGCAGTTGAAGAATTAAGGCCTCCAAGAGGAATCAAAGGGTCTCCTTTCAGTTAATAGCAAACTCCTTAAGTTTTCTTTAATTTAGTCCTATATTCATATATATATATTCACATGATAGCAGTCAAGTCCATCTAAACCAGTGGTCTTCAACCTTTTCACACCTGTGGACCGGTAAAAGTAAGGATAAGATTTTTTGGACCAGCAGAAGTTTACAGATAAATTTTTATTTGGGGGGGGGGTGAGAAATACGTTGTCAACACTGAGACAAAAGATAGACACCAAAGTTATTTTTTGTTTGTTTTTATTTTAAAAAAAGGTAACAGAAATTAGTTTTAAAAATAAAAGTTTTAGTATTTTAACTGTATACAAATAAAGCCTAAAAAAATTATTGCCTTATAGGCTAAAAAAAAGTGGGCGTATTTTTAAACAACAACAAAAAAAAAGAAAACGAAACTTGAACAAGTCAAAAGTTTTGATCTTACTATATTTTGGGGTGGTGGATGTGTATTGAGAAATACTTTGCAAAAGTTAGAAACAGAACTTATTTTTTGGATTTTATTTTTAACAAAAAGGTAATAAAAATTGATTTCCAAAATAAAGAGTTAAATTAAAAAAAAAAAAAGCCTTATAGACAAAAAAAACCACTAAAAATGAAATATTAAAAGAGAGAGTAGAAAAAATTTAAGAGATCAAAAAAAGTCACGTTACATTTTATTGTTTTAACAATGCTGACAAGCAGCTATGATTGGCTATTAAAAGACAACTGGAGTTTGTGTAATAAAAAACTTTTTTCTACCCCCTCCCCCATAAACATCTGTGATAAATAAAAAAACAAATTAATTTATGTATGATTGATTAGATTTTGTGGTATTTTTGTTCTGTTTCTTTTTTTTTAATAAATGTGATGAAAAAATAAATAAAAATTGTTCATATTAATTAAAAGTTTAAAATCTTATTAATTTGTTATTATAAGCTTTCTTGCAGTCTAGCTGCGGACCGACAGACAACTTCTGCGGCCTGGTACTGGGCTATGGCCCGGTGGTTGAAGACCACTGATCTAAACAATGAATCTCAAGTCCATTATCAAAGCAATCTTTATAAGTAAAATGTGGAATCATTTTTCATACCTGTCTAATATCTTAATATGGACAAAACAAACTGATAGAGGACTTTAACAGACTACAGTAATGTCTTTTATATTGCAGAAGTTTAAATAAACCTCAATTAGCTGTCAAATATAACCTGTTTTGTATGAAGACTAATAAACAGTTATTTTTAAAACTTTAAAACCATATTGTTATTAATTATTATTTAAGTAAGAAACATGATTTTGTCCAAAACTAACTGGTTTAATAAATGTAATCACATGACAACAGTTCAAGCTTCAATCTGGTGTCAAGACAATGTCTATAAATAGAAGATGGATTCTACTCTTCAAACAGGTATACGATTTTAATATAGACAACATCTGGTGGAGTTATTTTTTACTTATAATGATTGCTTTGATAACAGATTGAAGATTCAAACTTAGTTGTTGTCATGTGATTACATTTATAAACCATTTAGCTTTGCACAAATCAGGTTTAACATACACGTTTGCTGATTAATGTATGCCCCTATCAGATCTTAATCCGGATTCAAATCTATGTAAAACTTGAAAGTTTTCCCATGTAAATGAGAATTTTTAAATACAATAGAACAGGCTCCAATAATAAATTTATATTCATTGTTTTCATATCTTATTGGACATTTGTACTACTATCAATTAATAAATAGCTTTACTTTCTGTTGTTTTGCTGCTGCAGTTGATTATATTGGTTAAATAAATAAAATAATAGAATGATTTGGATTTTATAAAAGTTGATGCACCAATGTAACAAATCTGAAATGTGCCCATGGACCTTGATCTTCAATATCATCTATTCTAACAGACTAAGCTACATGGGCATCATTTATCTTTGGATAATTTAAGTGCAAATAGTAGATTCATTTTTGCAATAGACAGTCAATTATGAACTGATCTTATTGTGAATAACTAATTATTTTTAGCTAGAGGATAAAAACAGATAAGAACAACTTCCATTAGCTAATATATGAATATTCTGGAATGATTTATTTTTACTATTCCTTTGTGGGAAAAAGGATCAAAAACCCTGCCTTAAAATAGGCTAGTTAATGCTGTTTGATTTATTTTTGTATACCTATATAAAATCCATAAATGTACACAAATTATTTTAATGCTAACAAACAATGTATGAAGTAGTGTATATTTATGATGCATTTGTAAATATATGTAGAAGTTTATATGCACATAAGAATCTTTTTTTTTTACTTACAATATTTTATTTTTTAATTTAATATAGTACAAGTAAGTAATTTTATATATATATATTTTTTATCTATTGTCTTTTGGGAAAAGAATGCAATACTTCAAAAAGCATTATGATTATAAGTAATTTTTATTTTTTGTAGGTATGTAAAAACATATAAACATACAACACACATTCCTATTAAAAGTTTTATTTATTTTTAGAATATATCTAAAAACATAATTTCATATAGATTGGATGATTGATCATTCATGATTTAGTTTAAATTAATATTACAAACAAGATATATAATTTTTATGATGGATCATTCATGTTTTTATGTTTTACACAGTTTTCTAATTGTTTTAATGAAAAATTATATTCTTTTGTTATCTTCTTATATTTTTAAAAAATTTAATTCCCCTATTACACATACCATATTATTTTGAATATAACACATCCTCTAATTTAAGACAAAAATTTTAATGATTTTATTGAAAGATAAGAAACATTTTTATTTATTTAAATAGGAACTAGTATAAATACAATAATCTCACCTAATTTATTGTGAATTTTTTTTCAGACATACATTCACTTTTTACATCTTCTCTTTCAGAACTTGAATTCTCATCTTCTCTACTTCACCAGGGCATCACCTTCAGGCCATTTAAATTGTTAGAAGTACAAGATTTTAAGAAAGATTTTTTTGATAATTTGTTCTGGTATAACTTTTCAAGATTTCAAAATGCACTCAAAATTATATATATATTGTTTGCATTACAAAGGCTTTTTTTTAGTGCAAACATCATAATGACATGATGAATAAACATAAAATTGATCAAACCATGCTTTTAATTTTAATTACTAAAAGCTTATGACTTCTAAAACATGATGCCTATAACCACATGTTGAATAAATGTAAAATTGATCAAATCAAGTTTATAATTTCAATTACTAAAAACTTATAATTTCCAAAACCTGAATTTTAATGCAATATATGCCTATAACCATATGCTGAAATAAAACAAAGCTTATAATTTGAACTTACTAAAAGTATAACTTTTAAAATACTAATTTTATTACAATAATGATAGTGTTTCACACCAAAGTATGAGAAGGCAGGATGTTTTCAGTGATATGATGTATCTTCTAAAAAATTCAGAAGTCTGATTAAACCAAGCTTATAATTTCAAAATACTAAAAGTATATAACTTCTAAAATATAAATTTTATTACAATATATACTCATAACCACAAATTTTATTACAATATATGCCTGTAGCCACATGTTGAATTAAATGTAAAATTGATCAGACAAAGTTATAATTTAAAAAAACAACAACTTACAACTTCTAAAATATGATTTTTATTATAATGTAAGCCCTGGAAGGACAACACCACATCAATTAGCATGTCCAGAATGCAAGTACATCGTAGATACAATGGGATGCCCTTCCACTCCATTGATGCAATTATTTTTTAAAAATATTTTACATTAATTATTAACCTGATGAAAAAACATGAATCAATAACTTTCAGTGAACCAATTCAACCTACAGACTGTCCTCTGCCTCATAAAATGTGCTGGCTGGATCAACTGCTCTGCACGCTTAACCAGCATTTAACTATAGATCAAAAATTACAAAAATTACCATGTGGGAGGCGTACAGTATAATTAACCCGAATTATCCCACAATTGCTCTAAATCTTGGCTTCACCAACTACAAATTAACAACAATTTTTAAATTTCTCACTCTTGAGCCTAAATACCTTAATCTCATTATTAAAATAAACTTAGAAGCCATGCCCAAAAATAAATTCCTTCATTTCAAAAGATTCTACAATAAGATAGACCCATTTTTGTCAAATATGTAAAAGGCAAGAAGAGTAATTCACCCATATAATATACTCATGCCTTGGGCTCAATAAAATAAATTTAGCCATATACCAAAACTTAAGGGTGGATTACTACAAAATCATGTCTATAAGAGAAGCCTTACAAACTAAACAGTTACCTATTATTAGACTTTTCATATTTATTGTACATGCTATATGGAATGTCAGATGTAAGCTATTGTTCAAAGTGCCTGTCCCTGAACCAGTCAGTCTTTTTATGAACATTATTAGGAAAGTAAAAAACAGAGACTTTATCATTGCATCAAAATTTCAAGTATAATGAAATGTGGAAATTACTTAATATACCAGATCCAGTGACTCTTTGGTGGCTAAGCAAAAGATGAATAATAGATTCATTTTGCATCAATGCTGATAGGTGAATAGAAAACCCTTCATCAGTATACTATTATTTATCAGAAGATAATCAATATACAAATGGTCCCAGACTGTTTATGATGTGTAAAACATAATTTTTTTCTGTCTGTTATAAGTATGTAAACATTATTTTTCATAAATAAAAGCTTTTGAGATTAAATACTAAATATAAACCCCTTTTATATAACAGATCATTATGCATAAATCCATCTCTGTAAGAAAAACTCTATAACTATTACAGTGAACAAGAGATATAATACAAACATATTTTAAATCTATTCTGTGATTGAAGAAATTCACTGGAATAATATTAACAATGCAATATCAATTTATTAATAACAATAAAATTAAAATTTAATTAAGGTCTATAGACTACATATAAACATATAAATTAAGCCTTCTGATTTTGATTAATACAAAAATAAATTCTCTATTACATTGTAATTTACAAATATGTTTAATATGTTTACATAAAACACACTTATATTGTAACAGTCAGGTTTGTACATTTGCTCAACAGACCGAGAGTCCAAGCCAGAGAACCAAAGGCTGACCAAGTCAGGATAGTAATATCCTACATCTGATCATACCTCAACTCTCTTACTCATGCTTCCAAGTCATCCCATAGCGAATGACATGCCTGAGGTTGCACTTGATATCTCTTTATTCATGTTTCAGCAATAGAAAAACAGTAAAACATGAGAAACCCCACCATTACATATTATATAACTTAACTAATGATTTATAAGGTAATGAGCAAGAATGGAGACTGAGACAAGTTTATATTTCATAAATTTAATATAATACTTAATAAATAATAAAGCAAAATAAATTGGGTATAGCTGGCTCACATGCAGGTGAGTGAATACTCAGGGATATGAAGAATATATTACAGCCATTTATATAGTGTGCTCATGCACAGGTGAGTGACTCAGGGTTACAAAGCTAATTATATAGGGCTCACATGCAGATGAGTGGTTCAGGGTTATAAAATAGTATCATAAAGCAATTTATATAGAGTTCACACACAAGTGAGTGGATGCTCAGGGTTACAAATGATTTAATTAGTCTGTGACTTTTTAATAGGCTTATGCCATCTTCCATGTCCAAATCTATATAGTGGGAATCAGTAATAGTTAGAGTGATCAATTTATTGATAACTGATAGAGATTATATTATTATTACTAAGTTTAAACTTAACTATAAAGATATTTGTGTGTTATATAATTGCTACACAGATACACGCATTAACTCAGATTCCAAGTCGGATCAAAGCCGAAGTTACTTTCTAGGGAAGCTGAATTGAGGTGTGGCAGTCGAACGTCAGATTCTAGTCCATTATAAACTATAGTATCAGAATAGATGCACCTCAAGTGTATTCTTAATTGAGGTTTATTACCTAGTAAACAGTTCCCCAAACCGATCTGCTTGCTATAATTGAAGAGGCCTTTTTATTAAAGTGAGCAGAAGAGTGGCTTACGAGCTTTTTGGAACACTTTGGTTCTCTCAAATACAAATAAATGTTACAGCTGCCTAAACTTTTGAGGCATGACTTGACGTGGAAACAATCCTGATGTAAGCCATTATAGATATAGCAAGAAGATATGCATATTTATGCTAACTAGCAACACATTCGCAATGCTAAATTAATATTTTTATAAATTAATTATGCCAAAATCTTAGCTTCTTTCAGTGCTACTACCACCGGTCAGTTCATAAATGAGATTATTAAGTCTCATAATAAAGGCAATAATGAGAATCTGATTTAAAGCTCTCTGCATAGCATCTTAATCTTTAATTAAATGGAGTTATAGCAAAAGTTTAAAGATTTATTAGAACTTCAAACATTAATTATATGTAGTATAAGTTCCATCTAATATCAAATAAACTGATTTTTAAATAATCTAAGTCAAATATGGATTATTGAATAGCTCACGCATAATATTGATTCTTAAATAAATTACTCAAATATTAATCTTAAATAACTCATCAAAATAGGCCTTACTAATTATGTAAAATGTGTTTTAAATAACTTATGCAAAACCTATATTTTAAATAGCTTGTGTAAAATATACTTTTTAAGTAACTGGCAAAATACATATTTTAAGTAACTTTAGCAAATTATTTTCATTTTAAATAACTTGAGCAACAGATGCATTTTAAATAACTTGTTTGGGCATTTTAAGTAACTGATTCACTCTAGCATAAATAATAGTTTTATTTCAGAAGGGAGTTTTGACTATATTCTTTATATTACAATAATCTGATATAATAGAAAAGTGATTACTCGCACCCCTCCCGTGATAATATATTAAACACACAAAACTCCGTTCTGATGAACATAGCATAAATTAATAAACATGAACTTAAAACTAAAGATAGATGGCATAAGAATAATTTGCATAAAATGATCAATAAATTTATAATTTAGAAATGAAACTTTGTTTGAATATTTTTATAGAAACTAAATATTTATGCTTACTTAAAATATTAATGATCAAGCAAATATTTTGAGAGTGCTCTAAGCTTTAAATAAATTTAATATAAACAGTTTAATGTAACATTTAAATGATATAATTAATTACGGGATTTATTAGTTAGCTAGCTTTTCATTTAGAATGAGTTTAGTAACGGAATTAAATATTCTACAGAAAGATTTACCAGTATGTTTGATAGTGAGTCTTTCAAGGCATCTTTCTTGTGTGTCTTCTCTCTGTTACATTGGCTGGAGCTTCTCCAGGTTTGAGTCTGGATGTAGCTTTGTAAATTTACTTGGTGGCAGTTTTTCTTCATCACTTCATTCAAGGAACTTTCTGGCATTTCAGGTGTAGCTTCTTTCTCCATCACAGGCTGGGCATGGCTGAGGTTGGTGTTTTTTTCATCAGTAGCCACTTTTCTGAGACAAGTAGATGGCTGTCTTTTGTCTCTAGCCAATGGTCATCATTGGAACAGCTTGGGTATGGGCTTTTTAGGATTCAGCTTGCTAAAGTACTAACAGAAACAGTTTTCGTATTTAATTTTTCAGCACTGGTCTTCAGAAAGATTTTTCAGCATCAACAACAATAATTTTGACAGCAACAGCAACAAGAGTAAGAAGGATCTTGATGGCTACTACAGGCCTTTTTTATATTATATTTTTGACAGTAAGTCCCCCCCCCCCCTTTATACTTTTGCCACATTACCTGATTACTGTTTCGAGCTTGCTTTTAACTAAATATCCACTTAGTAAAATATTTGATATAGTTAAATCTGGACATAAAAGCTCTATTATTCCAATTGACATCATAGCTACCACCAGAATCAAAGATGATATTCCCAAGAGAGTTGCAATAGCACTTAGTATGGATTTATGCCTGACTAAATTTTATAATTGGTCTTAGTTATAATTTTAAATGGGTCAAGTTTTAGCTAAAGATTATTTTTAGAAGAAGTGTTAAAACTCATAAACAAATTACCAGCTTGTGTAATTTTAAACAAACAATAGAACTGAAAATAATTTAACTTGAAATTATTTAAAATGAATATTGAAAATTTAAATAAGTAATTTTATAAATTTAAAATTATTATTGTTATATATATATAAATTTTAATTACACACTGTTATGTTTACTTCAGTTTTAACAAATGTAAATGAATATGCACTTATATAAATATTTGAGTCTATATTTTCATATTATAATTAATAGGACAATTATACACACACATACTCTGCAATATTATAAGCACACTCAATGTTTTAAATTAAAGAAACACTCACAATCTGAGTACAATGAAATACACTATTATAGAATATAATAGGTGAAACAGATCTAACTGTTTCAATATATAAACACAGATTTGTGGTATAATATTTTATGAACATATTTGAATTGTCACAAATCTATTAATGACATTTATTTTTATAATATATTATTAATGACTGATTTAACATATATGCATGTGTGCATAGAAATGCATGTGCACAATGATATTTTTATCATATAGTTTAATTTGTCAAAATAAACTTATTAAAAATAAATTTTCACAATTAATTCACTGCTGAAAATATATATAAAATTTACATGTACATGTGTATATATAAAAAATAGTATGAATCAAAGTTATTAATTCATTCATTTTTAATAGTGAAAAAAAAATATTTTTTTTTATTTTAAAAATATCACTTCTTTGACAGTCCTTAGTAAACATTTTATTTTTCTTTTAACAATTACTCCTAATTAATTGTAAACATTTTAAAAAATATTCCAGTAAGTATTTTTGTTCCCTAATCTTGAGAGTGATTTTTGGAGATTATTTTTTTCAAAATAAAATTGTCTATGAATTAATCCATTGTATTTTAGACTTAATTCAAGCAAAAATTATTTATATTTTTTACTTTTAAATTATATATTTTAAATGTCATTTTCAAGTAATTACTTCAAATACCACCATTCTCAATATATATAACCCTACTCATGATCTATACTTTATATATATATATATATATATATATATAAAGGTACTGCATATATATATATATATATATATATATATATAATGCAGTACCTTTATCTATGCCTCTTTGCATATAGATAAAACAGTATACATATAAACTAATTATTCAGCAAGCTGATGAACTTTCTGGCTAAGCTTATTCCTTCTAAACAGTAAACCAGCTTGTTGTTATCTTTGTTAAAGATATAATCTAGTTATTGTTGGCATGCATATAGTCAGCTCCTTTTAGTTTAGAATTTGAGAGACTTCAGGCATATCAGCGAATACACAATATATACAGGCTAATGAACCACAGAAAAGCTGCCCATGTCTCTATGTGAATCAAAATTACCATTCTGAATCAGTAGCAGCAGCTGAACTTGTTCTCTGTACCTTCAGTTATATTTTTATAGTAACTCTGTATAACTAAAACTTTAAAAACTTTCCTTTTCTTCTTTCCAACCTTTTTATAGTCAGGGTGAAAAAATGCAGTAATTAAAAATACATTTTTTTATCTTGATTGAAAAGTTAATGACTTTTTCAATTTATTTTAATTCTTTTAAAACCAACTTTGTTGAATTTTTATCACAATGTTATACAAACTTTAATTAAAAAATTACTTTCATCAAAATTAGTGGAATTTTATAATTATCAGTACATCTATTGTAACATAAAACATGCTTGTTTTAATTTTAAAATCAAAATTAATAAAGTATTAATTAGACCATTTTAAATATTTAATTTATAATATTTTTTAAATTCAAAATTATTTAATCCTTAACTGTTATGCTAGTGTAATATAGAAAATATGTACAATTTTTTTTTTATATTTGTAATTATTTCTACGTTTCATTTCCACTTTATATATATGTGCACACCCTACTATGTTGTTGCATGCCATGAGACACATAACCATCTCAATGTATATGTATAACAATCAAAATGAAAAACTTCAGGTATGATTAATATAAATAATTGAGCTGCTTTTTACTTATCACATTCATTAAATTTTGCTGTAAGAAAATGTCTTATTTCATTACATTCAACAATTTATATGGTTATTTGTCTTATCTATATAAATCTATTCAGATTTATAATATTTGTATCTATAGATTAACTGTAGAAAGTAGTCTGTGTGCACAGGTGAGTATAAATACATGTTTACATAACAAACATATGAATTGTATGCAGTTTTTTCAACCCATTTATAAAATATAGGAAAAACTATATGTTGTTATATTAGTAATTATTCATGAAAATAAATAAAGTTTGTAAGGAGAATTACACCCAAATAGTAACAATACAAATAAACACAAAAGGATTATCAACTGCTTGGGATATCAAGTGACTCTTGAACTGTAAACATCAATACTATTTAATCTTTTTGAAATTTTAAAATTTTGTCAAATGAATTTGATAAAGGATTCTTTAGGTTATGGTCTTTTATTTTTAACACTGTAGTAAAATTGGAAGAGAGTGAGAGCATACATATTAAATTGATACATATGTTGCAAAGTATAAACTTCTAAGGCTATAAATAAACAAGTAAATGTTTGGGACAAATTGCCATTATTGTCTCCATGATTATGTGAAGGTAGAGTAGATATTTGCTGTGGACAAATAATTTTTTACTTTTCTTTCTCTATGTTTTATCAGTGCATGAATCACCTTCACTTATGGAAATGCATTGGGCAGTATTAGATAAACATTCTAACATAATGGTAATTTTGGTAGCTTTTCTAAGAAATTGTAAAACTTTTTGAAACCCCAGCATCATCCAAATTGACTTGATCTGTGAATTAAATCTGGACCTACTTATTAGACCAAGAATCTACAATTTGTTAAAATGTTGATACTGATAGGTGCTCCAGCACTATAAATTATTTACATAATGAAAATGATGAAATAATTTATTTAATGAAAACTTTAATTATAATTTTGTAAAATAGTTTTCAATATTTAAAAAACATAGTACTTTATAATTTCATAATTTACATATTGAAAATCAATAATATTTTATTCACTTCAGTATTGCCCATGTGGTTTTTCACAAGGTTGATAGATGATTTTAAGAGATTGTGGATGCTAATAAATATATCACTCAAACTTAAAAAAAACAAATTGATATACTACTAATAAAATAGAAAGTATTGTTTAAAATAAAATATTAAATGTATGTTAAAATCAATTATTAATTATAATATTGAATAATGTAGAAGTTGTAATAGTTGTTGAAAATATTTAAATTAAGGAGAAACTTATACAATATATTAAATTTTTCTTTTATCAAAGAATGACTTGCAAAATAACTCAATTAATAATTACATTTTAAATAATTAAATAAGTAAAAAAACATTTAGTTAAAAGTTTCAAAAACATAGAAAAAAAATCAGGCAATTAAAATGTTTTAACAAATTAATGAATTAAAGTGTTTTTGAAAATGCTATAATTAAAATAAAAAGTTGTTCAAAACAATAACAAGATCAAATATGCTAGAAAACTGGATTGGGGTGCTCAAAAACAAGAAGTAAATCTTATGCTAAGTCAATTTTTTTTAAATCAGTCATTGTTAATTCTTACATTATTCAAGCAACATCAAACCATTATGCTGAATGAATAAAAAAGGAAAGCTGTCAACTGCTAAAATCTATTCTGTACATCTGAATTTCATAAGCTATTTTCAAACAAATCTTTTTTAAAAGGAAGAAACAATGCTTAAATTCATATTTCAAAGATGGAGATTGTTAAATGATATTATGGCCACTTACAAATTGTTTAATACTTACTGTCATGAAGAAAACAACCGTAGTTATAACTTGCTTTGTATGTTTTAAGTCAAAAATCTATTTATATTTCATCTTAACCATTTTAAGTTTATATTTAATACTCAAACAAGGTATGTTTATATTATGAATTGTTTAAAAACATGAAATGAGTGTTTCTAAAAAAAGAAGCTAAAGTTAGTTGCATTTTAATACAACTGAAGTTTTAAAAAATGATTTAAAAAAAGAAATTTATTCTGTATTGTATATATATATATGTTATGTTAACATTTTGAAAAGAACCTTCCCTTAATATATATATTAACCAAACATTATTTATTAGAAGTTGTCAGTTAAAATAATAATAATAATGAAAGGCAAAATATTTATTTTAAATTTAAAGTGTCCACACTAAAAATTAAAAAAAAATAGAATAAAGTATCCAAATGTTAAATAATGATTGCAGTAATAAGTAATTTTAAATTAAAGTTTATTTTAATGAGATCCTGTTCATTTATATGTAATTTAACTATTCTTTTATTGCTATGAATTTGGTTTGGTTTTGTATATTGTAACGTTTATTTATATACGTTGCAAATATATTGGCATTTGGTAAAAGCTAAAAAAATAAAAGTAAATTTAGATTTTTTTTTGACTAATTTTTTTTTTAAAAAAATAATAACATACAATGAAGTTAAATTATTCTTTCGTATTTTTTTTAATGTAATTAGAAATAAAAGTAGAATTGGAGAAAACAAAAGACATAAATTACCAATCTAGATAAGAGAAAGTAAAAATACTTCAACTAATTAAAGATGGCAGAATTTTGCTGAAAAAAATAAAGACTTTGTTAAATAAATTTTATAAAGAATATATAAGATTATCAACGTATATTTTGACAAACAAAAGTCAGAGGTCAGTTTGAAGAACATCTTGTTCCGTTAGTCTCTCTAGTCAGTCCTGGATAACAATAATATACTGAAATAATTCGGGATGTCAGAGTAAACCGGAGCTTCTGTGAACATCGTGCCTGAAGATGTACACCAGGAAAAGCCTTCATGACCGACTAGGACAATGGATCACAAGATCAAATAATAACCAAAAGGCCGAGCTCATTCTACCCAAAAAACTATGCATAGTTATCTACTACTGAATTCACAAAACTTACCGGTAAGTTATACTTATTCCTGATTGTGACAAAAATTAAGCATTTGCAAACAAGTCTTAAAATAATCCCGAAATAGACATTAATTTTCATATTAAAGAGACTTTCGTTTAAATAATTTTATACAAGATCTTGGAAATGAATTGTAATAAGTGAGCATTAGTAAATTACTTTATCCAACTGTTTTTTATAAATTGATTCATGTTCTCTCCAATTTAGTTAATTCGTAATTTAACTTACAAATATTTTTAGTTTGTTGGAATAAAAGAGATTTTACTTTTATCAACCTTTTTCATTGTGCATTATTAATAATAGTTATTATTTTTTATTATTAAATTTATTATTAGTTTAAGAAGATTTAAAATGTAATTTACCTTTGCCAATATGTTGTAGGTTACAGGAAAAATAATATTGAAAGATAATTCTAGATTACGGTAGAATTACCGATTCTTAAAATTCAAGATGATAAATTTAAAAAAATATCTTTTCTTTTTAATTTGCGAGATGCTATGTGATGGTTCAGTGGGTTCTTGTAGAACTCTGGCACCTTTCAAATAAATTAAGAAGTGATTTTCATCAATAGCATGATTCTCAACAATTAATAGGCCAAGTTTGATCAGGAAATATAGTTATGTTTTAGAAATAGAAGTACAACTTTCTTCTTTTCGACATAACCTTGCGTGCAGTTTATATTAGCGTGTAGAGGCCTATCAAAACGAAAAACGTTATAATATATATATATTGCTATGAATTTGTTTTGTTTTTGTATAGGTGAGATTATATATATATGCAGTTGCTTGTTCACTGTCAAATAGTTAAATATTTCTGTTTCTATATGGGATAATTCATGTAGATTTTGTTTGTTAAATTAGAGATTGGACTCAAAACAGTCATCTCTGTAGTGAAGTTGTAATTGTAGTAAATCAGGATTCTGATCCAAAGAATCCACTCCCTAGGTTACTGTTGTAGAAAGATGTTGTGGTTATATTTATCCCATATTAGATATATGAATATCTTTAAGCTAAATAACTGTAGACTTAAATATGTGTCTTATATTTGAGAGATCAGCCATATGCAGAATTGTATTTTAAACATATTATAGGTCAGGGGTTGTCTATATGGCAAATGTACTCAATTATAAACTATTTTTATTATAAAATATAATGGCAGATTAATAATTAAAAGTAATTAAAATACCTTGGGCACTTTATAAATAATTATTACTCTCCTACATGCATGTACATGAAAACAATAATATATAAGAGATTGGTGAAAGGGTTTTGTTAAAACAAAAA
Organism: Epiperipatus broadwayi; assembly: GCA_028023455.1. Lineage (NCBI taxonomy): Eukaryota > Metazoa > Onychophora > Udeonychophora > Euonychophora > Peripatidae > Epiperipatus > Epiperipatus broadwayi. The sequence continues at coordinate 7,773,922 of JAQFVV010000007.1, read as the reverse complement.
AAAGTTATATTTTGACTGACAATTATATTTTGTAATGAATTATAGTTTTGTTATTAGATTAAATAGTGTGTTAACATTTTTATTTATAATAATGTCTGGCGTCCATATTTATTCTATGTCCATTCATCAGAGGAAGTTATGTTCTTCATGATCTGTGCAAGTATTGAAATAGGGGCTATGTAGTGGTCATCATCATCATATTAAAGCAATATCATTTGAATACAGAAATAAGCTGCCCTATTTCCAGATGTTTAATATCAAGTTGTACTCATATCAATTATATTAAATTATAATAATTTCAACATATCTTGGTGAATGATTATATCAACACTGCTTTTATTATGCATATGTATGTTTATGTTATATGATGTAAAAAGGCTTCTTTTTTCTATGTAATCAGTAGCATCTGTATGAAGATCATCTGTCTAGAAATCCTGTTAGCCAGGTTAAGTATTTACTTCCTCTGAAATTGTTATATACTACAATAAATTCATGCACTTTTTAATAATATTTGTTCTTCCAGTTCTGGCTCATTGTTTTGTTAATTTCACTATCCTATTCTCATATTCCTTATTTTCATTATAAAAACCTAAACCAAAATTCATAAGATATTTACATCTTGCTCTCATTATCTTTAAGTTTTTCTCATTCTCTATAATGGTTTATTCTGATACTTTTCCAAATTCTACTCTCAAAAAACAACTGTTCAATACTCTTTCTTTAAATCTTCATATAAACTACATAAGCCTATTCCATATGTCATTCTGCCTTTTTTGCCCTGGTATATAAAGTTTTTGATATCATACCAAATAACAATAAGCTCCCTCTAGTGTCATCATATATTTTTTCATATTTTTACATATTTACTAAACTCCAAATTAATTTTTTCTTCATATTTATTTTCCATACCTCTACTTTTTTTTTTTAACCAACTAAATTTTTCACCCTTTCCCATTCTTTATACTATATACTTGCAATACATTTTTTGCATATTTATCCCACTTCTTATATGAAATCATAGAACAGAAAGTGTCTCAGGAAAAATTACTAAAAACAAATACAAAATATAATATCAGTAAAAAAAAAAAAGGAAGCATCAAAAAAGGATTTAGAATAAAGGAATACATAATGAAATTAAAAAGAGAAGTTTGTGTGAAGATTTGTGAATTGAAAGAGTGACATTATGATTAGAAATCGAAAAAGAGATAATTAATAAGAAGTAATTGGCATTGCATATTGTATTACCTTTTTTGCCCAACATAATCCAATTAAAGACCCTATTTACTAATCTTTTTTACTTATTTTAAACAGTAGATCCATTTTAATCCACTCGATTGCTAATATAAGCTTTATATTTATTAACCACCATATATTATAAAGTAACAGTTCTTTTGTTCCAAATTGTACATGTTTTTTTGGCTAGATATAGTCTCTTCAGGTGTTATACTTGTCATCTGTTTTAAAATAAAAAAAACTAAACTTTATACATATGTAATCTTAAAACAATCATATTTTTTTACAAGTCAAGATATTAATACGTAATTGTATGTATTATCTTTAAATGGCTTATATGACTAAGCCAGCTCCATGCAAAATACACAGAGTTATTATCTTATTTTGGAGTCTTTCAAAAACTGACAAACATCAACTACAACTACATTAAATATTATAATAATAAATAGTAAATATAATTAGCAGATCTCTAATTAAATCATACGTGAATTTTTAGTACTTTATTGCAAATGTAAGGTTTAAAGTTATATACCTCTATTTGGCTTAAAAATAATAGACCAGTCTTCCGACATTCTGCATATCTTTCAAGTAGATGATGAGCAGAAATCTAAAATATTTGTTATCATGGTAGAATATCATCCTAAAGTTTATGTATATAAATTTTAAAATGACGAATTTGTTTTTAAAAGGTTAATATCGTTATGTTTTGGAGGCAAATAATTCTAAAAACACAAAATATTTTTAAGGGGGATGGGCAGGATTGAGGAATGAGTGGAGCAATATGTCTTATGACAGGGTTCAAATTTAAATGTACAATTAGGCATTGAGGTAAACTTTTTTACAAAGAATAGTTTGCTTCAGAAAAGATTAAAAGAGAGCACTGCTAAATATCAAATAAATGAAAGGACTGCAGCATTTGTTATACACTGACATATATTTAGTTCACAGATTGATTTACTTGTTATTGCTCAATTCATCTAACTTTTTGTTTTTCATAGTTTATATTTTTATTTAACTTGTTTTAATTAGATGGGCCATATTAATTTATGAGTGATTGTTAATGATGATGATGAGTTTTTATTTGTATTTTCTATATATTTATAGGTTTTTTTTGTCCTTTTGCAGTATTGTTATTTATACAGCAGGATAACCTTGATCTTTACTTGCTAAATTTGAAATACATGAAGGTCATACATCTCAGAGTAAAATATAATTAAGATGTGTATGATATTTTATTCAAGTTGTTATTTTGATTTACAAAACCAAAAATGTTTAAAATAAAAAACCATTAGTACTTTGACTTTAATCACACTTTTTTATATTTAGTTTATATATGTTGTCTGCACTTTTTAAAACGTACGCAGTATAAATAAAAAAAGAAGAAATATTTCTTCAATATGTAGCCCATTTACTTTTTTACTCATCTATTTATATATATTTCTATAGTAGAAACTTTCCATACAGTAATGCCACCCAATGCAAGCCATAGTAATCAGTGGGTGCTTAAAGGTTTTTACATAAAAATCCCTACCTAGTGCCTACTTATACAAGAGCCCCAGACTAGTTTCTAGTTTATAGCTAGATGCAGTGCTCTCAGATCCAAGGCTCTTCACTGATGAAAATCACAAGCTAAAAACTAGTCTGAAGATATTGGATGAGTGAGTACTAGATGGGGATTTTATGCACAAACTTTCCCGAATCCATTGATTACTAAGGCTTGCACTGGGTGGCACTACTGTATGGATAGTTTGCTACTATATTAACAGTTTGTGTATGCATAGAAAATGGTGATGTGTAATGTCTATTTGTGCTTCTTTTTTAATATATTTGTTTTTTAAAAGGTGTAATAATATAAAAACATGCAGCAAAAACAAACAGAAGGGATATTAGTTAAAACTCAATTTAACTCAAAAATAAAAATTGTTCCCAGGATAAATAAATTCTTAACTTTAAATATATTTCTTGACTCACATAATAAATATTTTGTGCTATTAGCATATACTAGGGTTCTGTCAAACTTATGATTTTTCAATGTAGACATCATTATTTTTATCTCTAAATGAAGATTTGAACAATAATTGATCATATAATATTTAACAAATAGATTCTGTAAGGCTTAGTGACCATTTTATAAAATTCACTTAATTCCATTATTGATTCTATTTTTCAAATCATTCCAATCCTTAGATACCATTGTATTTGATGTATCAAACATCAGAATAACTAATTTTATGGAGTGTGAGATATATATTTTTCATGATACGTACTTTAATTAAATTTAAATATGAAATATATATAATTCTATAAACTACAGTATTATAATGGATTAAATTTAAGCATAACACTTTCTTTCATTCACCCTCTATAATATGATGTATTTTATGTTAATGTTAATCACTGAATGTAATATTAATGTTAATCAATGTAATGAAATTGTAACAATTTTTTACAATTAACTTTGTAAGGTATCCTTCAGTTTAAACAGAGGGAGAGAGAGACTGAGAGAGGGGGAAAGAAAACAAGAGAGTTAAAAATACATTACAGCGAGTAAATTATTTAAAGAAATACATACAAAATTTATTTTATTCACATGAGAAAAAAAAAAAAAACTATTTTATTCTCAGCTAATGTAATGTAATCAATACTCATTACATTGTTTAAAATGAAATGGCCAAATAAAGGAATGCTATTGTTACAATAAATGCAATTGCTGATATAACACATGCATATCTGAGATATTTCAGTTCATTTCTGTTTGGTTTGTCCTATATTTTTTAAAATTTTATAAGAGGTTCGCTCAATTTTATTCTCTTACCTGCTTATTTGTTCTTTTAGTAGAAAAAATATTGGCATTTGTATTATTGTATGTATATATTGCATATAAATTTACTCATGAATCAATAAATGAAAAGATAAAATGTGGATGGACAGAGAAAATAGTTTTTAATCTAGAGATTAGTGCAACTTTTAGAGGTGTAAAATATGAAATGAACTATATAAAGAAAGAAGAAGAATAAAAATACAAAATATTAAGGAAAAATTTCCAATTAATTGGTTGACCTAGAAATTCTACATAATATGGATGAACAAAACTCAAGTGATAGATAGTGATGCATTTTTATGCTTTTTAGAACAGTGGGTGTTAAATACAGTGATAATAAGTTAGATGTATATTTACAATTATAATTTTGTTTTCTATTATACTTTTGTTGTTCAAATGTGTATTATTCTAGTTCTAATAGCTATGGATTGCATTAGTTATAAATACTCACATTACCATGTACTATTGAATGAACACACTGTTTAATGAATATGCTTTTGGAACTAATTACATTCTTTGTAAGATCATCATTGGATGTGTTATAAACCTTTATTGCTATGGTATACCAAAATGTATTATATTTCCAGAGTATTTCTGCATCAAAATCATTATTATAGTATGTGCAAATATATATTGTTTTGATAAGTACACATTTATGAATTTCCAGAACTCTCTGCAAATAGTATCTTATAGAATATATTTCAAACAAACCAGCATATTCAGTTGTATTTGAAATAAAAACATTAAAAGGAAGTAGTTTTAACAACATTTCTTTAATTGGCTTCATAATAGATATATAATTTGTTTATTTGTGGTATTATTTGACATAGGCTCAATAAAGTGTTTTGTAAGGGAATATAATGTTTAATTGTGATTTATAAATCACCAGAAATTAATAATGTTTTTATGTTTCTAACATTAAGAACAATACCAAATGGTAGGCTTGAAAGAAAGAAAATATTGAAATGAGTTTCGTTGGATAGATATTTTACTTTCTCAAATGCTTCTTATCTCTAATTGGATTACTTTGTCCCACTGAATTTCACCTTTTAGTAAGCAGATTAGTGCTGCATATTCCATTGTTTATTCTGAAATTATTATGAACTGATATTATTTGGCATTTGGTAGTTGTCAGTTATGCATATTGTAGCCACTAGGTGACACTGCAGTACCATCAAGAACCACCAAGAAACATGCAAGCAATGTAATTTTTTTATCCACAAATCACTGAAATTGATGTAAAATTATAACACCTAAGGCAAAACATCCAAAAAATTGCTGAATTTGGTAAAATTAAAATGCCTAATGCCAGACATCCAAATCAATCAAAAGTAAGTAAAAAATAAAGTAAAAAAATCTTGATAGTACTGCAGTGTCATCTAGCAGCCACAGTACGCATAACCGACAACTACCTTTTTGTGTGGTTATGTTTTTTGAAAATTAAAATAATCCATATTGGTGAAATGTAAAACAAACAAACATAAATTAGAGGCTCAGTCACAAGTATTTTTATTTCTCTATATAAATTAATGATTTAATAAATTGTTTTCATTTCTAAATATATTTAGTAATTTTTACAATATTAATTATTATAGAAAATAATTTAATCTTCTTAGAGCTTACATTCAAACTGAAAGCTATACATATAAAATTAAAATGTATATTTTAAGTTTTATTTATATCAATTTTAATCTTCTGTGATATGGCTATTACAGGCTTTACAAAAGTTAAGTTCAAGACAGATCATCTTAATTTAACTGTGGGTTAATAAAATCAAGCTCAAATGGTATTATAAACTTTTGGACAGTTCTCTGTAATCAGTGTTTTAATAAGTGTCCCCTCAAGGTAAAGATTTACCAAATTGAATTATATATATCATACCATTTCCAACCTTCTTAAACACTTCAGCAGCACTATTTTTTATACAAAACTGTAAGAATAAAGTTTTGATATAAAAAATAGTATTGTTGAATTGTTTAAGAAGGTTGCAAATGATATGATATTTAAATATAAAAATCAATGCATAAGGAAAAGAAAAAGAAAGTTATATTATTTCCAAATTGAATAATGTTATAATTGTGGCTTAGCACTCATGAAATATAAATAAAAATCCATTTGATTAATGTTTTAAGGTTATGATGACTATAATTGGATGATGTTTAGCACCTAATGTCAGATTGAGCTTTGATCAAGAAATCTGTATTCTCAAGTCAATTATGATACCACTGCACCAAAACATATGGTGGAGTGAAACTTTTAATACAAGTGCTTATTTGGCTTCTTGGTATTTTATTCTTCCAAATGTTTAAAAATTCTAAGTTTTACATTAGCCACTTAATCATGATATTTCTTTTTTGCTTGTATTTTATTGTTGAAATTCAGTACTGTCACATAGATACAAAGTTATAGTCAGGATTCAAATTTTACTTGAAATCCTGTCACATCTGCTGAGTTCATGCCAACAACTTCAAATAATATATAAGGTATTGTACATGTATGTAATAGTCTTATCATATTTTTAAAACATGATGAATAGAATACATTACTCACACAAATAGTACCCAATTAAGCTATATATTTAAGAAGGGTAATTTATACACCAGAGCAAGATAGGAATTTTAAATTTCATTTTTAAACTTTCTTACTCTTAACTGAATGTATTATTTTTAAATTATGTTGTACTTCTCAGAGAAAATAATACAACTAATTGTATAATGATGCAATATCTGTAATATCAATCACTGGTAAGCTACCACACAGTGAAATATACAGATATATTTCAGCATTCAGTTTCAATGTAGTTCTCCTTTGTCAACTGCATTCAGTAAGAAGATAAATAAATTAATATAATTATCTAGTTATACTGAAAGCAAGGCAGGAAGAAGTAATTCCACAACTAATTTTTTATTTCTTAACAATTTATGAATAAAATGTCTTGTTTAATAAAACTGAATAAATAGAATCTGTAAAATATTGTGAAAAAAACTTAATATTGTTAAAAAGAAGTATAACTGTGAAATAATAAGAAAAGTTTTAGAAGAGAATTATAAGTTTTTCCATAAATATATGTAATCAATGAAGAACAGACAAAGTGTATGAAATAATGGACTTAGTATAATATTTTACAAGAAGTAGGTGAAAAAATATTAATCAAAACCTTATACATTAAATGTCTAAGTAATATGTATGTATAAAACCAATAAAACATCACATGATCATCATTTCCTATGTTTACACAAACTGTTATTAGCAGTATATCCTTAGATCCAGGTGCAGTGCTCTCAGATCCAAAGCTCCTCACTGATGAAAACCGCAAGCTGGAAACTAGTCTGGGGATATAGATGAGTAGGCATTAGATGGGGATTTTATGCACAAACCTTCCTGAATTCATTCATTTACTAAGGCTTACACTGAGTGGCACTACTGTATGAAGAGCTAGCTACTGCTAATAAGGATGAAATAGATAAATGGAGAAATGGAACATATTTTAACAGAAATATCATAATAAATGTGTTCTTCTAAGGACTTGAATACTTAATAAAAGTAAGAGATTTTAGATTACTTAACAAAATATGGAAAGACTTAATGTAAGTTAGAATTAATAATAAATATAGTAATATATGACTAAAGTTTCAAACTGAAAGTGCAATAGGTCTGGATGGCACACAATAGCTGAAGAAATAATAATTAATATAGACAATTGGATTTTTAATATGAATCCCAGGAATATTAAATGATCTAATGAAACAATATGTATAACATAGATAAATGCAAATAAAATTTATTGAAGGAAAAAATGGTAAGAATTGGTGGCATTTAAATAAATTTGGTAAGGTCTTTATCACCAATGAATCAGTACAAGTTGAAAATTATGGTGTCTGTTGAGTTTTTAGTTTAAAGATAACCATTATCAAGTAATATAAACATGTCCACTATTGACCTTTTGCTAATGCTTGACAGATTCTAGTGGTATAATATTTGAATTTACATAATAAATATTTTAGTCTACAAAAAGGACCTTGTCATTATCTAAAAAAAAACATTGATTAGACTTTTAGACTTAAACAAATTAAGCAGGGCAATGTTTACTTAATATGTTCTTGTAATTATTAATATGATGGGTTTACATAGTAAATAATGATGGATATGTTGCTTTATGACTGAATTTAAATCAAAAAAACTGTACAATCCTTCCTTTGTGATAATTGGCAATTCATGACATCACTTGGGTTTGAGTTTTTTTGAAAGTATGTGTATATTTATATGTAGAATATATTTTTATATTCATTACATTTATTCATATATTTATTATTTTTGTTTTAAATGAATTCTTTTTTTATCATCTTAATCTGGGGTTAATGAGCAGCATGGAATTATTTTACTAAAATAGTTTCCAGAGACTCTGGTGTTTTTATTATTTTGAAGTTCTTCATACTTTCTGCATCAACAAATCTTTTTTGCAAATGACCTCTTTAATCTTTAGATCCACTCTTTTAATGAATAATTTAAAGTATTCCAATATCTAATGATATGATTTTTTTTTCATTTTCTTTTGTCTGTAATCGTAATTTTTCTTGGATATTTTTATGAAATGCATAAATACCTGTAATATTTCTATTATTGTCTTTATACTGTTAATTTTCCAATTATTATTACTGTTCTAATTTATTTTTAAATATTTTAGAATATTATAATGAATAACAGTAGTAACAGTTGTTTTTTTGTATCCTGTTATAATTATTAGAGGGTCTCACACTGTAATAGATAATACACCCTCCCAATCATACCTGGGATCAAATATGCATTAAATTTGGAATTTGTTTTAAATCCCCAAATGATTTTGGATATATCTCTTCAGTAATCAATGAATACTAATCTAGCTAGTCATCTAATTTTTGGTCAGTGAATGAGTGATTATTATTACTTAGAAATCAAATGCTCAAAATTAATGTGGGTTGGTTAAATGAACATACAAGCATGGCTGAACTATTATGATTTAATACTTACAGTGTTATTTGAATTCACAGATAAATGTTCATATGTTAAATAAATAATTTTTTGGACAAACTATTTATATCTGTTGTTTTGTATCTAAGGAGTGGTGATGCACTAAACAGTAAGTAAATGTGATGCTAACTCAATGTTCTCTCATTACATGGAATTTTTATATTTTATCTTCAGGGAGCCATTATTAAAATGACTAAACTAATTAGTTTCTTTCCAAGGCTTAATAGTGTAATTCCTGCTAATTGTAGTGACACGCCACCACTCATTAATAATAATTTTATCAAAACCTTAATAATTCTCATAAGTAAACATACTACTCTGCTCTAATCACTTACTTCTAAATAAAATAACTATTGGCAAACATATGAAATTGGAAATAATAATAGTATATTAAATAATAGTCAATCTTTCTTGTTATGTAGTAACAATTACATTATTAAAAAAGTTCAGATATTAGCACCTGGAATCCAAATATCTGGACATCTTAATTAAAATAAATGTCAAAGCTCTTCCTACTAATTATTTTATCTTCTACCAGCGACACTTTCCAAATATAGATCTATTATGTGCCCTCTGTCATAGAAATGAAGAAACATTGGAACACTTTCTTATGGATTGTTGTTCTTTGCTTCTTCCTTTGTACTCTTATCACTAACATGACTCATTCAAACTCACTAACAATCAGCAACCTCATAAAAAATATACAAAGTGATCTTTTCCCCAATATAAGATTTATTACTTTCATTTTTTTCACACACCGACTTGTAAGATGCTATCTAAGTTTTAATTCCACATCTCAAAATCACTCTTTCTAAAAACAAAAACAAAAAAACATTAAGGCCAGAGATCAAATCCATCCACCAGTTGAAGTTTTTGCAGTGACATGGTATCTGATCTCATTAACAAAAACCCAGTGACTTGTCTATTGAATATACTTACTAATATGCATTAGATATATATTGATTGTTGCTCAATTATATGAACATCTAAATTGTTGCTTTTCTACTTGAAATCATTTTGTTTTAATAAGACTTATAAATAATCTCCATTGTATATAGTAAACCTAATAATGTTAATTTAAAACTAAAATGATACTTTATTCTTATTGATCATAAATTGTCATTGCTTTCAACTCAATGACACAATTTATTTTAGTATCTTAATATTTAAAACTTTCTTATAATCTTCTCTTATTCCCTCTCCCCTTTAGTATTTAAAGCAGTAGTGAATGAATTTATAAGAAAAAGAATTAAAGCGTGTCAACAATTTTAAATCTAATTTAATTAAAAAGTGAGAAAGATCCTTTTTTTTTTTATAAATCATTAAAAAAATCTTTTTCATTATATATATTGTTTCGGATCCATTTTATCTTTTTTTAAAACAAAATATGGTAAAATTCATCACGGTTGATCAACGTTCGCAAAAAAACTAAAAACCCAAAGGCAAAATGAATTTATTTTCCTTTTAAAATATTTCATTGATTTCTTTTTTTACTCTATTTTCTTCCGAGTTAAAATTGCTTTCATGAAAGTATTAATCACGTGGAAAAATTATTGATGACCTACCAGTTATTGATGCAGATTCAACCATAGTAATGTTATAGTATAATATTATTATGAATCGCAGATCAAGTGTTTCTTTAAATCTAGTCTAATTAAAAATATTAACAGTACTTCTAATGCTATAATATATATAACAAAGGGATTCCACCTTTATTGTTAAAAAGGAGATTGCCTTGACAACAGTTTGAGATTGTTGATTGTTATCTATATTGGGATTGTCCAAGAGTTCATTTCAACAAAAATTTTTTATTAACAATAAATAGTGATTACATACTAATAAAGGATAGATAAATGAATAAATTGTACAATAATATGATTGCATAATGTTCTATTTGTCATCTGGCTAGATTTTGTTATGAGAGTACAATTGTTATACTCTTATGTGGTTAGGTATAGTGATGAGATTCTAAGAACTTGTTTAATGGAATAAGCATTTTTAATATAAACATGCATATTTTCTTTTAGAATTTCCTATTATATAATGCTGGGTAGGTGGAGTTGATAATCAGGAAAATGAAAGAGCAGTTAAAAAACAGGTGTCATCAAAGACTTTACTGGAGGCCAGGAGCTGGTCACGTTTCTTGATTTTTTTGAGCGTTTGATAAAACAATGGTATGATTTGTGGCGGGGGTAATTCCATGAGAGTTTTGCATCTCACTATCCATATGGAATAAAGGACAAAGGTAGAAAGCCTTATTATTGAAAAAAAACCCATTATGAATGGCATTTTCAAGTGAGAAAATCATATCAGGTCTTATGTTGGAATTAATTATAATTATCTCTTTCAGTGTTTTAAGTCTTGGGCACCGGTGTATAATATGGTCTATGGTTTCATCTTCACGAGCACACAGACCACATATAGGATCAATGCTGTTAAAACCTCTTCGGTGATAAAGGAACCAATTCGTGGGAAGCGCATTAAGATTTATTTTAATGATGAAGTCAAGGAATTTGGGTTCCAGACTCCATCTTTTGAAGTGTGAAATGAGTCTTTGGTTGGTTATTTTTAGGCTGGTTTTAATGGGTTGTTGATTATAGTTGATTATATTGTATGCTTCCCATAAGGTGATTTTTTGTTAAGGTTAGAGGGCATTATTGGGTTATAAAGTTGTAAGTGGTCTATTAGGGAGGCTATCCATGAACTGGCAGAGGGCGGAGGACGATCTGTCGGTGTAATTTTTTTAATAATGTTGGAGTATCCACATGAGATGATCAGATTATGTAGAGTGTTGTGGGTTTTCTGTAAAATGATTGCTTGTATTGAGTGGAATGACAGTCCATTGAACCTGCGTGGTCGTTGGGTCCAAGAGTTGACTGTTTTTATTGCTTCTATATATATATATATATATATATATATATATATATGTACAATTATTAAAAACATTCATAAAGCAAAGATAAATTCTATTTCATCACTGTGGCAACTAACAATGAAGACTAATATATTACATTGAGACTTTGTTTTGTTATATGGTCAGTGATGTAGGACACATCTGGTCAGTCCAGATGATCTTGAAATTTTACCCATCAGTTAATAACATCTATCTTCCACTATGTGACCATCTTACATTGAACAAGATATTAGTTTTAAGTTAGTATAGAAGTACAAGCACGAAAAACCAAACTATTTAAATTTTTTCCAAAAAAAAAAGTGTAACAAACTAAATGATTAGACTATATTTTGCTGACTTAATACCATAATTTTTACAAGACATACTCCTAAACAATTATAGCATTTTAACTTGGAAGAAAGAGAGGTAGAGAATATTGAAGAACAAAGGTTAATGGAAGCCAACCTCTAAAATACAAAATCTTTCAAGAATATCATGCTGAATTTTTTAATCTGTTTATTGGACAACGTTCAACATTATCTTTTAATACCTTTAGCAAATATGTTCTTTGAAAGATGTTATGATCTTACAATTTAATATAAGGGATTCGAACTCAGACTTTCACTCAAAGTCTGAGTTCGAATCCCTTATATTACATTATATATGTGCAGGTGTGTGTAAACCTGTACAGTATATTGATCTTACAATTTGTAATTCAATTTTAGTCTATTTTCAACCATTTTCTCCCAACAAAATTATATATTTTAAGAATATATTTGAGGTATTTTTTATAATAAAAATGGAATATACTTTTTATATAAAAATCACATTAATCATCATAAAGTTTTTTTTTTTAAAAAAAAAAAAAACTTCTACCATTTATTTGCTTCTTACATTTAGTGAAACTACTCCGTTAGAGTAGTATATTCAATATTTTAACATTCTTCCAGCTAAAGAAAACATCAACTGGTCCATGAACTTGACGTCATATTTTAAAAATTTTATCGACTGTTTTTAATATTTAAATACATGTATATTTTCTATACTAAACTTAATGTAATTAATTATAAAAAGTTGAACTCAGACTTTCAAATTCCCCACAGCTATTCAATCTATCTTATGCAACTGATACATATGACCCCATACATGTGCGGAAGATAAATGATCTACCATATATGTATTTTGTGCTGAACCAGCACTCATCATTTGGTCCAGGTTACTAATTCCACCACATATATACAATCACTGCTCAGTTTATATTAAGATAGCAAATCTTCAAACCTTAATGGACAAGCTTTAATGCTCTTCATTCTCCAACTCTTCAGCCATCCGTGTCATTAAAAATCTGAGTTCAAGTCCTTATAATTACAACTATCTTTAAATAAATTTTTAGCTCCATTACAATATAAGTGAGAAAAGTTTAATGTATGACTTTCCTTCAATAAATTACAAAAATAACATCTCTATCCGTATAACTATTGTTTAAAGACAGTTTTTTTTTAAAAAAAAAAAAATCTTTTTAGGCAACAAATATACTTTTTTGTTTACTCGTTTAATCACATTTGAGTGTCTTAATTCACAAAATTTTTCAATTCAAAAAAGATCGAAAACCAAGAGTTTCAGACTGACAGAATTCAATATGTTTATATATAGTACGTATTTCTGCTTAGTTTTAAAAAATATGTTTTACTTTTCACTCTTTCAGAAGTTCGTTTTACTAACTTTTGTTAAAAAAAACTGCCATCAGTTTAATTTATTATTTAAATTCCTTATTAGTAAAGAAGCTTTTCTTTATAAATAATTGAAGACGTTGGTTCATATTTGTTTTTAGGTTCCCACTTTCTTCACCTTTTTTATTTAATTAGTTTATTGTACAATCACTTAAAGTATTCATTTTTAATTCCACTATTAAATCTTTCATCATAACACTTAAATAAATAAGTAATCTGCAACCGCCTTTTCTTTAGTATTGAGTTTTTTAATCCCGTCTTTGTGTTTTTTTAAACAATTGATTGAAACTTTTATGTTAGCTGGATGAGAGCCGAACCAAATCTTTCAAATATTTATGCTAGTATTTTTAAATTGTAAGGATGATTTGAAAGGAGACAATAATTTAGTATAGATTTATTATAAATATACAGTATATTGCCATTGTATATATTGCCCAACTTTTTTTACATATTCAACCTGAGTTTGAACTAAGATTGTATACGTCAGATAGATAAGCTATCATCACATTATATTCTTACATATAGTGGGTACTAGTGACAAAATGATTGATTCTCTTTTCAATCTTCCTTCATAATTAGTCTTTAAATCATCAAGTATTACATAGCAATAGAATTTAGCTGTTTACCACAAAATTGTTAAGGCTTTAGCATGTCCGGATAATAAATTATGGCATGAAATGTGACAGTGTGTTTTACACTTTTGTAGCTTATCTTCAATGCTCTCCTTACCATCACAAAATCTTACAAACCACTTGAAAACATTCTTCATGACTGGTGACTGATGGTTTTACTTCCCCATGAGATATGAATCATTTCAAATGTTTCAGTATCAGTTTTAACCAGTTTAGAATAAAATTTAATATAAGCATGTTGTTTCATTTTTTTTTAAGATATGAAACGCACATTTCATATTGTAACTCATAATCCAGATATTCTAGTGACTTAAAATGTTTGCAGTTAATAGTTAGACTATGTATATAATACATACATTGATTCAAAGAAAGTGTTGCAGTCCACTTGGCGAGAGAACTCCTTAGCAATCACTCTATACCATATATATACAGATGTCATGTCAGGTCTCATAATAGTTATCATTTTCTTCTAAATGCTGTTCTATTTAATAAAAAGCAACACTCGTAAATAAAGCATCATTCTTTTTCCTATTCTAATCTAATTGCATTTTTATTATTCTGCAGTTTTTATAGTAGTTCTTACAAAAGATAAATTTTATGTGATTCAACAAATGAGAAGATCTTGTGCAACTCATTCAAACATTTGATCTGGTAATAGTTTTAATTGATGACTTAAGCAGAGCCTTTTTCACAAATGCAAAGATATCTACATATATTTCTGTATCCTTGAACATTTTTATTGGCTGATATGCTTCTAGTAATCAGCTTGACCAGTTTTCTTTAAATACAATCTGCCGTTTGACCTGAGAGCAGTATATATTATGACTTAAAAAATTTTAACTTATAAATAATAATAAAACACATAAAATTATAATAAACTTTTATGACTTCTATTTACTCGGATTGTTTTGTTTTCCTTATTTGTCTCCATAAATTTTAATTTCAGTAATCATTAATGAAGAAGCATGGATTCATATGTAATCAAACAATTCATTGTTATAAGAAGTTTGCTATAGTGATCGGAATCCAGGATTAAAATTTTATGCTTCAAAACTCAATCATTAACAGTAATTTATAATACACATAATTTGCACTTTTTTAAATTTATATGCCCACAAATTAAATATATATATATATATACTAGTCAAATAAATATTCCTTTACCTTCTATAATCAAGTTTATGATAAAAGCTTTTGATTTCCTGAAGCAGATTACTAAGAAACATAGCACTTTGAAAACACACAAATAAAGTTTAAGATGGGGAACACACCATATAAATGTTATACTGGATTTAATAATTTGCTTATTAATCTTGCCTATGTTTTTTTATTTTAATAATTAATTTTCTTTTTTATCAGTAATGTTAATTTAAGATTTCAGCAAAACTCTGTTCTGAATAAATTTCTACACAGTATGACACAATGGAAAAATAGCAAGTGGTCTTCAATTATTTCTAAGTTGGAACATATATTATATAATGACAGTTTAATTATTCACCATAAAATCTTAAGTCATTGCATGTCTGGATCATGATTTATGGCATTAGATGTAAGCGTGTGTTTCATACCTTCATAGATTGTCTTCAATGCTCCATCTTTCATTATGAAGTTTTACAAATTATTTGGAAAATGTTTTTTTGACTTGTTTTCACTGCAGTGCAGTGTGAATTATTTCACATATTTCAGCAGCGTTTTAACTCCTTTAAACAAAATTTATATTAATACATTGTTTTTATCCTAAGTTAAAGGTATTAAACAGGCTGTCATATTCCATGTCATAACTCACAATCCTGACATGCAGGCACTTTCAAATTCCTATGGTAAATAGATAAACTATGATACTACATAACACATGTGTGATTCATAACTAGACTTCTGACAGTTTGGAGAGAAAGGATCAGTTGTCTTTTCACTGAACTCACTGTATTTGGTGAGAAGAACATAAGTCTATAAGGAATATGCTTATACTTCAGCAATTTCACAAGAGAATGAAAATGTTTAGAAAGGATTATAACAGATATCATAATCTACTTGTAGAATGGAACTTTATTTTCTGTTTTTGAGAGGAAGGAGCGTTGCTAAAGAAGACCCACATAACTATATAATTATTTTTCTATTTGGTTGTGGGATAGCGCTTTCAATTCTTCAATATCATCTCATTATCAATTGGTGTTAGGTTGGAATATAGTTCACAGATGTAAATTCTAACTTTATATAGGTAAACAAAAGATAGGTATTCCATGATCCTTATTTTCATTTTGATTTTTTTTTTTAAAAAAAAAAAGGATATCTGAAAATACAATTCAAATAATTTATTAAAAAAAGATTTTATATTTTCCAGAAAAAAAAAAGAAAAATATATACAGATTAGCCATTGATCATTGTGAATCTTGATACACATCCCCTTTTCAATTCAATATTGGCAACTCAATAAAAACTAATTCTTTTGAAACATAAGATTAAAAAAAAAAACAAAGGCTAAATAGTGTCTATTAATTGTACTAGTTAGAGTAAAAATAATTTAAAAATTGTTTTTGTCTAATAATATAGACCTTTAGTTTCAATTATCCAATATCGAAGAGAAAAAAAAAAACACTTCCATCCAATCCTTCCTCCAGCAATTATAATGAATCTGTGTAAGATTTAGTAGTACGATGGATTAGATATCAAAAGATTTCAGGTTTAAAGGTTATTTTATCATTTCCGTACTGAAATATCTCTTCCGGAATCATAACTATTCAATTACTGTTATTTTATGCAGAACTGATTTCGAATCGTACAAAAACATATGTCATTAAAAAAATAAGTATATATACATATTAACCTTCCAATATTAAAACCTGATTTTACACAGAGTCTTTTAAATTTATAATTAATGCACTGGATATCAGATTGAAAATAAACTTTATATATATTGCTTATTAAATGATAGCTTATTCAAAAGGATACGGAGTTCTTATAAAAAAAAAGAGAGGGAAAGGATTCATTTTCCGTATTCGATTGTTACCAAAAGATTATCCTCCACACACATACATACATACAGAGGCATATATATTATTAAGTAAGATATGAATATTTATATCATTTGATATTGTTTATATAGTCGCTCCTAAAAATTTATAAAATACATTTATTTGATAAATAATCCTCCGCTAAGATGCGGAGATAGTTAATTTCAAAGCTATTTTTTAATAAAGATTGCCTTATGCAGTCAGTATATATATATAGATAGCAATTTAGCAAAATGCGTTTTACTATCTCAATTGTCAGTTGATTTTTTGAAAGAGGAAGGAAATCCTTAATGTAGAAAAACATTTCTACTCCAAAAACATATTTTTCATAGGTGTTTAAGTTATCAACTTTATTTTTCACACAGAAAAATTAACTCAAGCTTTGTGAAATAATTGAAATAGTGCGGCTGTAACGGGCCTCATCGCGCGTTCAGTATTCAACACTGTCTTTGTTTTGAAGTTAAACTTCAAAGTCTTGCTGTGAGCTAAACATGATTTGTGCATTAAACTTTTATCATAGATCTTTTTAAAATTTTAGTCTTTTTTTGCTTCTTATAATTTTTTTTGTATAAAAGGTTATTTTTCTGTATTTCTTATTCCTTCATTTATATAATAATATAAAATGTTAATTAAAGAATATGATGTCACTTTGAATATTGAAATGGTAACAAATCACCAGATTCTCAATTTAATATAATGTAATGTGATGTACTGTAGCTTCTCCGTAAACGAAGTCAAGAATCTCACAGCAATTATGTCCAGAGAAACCTGTTAGCCATTTTATTTTCCATTCCCCACTTTAAGTTTTTCCATATTCTGCTTCATACCATTTCCACAACATAATTTTTGTCAACTCTATGGCCTTTATATCTCAATCCCCCTTATCTTTTCCCAAACCCAGCATAAAAACCAATAATCCACTTTCTGTATAATCACTTTTTTCATATTTATTCTTTCATAACTTCATTATATGTACCCTTTCTGTTTTCAAACATTTACATTCAATTAACAGATGCCTAGCATTTTCTATTCCTTCCTTACATAATTTACAGACTAAATCATCCATATTTTTTCATTTACATGTATATTCTCTTGTTGCTAAAGATCCTGTTCAAGCCTTAAACAATAAACTACTTTTCTTACTATTATCATATTTTAACTTACACCTAATATTCTGTTTATTTCTATATATATTTAAACTCTTTTTACTCTCCATACTAGTTCTTCATCTCTCTAATTCCCTATTCTTTATTAATAAATCTATTCGTTTATCCCATTCCTTACAACTATAACACTCAACAATCCTCCTAACACAATCATCCCATCTTTTGTACAAATATACCATTATAAATTATTTATCCAAATCTTTTGCATACCACATTACCTTTTTCAAATATATTGTTGCCTGCCCTTTACTCATAACCCAATTAAATAATATTTTGTCTATTCTTTTATTATCCATAAACTGCAATCTACCAAACATTTTAATTTTAATTTTTGCATTTCTCATATGAAAACTTGACCATCCCATTTCTCCTTGAGTTGCCTCCCTTGCTGTCCATTCATCTGCATCTAATGCATGTCTTTCTACTTCCCTGTGAACATTTTTAAGAAATCTAATACCCCTTTACTAACACATAATGCATCATTACCATATGTTAACCCTGCTACTGCAACTTCCTTCCATATAGTTTTAGCTACATCATATTTATTATATGAAAACACTGTTAATTTCTTTATCAATCCCTTTCTTTTCTTTGATTCATTTATCAATTTTTTCTCCCATTCATCCAAATAATTTTTTTGACTACTTAAAATAATTCCTAAATAACTATATCTATTCACCACACTTAACTTAATATCTCCCAATAAAAATTCTATATCTTCACTAAATTTAATATCCATCTCTTTACCCACTCTTGCACATGTCCTCAGCATAACTTCCATATCTTCTCCTGTTTCTGCACACAAGAATATATCATCTGCAAAATTAAAAGACCTGACAAAATATATACTCCCAAACCACCTATTATCAGTATATTTATCCCTCTTCCTAATCTTTCTATTGCTCTTTCTATTTCACTCAAATACAATACAAACAAAATAAGTGACATAAGACATCCTTGCCTTAGTCCCAAACCATTTTTAACTTTAACTGATTCTATATTCTCTAATTGATGTATATAATAATTATTTTCATATAATTTCTTAATAATATCCACTAAAGCTTCATTCATTCCCAAATTTGCTAAACTTATCCATAAATATTTATATTTACCTATATCATATGCTTTCTCTACATCTATAAAACTCATATATAACTGTTTACCTGAATTTGTACTCATATCCATAAGTTGTGTAACTACAAATAAACTATCTCCTATACGCCTATCTAATCTAAAACCTCCTTGCATTTCCCCCACTACATTATTCCCTTCCATCCATTTTACATCTCTTTTAGCCACCATTTATGAGAAAACTTTATATAAAACTGATGTTATCACTATTGAACTATAATTATTTAACTTTCTATGATCCTTGTCCTTTCCTTTAAATAATAATCTTACTCCTGTATTATTCCAACTACTCGGAAAAACTCTATTCTCTGCCATCTTATTAAAATAGAATAATAACTTTACTTCTGCCCTATATCCTAAATTCATTACCATCTCTGCTACCCATCCATCTAAACCACTTGCGTTTCCACTTTTCAATTTTTTCTCTACCTCATTCAGTTCATTTTTTGTAAACCTAATATTCCCATTACTATGTTCTTTTATATTTTCTATCACTCTATCCTTCACATCTAACATTTTTTCTATATTCATTACATATCTATTTAAGATTCTGTCTAAATCTTCTCTAGAGCTACACTCTATTCCCTGATCATCTAGTAATACTATCTCTCTTCCCTATATTTCTCCATTTAATGTAATTCCAAATTTTTTTACTCCCATCTCTTCCACTTTTATTAATATCCTCCAACATTTTACTATTCAATTTCATTCTCTCTCTATAATTATCTATTTTAGCCAACTTCCTTCTTTTCTATTTAGCATTAATATCTTTCTCACTTTCCTTATTCTTAATAGCACACTTATATTCTCTGCATGCTTTCTTTCCTCTCTTTTACACTTTTACTAATTTTCAATTTTTTATTACTTTTATTCTTCAGAATATTCTCACCTAAAACCCTATTTGCCAATTTTTCTACTTCTTTACACCAGTTCTTATACTCATCTCCAAGCAACTCTTCCATAATATTTTCAACTTGTATTTTATACTCTTCCAACTTATTCTTATCATTCATTCTCCATCACATTACTAACCATTTCAATTACAATGAAGTTATGATCACTAATGCATACTTTTCCTTCATTATCAAACAACTTAATTTTCTGTATTTTATTTATTCCATCTTTCTCTACCAATACACAATTTATTGTGAGAAATATATTATTTCTAGACCATGTGTATTGTCCCTCATAAATATTTAATAAGTTTCCAATACTCAAATTCACTTTCTGAAAAAATTTCTTCAAAAGCTGTCCATTTTTAATATCTACATCATCAATTTCTTCAATATGCCCATTCATATCCCCTTTAACCATCATTCTCTTCCCCTTTTCTTTAAAACTTTGTATATTTTTAACTAGACATTCATATATGTTACTATTTCACTCCATTATAATTTGACTATCTCCAGTGGCTATATATACTATAACCACTATCCATTCTTGTCTACCCAACCTTATTTCAAACCACAAATGTTCTTTACATTTAACAATATTTAAATATTTTTTTGATATAACACCTATACCACCACCCGTTTTTTCTTTCTGTTTATACCTTGCACAAAACCAACTGTTCCAAAATAGGTTCTTCTTCTACTCTTAGATGTGTTTCCACTACTGTTTAATACCTCAAGCTCTTCATTTTCAATTGTTTTATTTAATTCCATCCACTTTTCTGGTCTCCTACCATGTTGCATATTCAAAAACCCAATTTTAACAATTTCTTTTTTCCTAACTACTCTTTTATAAATTCTTTTAGTTCTTTTCCATTACATTTATAAATAATGACTTTCTTAGGATTAATTTTACAAATCCATTCCTTCTCCATATCTGTATTTATATCTAAATCTCATTCCGTTTGCTTATTTCTTACATTCCATCCATTTTTTTTCTTTTTGATAATATTGCAATTTAAAATCCCACCCTCCTTTATAAGTTTCCCGTAAAATATTCTTTATAAATCAGACTCCCTAAAACTTCACTTCCTTGTTTTCCTAAATGCAACCCATCTTTACTATATAACTCCCTCTTTCCAATAAAACATTCCCACATGTCTATAAACATAACATTATTTCTCTCACACAATTTTTTCAATCTCTCATTTATAGAACATGCCCTATCTAACAAATGTCTCTTGTCAAGTCTTGGTAATAATCCAACTACTCCTACTCTCCTTTTAATCATAGTCAA
The DNA here is from genome assembly GCA_028023455.1 of Epiperipatus broadwayi. Classification (NCBI taxonomy): domain Eukaryota; kingdom Metazoa; phylum Onychophora; class Udeonychophora; order Euonychophora; family Peripatidae; genus Epiperipatus; species Epiperipatus broadwayi. The sequence continues at coordinate 7,752,111 of JAQFVV010000007.1, read as the reverse complement.
ATTCCTAATCAATTCTACATACTCATCCATTATTCTCTCTGATGATTCTGACAAATTATTAGCCCCACCATAACATACACATCTCTACTACTTTGCTTTTTTACTTTATCTGCTACATCCCTAATTCTAGCTCCAGGCAAACATATTCTTACATACCTGCTTCTATTTTTTCTTGCAATTAATATCCCCACATTCTCTAATTAGTAAATCTCCTATCAATATTGTTTCATAAACTACTTTCTCTACTCCATCCATAACATTTTTTAATACCTTCTGGTCCTCATTATCTTTTTCTTCCTTATCATGCCTACTCAATAATTCCTTTATCTCCTCACATTTTAACTCTAATGATTTTAATTTTACTTCTACATCCTTCACTTTTTTCTCTATCTTATTTATTCTTTGACTAATCATTTCCATTGCACTATTACTTTCTCCACCCATATTTCCTGACATTCCACTAAAACCTACACCATCCTATCTTCCTTAACTACATTTTGTTCTTTTTCCACTGTCTTTCTCTTTAGACTATCTACACTTAGAAATCTTTTTCTTACTTCTTTTATTACATTTACACACTGACTACATAACCATAAATCTATTACATCCTTCCTTGTCTCATTTAAACATTTCAAGTGATAAACTTCATCACATACAGTACATTCTACCAGAGCACTCCTTATTTTTTTTCCGATTCTATATACATTATGGCAGGTGTCCCCAACCTTTTTGCACTTAAGAGTACATTCTATAATACTGGCCAGGTGGTGGGCACCATTTATTTTTTATCTGGGCATAATTGCTGAGATATTCTTGACTTCATTTAAGGAGAAGCCACAGTACATCACATCACATGTAAATTTATAGTTGGATACTGTTAATAATATGCATAATGTACAAAAAAAATATTTATTTCAAAAATAAAATTTTAGCATAGAATTAACATTTATATTTTTATGCTGTAAAAGTATAGTATGCCCTACAATTTGATTACAATATAATACAATAATTTATAAAAAAATTTCAAAAATTAAATTTATTTGTATCAGATAAATAATTTTTTATCATGTTCGGATAGCGGTGGGCTCACGTAAAATGGTCTGCGGGCATAGGGTTGGGGACCCCTGCATTATGGAATAAAAATGCAATCCATATTCTTTATTTTAAGTATTTTTCGAATATTTTTTCTTAAAAGTAAATAAGTGTTTCTTAAATTTAAAAAAATTATTTTTAATAACAAATTTACTAAAAACTAATCAACAAAATAACTTTTTTTTTTAAAAAAAATTTCTATATATAAAATAACAATATATAAATAATAAAACAAAAACAAAACTTTTTTTTAAAAAATTTATATATATAAATAACAAATGAAAAAACTTTAAAACAAATAAAAAACACAATTTTCAATCTTTTAAATACTCTTGGTTACTAATTACACTTTCAAACAAATAAAAAACACAATTTTCAATCTTTTAAATACTCTTGGTTACGAAAAACTTTAAAACAAATAAAAAACACAATTTTCAATCTTTTAAATACTCTTAACCACTAATTACACTTTCATACACAATAATAATTAATATTAATGTTCTCAGACGAAACAAATATTAAGATAAAAAAAAAAATTATCTCTATTGTTTGTTTCTTTTTAAAGAATAGTTAATTACTCTAGTGCCACCTAGTGTGAGTTTAATTAATCACTAGACTATTATGTGTATGTAATATCTTTATTTCTAACATTTAAATTTCTCATCATCTGACTGGTTTTTGGCATTGTGCATATTAGAAAAGCTTGGGAATCAAAATTAATACAGCTGTACATCTGCCAGTCACTTTTAACTCCATTTGACATGTCAAAATAAAAATTTGAAATTTAAATTAGCTTACGTTTTTGAACCGAAGTTAACCATTTTGAAACAGTTATATAGATTGAATCCAGTTTAATAATTAAATATTTTAGTATCTTAAATATGTCATCTTTTTTATATTAGTAAAATCAAATAAAAATAATTACATCATTCACTGTTCAGCAATTCATAAAGTGTTTGAGCACTGAAAATGTTGACGGAGAGTCATGATCCATAGACTATGAGCTCCAGAGTTTAGTGCACTACACCATGCAATATATTTAATTAAATGTATATTATGAATTAACAGTAACTTCTATGAGTTAAATTATTAATTTTTAAGTTTTAAATTCTAACAAATGGATAATTAAGTTTGAAAACTTGCCACCATACACTTTTATTGGCAGCACTGTATGATTATGAGTAAATTATTGTGTATGAAAGTATAAATTGTGGTCAAGAGAGTGAGTTATTAGAAAGATTGAAAATTGTTGTGTTTAATTGTTTGAAAGGTTTTCGTTCACCATTTTAGGTATAGAAGTTTTTTTTAAAAAAGTTATTTTGTTGCATGTGTGTTAGTGTAAGGATATTTATAACAAAGTTGTATATGGGATTAATTTGTTTTTAGTTAAGTTTGTTACTAAAGGTTTTTTGAATTTTAAAATTCATTTATTTTGAGAAAGAAGATAACGTTTGGGAGGCCTAAGGTTGGAAAACACGTGGTTATAGTTTTATCAGTTTTGAAAGAAAGTAAAAGTTTTTATTTTTCACTGTAAGGAGGTTTGAAGAATAGGAAAGGTATTATAAAGTCAAATATAGAATAGGTGACTTGAAAATTAAGATGATGGATTGCTTTGTATTACACAATGTTTATACAATTGGCAGAAAGGAATTAGGCATGCTCTGGTAGAATGTACAGTATGTGCTAAGGGGTATCACTTGAAATGTTTGAATAAGAATAGGAAGGATGTAACAGATTTCTGTTTATGTAGTAAGTGTGTAAATGTGATAAAAGAGGTGAGAAAAATGTAGTTAAGGAAGATAGGACAGAATATGGTTTTAGGGGAGTGTCGGGAGATATGGGTGAAGAAAGTAGTAGTGCAATGGAGATGATTAGCCAGAGAATAAGTAAGATAGAGGAACAAATGAAAGATGTCGAAGTAAAATTAAAATGGTTAGAGACGAAGTGTGAGCAGATAAAGGAATTATTGAGTAGGAATGATAAGAAGAAATGGATAAGGAGGTCCAGAAGGTGGTAGAAAATGTTACAGATGGAGTACAAAAGTAGACTATGAGATAATATTGATAAGAGATTCACTAATTAGATAATGTGAGGATATAATTGCAAGGAAAAATAGAAGCAGGTATGTAAGAATATGTTTGCCTGGAGCTAGAATTATGAAGGTGACAAATAAAGTAAGAAAGCAAAGTAGTAGAGACATGTTTGTTATGGTAGGACTAATAATTTGTCAGAGCCATCAGAGAGAGTAATGGATGAATACATAGAATTGATTAGAAATTTGAGTAAGATTAAAGGAAGAGTAGGTGTAGTTAAATTATTACCAAAATTTGACAAGGGGCATTTATTAGATAGGGTATGTTCTATAAATGATAGATTGAAAAAATTGTGTGAGAGAAATCATGTTATGTTTGTGGATGTATGTGATTGGTTTATTGGAAAAAGGAAATTATATAGTAAAGATGGATTGCACTTAGGAAAACAAGGAAGTGAAGTTTTAGGGAGTCTGATGTTTAAAGAATATAATTGAGGAAACTTTTAAAGGGGGGGATTTTAAATTGTAGTATTATCAAAAAGAAGAAGAATGTATAAGCAAAAGATAGTTGTTTTAGGTAGTATTGGAAGAGGGAATAGATCTGTAAGATTAATGGCAAGAAAGTTTTTATTTTATAAATGTAAATGGAGAAGAAAGAATTTATAAAAGGGTAGTTAGGAAAGAAGAAATTGTTAAAATTTGGTATTTGAATATTCAAGGTGGTAGGAGATCAGAAAAGTGGCTGGAATTAAACAAAGCAATTGAAAATGAAGAGCTTGAAGTATTAGCAGTAGTGGAAACACATCTAAGAGAAGAAGAGCCCATTTTGGAAGATTTGTTATGGCAGGGTTTAAATAGAAAAGCAAAAGAAAAAAGAGGTGGTGGTATAGGTGTTATATCAAAAAAGTATTTAGATATTGTTAAATGTCAAGAGCATTTGTGGTTTGAAATAAGGTTGGGTAGACAAAAATGGATGGTGGCAAAAGTATATATAGCCACTGGCAATAGTCAAACTGTAATGCCTAGTTAAGAATATACAGAGTTTTAAAGGAAAGGGGAGGAGAATAATGGTTATAGGGGATATGAATGGGCATATTGAAGAAATTGATGATGTAGATAATAACAATGGTCAGTTTTTGAAGAAATTTTGTCAAAGAGTGATTTTGATAATTGGGAATTTATCAAATATTTATGAGGGATAATGTACTTGGTCTAGGAATAATATATTTCATACAATAGATTGTGTATTGGTAGAGAAAGAGGGAATGAATAAAATACAGAAAATTAAGATGTTTGATAATGAAGAGAGAGTATGTAATAGTGATCATAACTTTATTGTAATATAAATGGTAGGTAATGTGATGGAGGATAGAAATAAAAGTACAAACAATAGTGAAAGATGTGGCTGGAGAAGGAATGATAAGAATAAGTTGTAAAAGTACAAAATACAAGTTGAAGAAGCCATGAAACAGTTGGATGGGGATGAGTATAAGGACTAGTGTGGTGAAATAGAAAAAGTGGCAAATAGGGTTTTAGTTGAGAATATGCAGAAGAATAAAACTAATAAAAAATGAGAAGTAGTAAAAGTGTAAAAGAGAGGAAAGCAGCATGTAGAGAATATAAGTGTGCTATTAAGAACACAGAAAGTGAAAAAGATATTAATTTTAAATGGGAAAAGTACTTATAAAAGAAGAAGTTGGCTAAAATGGATAATTATAGAGAAAAGAGAAGTTGAATACTAAATTATTGGAGGATATTAATAAAAGTGAAAGAGATAGGAATAAAAAAAATTTGGAATTACATTAAAAGAAGAAATGTAGGGGAGAGAGAGATTGTATTAATAGATGATGAGAGAATAGAGTGTAGCTCTAGAGAAGAATTTGAGTGAATCTTAAATACACATGTAATGGATATGGAAAAGATGTTAGATGTGAAGGACTTAGTGATAGAAAACATGAAAGCATATAATAATGGGAATATTAGGTTCACAAAAAATGAACTGAATGAGGCAGGGAAGATATTTAAAATTGGAAAGGCAAGAGGTTTAGATGGATGGGCAGAAGAGATGGTAATGAATTGAGGGCATAGAGCAAAAGTAATGTTATTATTATGTTTCAATAAGATGGCACAGAATAGAGTTTTTCTGAGTAGTTGGAGTAATACAAGAGTAAGATTATTATTTACAGGAAAGTGTAAGGATCATAGAAAGTTAAGTAATTATAGACCAATAGCAGTAACATCAGTTTTATATAAAGTTTTCTCATATAGGGTGGCTGGAAGAGTTGTAAAATGGATGGAAGAGAATAATATTGACACGGAAATGCAAGGAGGTTTTAGGTCAGATAGACATATACGAGATAGTTTATTTGTAGTTACACAACTTATGGATATGAGTAGAAATTCAGGTAGATCATTATATATGAGTTTTATAGATATAGAGAGGGCATATGATAGAGTAAATAAAAATAGATTGTGGGTATGTTTAGCAAATTTGGGAATGGATGAAGCTTTAGTAAATATTATTAAGAAATCATATAATTTCTTAATAATATTTACTACACTTATCAATTAGGGGATATAGAATCAGTTAAAATGGGGTGGGACTTAGGCAAGGATGCCCTAGGTTGCCTATTTTGTTTTTGTTGAATTTGAGTGAAATGGAGGAAGTAATAGAAAGACTAGGAAGAGCGATAGAAATACCGTTAATAGGTGGCAAGGGAATATATACTTTGTCAGATCTTTTTTTGTGGATGATATCTTTTTGTGTAAAAAGAAGAGAAGATATGGAAATTATGCTGAAGACATGTGCAAAGATGGGTAAAAAGATGGGGATTAAATTTAGTGATGAAAAATCAAATATACTGATGGTTAATACTGGGGAAAGAAAAGATATAGAATTTTTATTGGGGGATATAAAGTTAAGTGTGATGGATAGATATAGGTATTTGGGAATCATGTTATGTAATCAGGAAAATTGCTTCGATGAATGGGAGAAAAAATTGGTAAATGAAGCAAAGAAAAGAAATGGTTTGGTAAAAAAACTAACAGTGTTTTCATATAATAAATATGATGTAGCTAGAATTGTATGGAATGGAGTTGCAGTAGCAGGGTTAACATATGGTAATGGTGCATTATGTGTTAGTAAAGGGGTTTTAGAATATTTAGAGAAAGTACAAAGGGAACTAGGAAGACATGCATTAGATGCAGAGGTGTGGACAGCAAAGGAGGCAACTCAAGGAGAAATGGGATGGTCAAGTTTTATATGAGAGATGCAAAAATAAAATGAAAATGTTTGGTAGGTTGCAGTGTATGGATAGTAAAAGAATAGCCAAAGTAGTGTTTAATTGGGTTACGAGTAAAAGGCAGGTAACAAGATGAGTGAGAAAGGTAATGTGGTATGCAAAAGATTTGGATAAAGAATTTATATCAGTATACTTGTATAAAAGTTGGGATGATTATGTTAGGAGGATTGTTGACTGTTATCATGGTCACAAATGGGATAAAAAATAGATGCATTAATAAAGAATAGGGAGTTGGAAAGATGGAGAACTAATATGGAGAGTAAGAATAGTTTAGATATATATAGAAGTAAACGGAACATTGGTTGCGTGTTAATTTATGATAATAGTAAGGAAAGTAGTTTATTGTTTAAGGCTTTAATGGGATGTTTAGCAAAAAGAGAATGTAAATCAAAAAATATGGGTGGTTTAGTTTGCAAATTGTGTAAGGAAGGTATAGAAAATATTAGGCATCTGTTGTTTGAATGTAAATACTTGAAAGCAGAAAGGGTACAAATAATGAAGTTATGGGAGAATAAATATAAACAAAGTTTTTATACAGAATGGGAGTTATTGGTTTTTATGCTGAGTTTGGGAAACGATAAGGAGGATTTATATATAAAGGTCATAGAGTTGACAAAATTATGTTGTGTAAATGGGGATATGGGAAAACATAGACTGGGGAATGGAAAAAAAGTGGCTGACAGGTTTCTCTGGGCATAATTGCTGAGAGATTATTGACTTCATTTCAGGAGGAGTTACAATACATTATGTCACATCACATCAAAGGACTGGCAACAAGATGGGTGAGAAAGGTAATATGGTGTGCAGAGGTTTGGATAAAGACTTTATGTCAGTATACTTATACAAAAGTTGGAAAGATTATGTTAGGAGAATGGTTGAGTGTTATAGTGACAAGGAGTGGGATAGAAGAATATAGGATTAGGAGAGATGAAGAAGTAATATGGAGAGTAAAAAAGAGTTTAAATATATATAATATTGGGTGCAAGTTAAGTTATAATAATAACAAGGAGAGTAGTTTACTGTTTAAGGCTCAAACAGGGTCTTTAGCAACAAGGAAATATGCACATAAATGGAAAAATATGAGTGATTTAGTCTGCAAATTGTGTAAGGAAGGCATAGAAAATATTAGGCATCTGTTAATTGAATGTAAATGCCTGTAAGCAGAAAGTGTATAAATAATAACGTTGAGGGAAAATAAACATTATATGAAAAAAATCACAAATATGATCCTTCTTACTTGAAATATGGATTTGTGTCCTCATATAATGATCAAGACAAGCCTATGTATATAATCTGTCACAAACTGTTATCAAGTGATTGTGTAGAAAAATGAAACTTTTTGAATTGAAGCCCAAATAATTAAAATGGCAAACTATTTTTTTTTTTCAAAGTGTACTAAATGAAATGATAAATTAGTAAAACATTTTTTTAAAAATTGCTTTAGTATTTTCTAAAACAAAACAAAAAAGTCATTTTATGGTAAAGATTTTATGCTTACAACAGTAGTAAAAATTTGTGAAACTATCCATTGTTCTAAATATTAAATCTTTTGAAAAACATTTCTTTTTCCAATGACCCAATTAAAAGAAGAAAGATAGTGGTTATCAATAATATTATGACCACATTATTACCATGAATCATGCCAAGTACCATATTTTCCATACAACTTGATATGGCACTAATGATTCTAATTTAATAGTTTTTCTTAAATATCCATATATTTTGAATATTCATGTAGACCTGACATATGTAGAAATCTCTCTGATCAACAAAGGAAGAGATATATTAAAAGGGTGATTAACTTTTTTAGAGAAAATGAGCTTGAATGACAAAAGTATATTGGGGTTTGCAGTAATGGGAGCTACAGCCAGACATAAGATTTTAGAATATATAAGAGAATTAAAAAAGTTTGAATACAAGACATGTTCATTTCATTATCCACAGAGAATAACTAGTATGTTAACATATGGTGGAAATGCTTAATAAATTATCAGAAGTTTCCACAATATCAATAATAAGAGATTTTTTTTTAATTTTAAGTTGAAGATAAACTCCCTTTATGAATCATTTTTATATTATATAGAAATAAGTTGACTATCCTATGTGAAAGTTAAAAAGAATTTTAATCTTAAAAGATGAATCACATTTTTTTTTTTCAGTAAAAATCCCATATTAGCATTTTGTTTGTTGATCAGAATTTGATGTTTAATTTCTTAGTTGAATATTTTTTTCCCAAACAGTAAACAATTTAAATCTTTCACTACTCAACATTACAAGTATTTCTAACTAAAGTTGCTACATGGTTAAAAAGCTTTAAGGATAATAGTACAAAATTGTTTGAGTCTTTTCATGAATTTCTTGAAGACAATAACATTTTATTGTCAACAGGAAGTAAAAGAGTAATAATTAACCATATCACAAATTTAATGCATTTTGAAACATATTTTTCTAATTTAAATGAAATAATTTAACGTCTTCCATGGGCATTTTAGGATGAACTTTTTATCTTGATGGTATATTTAGTCTTTGAATCTGAATTTTGGTATTGTCAGAATTTTGGATCCAATAACAAAAAAAATATCCTTTATTGTTAAATACAGCTTTAAATATTTTGTGTTCATTTGCACACCATATGCTTGCGAAAGTACATTTTCATCAAGCATAGAACTCGTTTATCAATGAACACATTAGAACAATAAATTGTTGTGCCAAATATTTCATCAATATTATTTTTTTTATATAGCAATATTCAAAAACATCATTCACAATAAATTGCTATTATTATTTTTTTTTGTTGCATTATTCAATTCTTTGTCGTATTATTTACTAATGATATTTTTTATTTATTGACATTAATAATGTTTATAATTGTTTAATTATTTATTTTATAGTAAAATTATAAATAATAAAATTAATTAAATAAAGTAAATATAAATACTGTACAAGAAAATTGTATAACAACAGCATATGCCTCTATTGAGAACTTTTATCCGGGGGGGGGGGGGCATGATGGGCGTACTCATTCTAGATATTCCAGGGCAATTTTTATATCAATGATTTTGAGAAGTACTGCTTTAAACTATATAGAGGATTAAAAAATAAATTGTATATTTGTTATGCTTTTTCACATTTATCTATATATTTTTGCATGTGTGTGTCTCTATTTGTTTATATAAAAAAATCAGTTATCCAATGTTAAATACTTATTGACTATTTAAGAAAATTAATAACTTCATTTGACAGGAAGTTTTCTTTTTAAAACTTTATATTTTCAATTATATGATTAACATTTATTTGTGGAGGAGACTCAAGGAAGAGACATCATACACTAGAGATGATTTCCACACCCAGCATTAAAGTAATGAGGGCAAATGAGTAAGTGAGAGCAGCTACTGATAATGAAAGACATCACACTTTGATCTTTGCTAGTGTAGGAAGCATCCTATCTCATGTCTTCATTAATCAAAATGATATTATTAATAGTATTGAATAGACTGTTAATAAGTATCAGAAATATTTCAAAACATCTTTTTGAAAAGAGCTTGTTACCGTAATATGTCTTATGAGCTTGATTCCAAAATTACATTTTATTTTAGGACTGCAAAACTGACCACAAATTAAAGCTTTGCTGTAAAAGATTGTCTAACTATAATATTATATATGTCTACAGACATAATTTATATTCAACACATATATGACTGTGTGTATATATATATATATATTTACAGATGAAAACAGAATGGATGAAATTAATTATAGTATTAAACTTTGTTGGAATGCTTTTGGGAGAAATAACTTATATTAAAAGGAAATATGCCCATGGGTTTGAAAAGGAAGGTTTCTAATATGTGTGTTTTACCAATTCTTACTTGAGGGTCTGACTTGAACACTTAGCAGAAAAGCAATACAAACATTTCAGATGTCTCAGAAAACTATGGAGAGGTGCTTGTTAGGAGTAACAAGAAGAGATCAAAAACGAAATATATGAGTGAGAGAACAAATACTGATATCATTAAAATAATTAAGGGTTGAAGTGGAATTGAGTTGGACATATTGGTAGAAGAGATGGTAATAGGTAGAAATTCAAATCTTAAACTTGATTCCAAGATTTTGTAAAAAAAAAAAAAAAAAAAAAACAAAAAAAAAACGAAACCGCATATGACATGAATGGATGAAATAAGGAAGTTTGAGGGGGTAATATGGAGAAGAGAGGCTAGAGATCAAAAAAGATGGATTGAGTTTAGAGCGATTTTCATTCTACAGTAGATCAGTAATGGTTGATAGTGATGATAATATATATATAATTATTAATAATATAATTTGATGTCTGTATTTCTTCAAATCAACATATGTAATCTTATAATTGAATGTTTATAAATACAGTAATCAAACTAACCTTTCAAAGTGTTGGTTGACAAAGATTATGAGGATAGTCGAAAGCCTCCTAAGTGGATAAATTTTTTAAAGTTATACTTTACATATATCTATGTGATCATTGTATTTATAAATATTCAATTATAAGATTATGTAACTATTAAATAACATAGCTTTAAGAAATATATATGATTTAGATGGAAGAAAACTACCCTTTCACTGGTGTTATGCATAAGTTGCACTTCCTGTCAATAAATATTTAAAATAACAGGTGGTTACTCATTTTTAAAGCCTATTATTAAATAAGCCAACAATAAGAAAAACTAACCTTTTACTCTTGCAATACGAATCGATAACACTCCACATAAATAAATGAGTAAAATAATAGGTGGCTACCCATTTTTAAAATCTATTAAATAACCCAATAATGAATGATGATTTATTTAATAATAGGCCTGCTATGGATTGCTGCTTATTCATAGCTCATGAGTAGAAGGGTTGTTTTCTTCCATCCAGTTGATATATATATATATATAATGAGTGTAATAATGTTCAAGGCTAAATGGGTTTGTAAGTAATACTTAATAACCAGCCAACACTTAGACAATCCCAATATCAGTAGCAGCCAACAATTTCAAACTGTTGTCAAGGCACCTTTATTGTTAAAAGGAGGTTGCCTTGACAACAGTTTAAAATTTTTGATTTTTATTGATATTGGGATTGTCTAAGTGTTGATTGGTTTTTAAGTATATATATATTGTATGAGGAAAGAAACTATAATAAAATAAAAATTAAGGAGGGAATTTTGATGAATAGAAGTAAGATATCTTTATGGGCAAAAACCATGAATTTTGGGATATGACATGAGAATATTTATTTTTGCTAAATTTGAATTTAAATAGTTTCCAGTTGAAGAAGGTTAAAAAATTACTGAAAGTATTTCTGTGATTTATTATTTGTTATTTATTCATTATCTGTATTACAATATTATATATATATATATATATTCTGAGCATCTAGATCATTGTTAACAAGAGGTAACTAACGATTAGAAGTTCTTGAACAATGCCATCAGAAATAATTTTCTTTATTCAACTCCAGAATCATCTATTGCAAGCTTGAGTAATTATACTGGAGTAGATTGAAAAAGGACTGATCTTGAAAAAATAAGTAAGCAAGAGAAAGTCATTGTGATATTTTGTTGGCACTATTTACTTTTCTGAATAAATGAGAAATGGGTGAAACTTTTGTTTTGGGTAATTGTTACTTTGTGTCATTCTGGAATTTGAACATCTGTTTATGAGCTCTGACTATATGAATATCCATCTGACATCTCAGATCTACTATATCACCACATCCATTAATATTGACTGTCTGATCACCTCTTTTATGGTGCATTCATTTTGGAAGAATGTTCACTTTTCAGATGAGTTAAAAGTAAATACATAGAATAACTTAACTTCATATATATATATATATTCATGGAAATCAAGTCATACATCATGTAACTTAATTTAATAAGCTTCTATTACAAATGTTATATAATGAGCATTAATAGATCTTAACAAGCTTTTCCAAATATCTCTATCCCCAGACCGGATTGTAGCTGTTGGCTGATGTCAGTGAGATGCTAGGATATTCAGATATTAGATCTAAAAATGCCAGCTCAAGTTCAGCATCATTGATAACATCCAACAGCTAGAAACTAGTCTGGGATAGGAATATTCGGAAAAGCTTGTTAAGAGCTATTAACACTCATTATATAACATTTGTAGTACAAGCTTATTAAATTAAGTCACATGATATATGACTTGATTTCCTTGCAATTATAGTTTAATTCTTGAGGTTTTGGTGATGTTATATTGCTAAAGATATTAATATATGATGTATTTGAACTTAGTTCAATCCCATATGGCTATTTAAGTTAGATAGCTGGATTTGAAGACATATAGATGTCTGAAAATTTCAGATTTTCTACTTAATAGTTACCTATTAGATAAATGCTGGACTTGAGCTGGTATTTTTAGATCTAATATCTGAATATCCTAAAGCCTCTTGACAGACAACAGCTAGAAACTAGTTTGGAGATATGGATATACAGAAAAGCTTGTTAAGAGCTATTAACACCCATTATATAACATTTATATATATTAGATATAATTAAAATGTCCATTGCTCCACACATTGCTGAAGTATTTGAACAAAGAACATCTGAAAATAACAAATGATTCCCAACCAGCATTCCATCAGTGAGCCAAAGTCACAATTTCATTTTTTATTATTTGTTTAATATTTGTCAATAACAAATCACTATATTTTAATTTCCAAGTATCAAAATTTTCTGCTTACATAACATTGACACAAAACAATTTAAATAAATACATTATTGATTGCAACTCATCATTTGTTAAACTGCAAATTATCTCTAGTTCAGATATGTACTTTGAACCTCACTTAAAGAAGAAAATGTCTGTTTTTTAGAGGTATCAATACTTGATTCTCCACATTCATATTAACAATTTGATAACTTTTACTTTATCAGTTTCATTTAAGATAGTGACTGTGTGTTTATATATGTATTTGATTTTATGGTTACTCTTCAAAAGTTGGTATTGGGTTTTATATAATATTTATTACACAAACTCATAATCGATACTTTTAAAGCATTTTGCATTTTAATTACATGTTAGTTGTTTCACTGCTCATATTTGATCTCTTTGGAAGTGAATTTTTTAAACATGTAAATCGATATATTTATTCATATTTATTCACTTATGATAGATACCATGTGAATAGTTGTTAAAATATGATTTTAAGTACAGAAATGGGTTTGTGTGAAAAGAGAATTAATTTCAGTGTTAAAGAGGGAAGATTAATTATAACCATTACAAACCATGGCATCCTGAATTTTCCTGAATTTATGGTTTTGGAAACGAACCAAAGGTTCAAAAGACATTTTAACATCTCTATCATTGTTGGATAAGATTGCATTTTATATAACCATGTTTATTTTTGATAGTAAACACATTAAGCATTGCTTGACTAATCTAAATAACTCTGGCATCTTTATTTTTCAGCTGAGAATAATTAGATTTCTATTTACATATTAATAATAAATGGTTAGTTGCATTGGCTATTGACAAACTAACAGAAAAATTTATAAGATTGTTGTAAGATTTTTATTTTTAAAAATAAATATCTCGACTCATCAATATATGAACAATGTCTTAAATGCATTGGAAGAAATAAGTTCACTTATTATAATTATTTAATATTTGAGTATGAATTTTGGTATATACTTTATTAAAAGTCATAAGCAGTTGTCATTAATAAGTGCTTGATAATAAATAATGTTAGAGAAATAATTCTTAACATCACTAACATCTCATGGAAGCATTGAAATTTTTTAGGTCAGTTGTGTAAATTATACATACATGTACATAACATCAACAAATTAAAAAATCCTCCTTTTTCTTTTCAAAAACTTTATTTTTTTATATTAATGCTGAACATATTTTATATATAATACCATCTCCAATGTTTCAACTGTTTTATATGCTTACAATCATTTTTAAGGATCTGCAATAACAACAAGAAATACATATTTGTAAATAAATCTTAATTACATAAAACTTTTATCTTATATTAACATAAACAGTAACAAACATGTTAATTATAAATTATTATTGCAGATCCTTGAACAAGACTGTAAGAATATAAAACAGTTGAAATGTTGGATATTGTATTATATATATATGTTTAGTATTAATATAAAAAAAATAGTTTTTGAATAGAAAAAGGAGAAGGATTTTTTAATTTGTTGATGCTATTGGAGAACATATATATATTATAGAAAAAAGTGATTGTATATTTGTTGTGTTATAATATATGATACATGTGCATCTATGTGTCATACAAAAAAAGAAAAATCCAGTAATAATAGTAATATGTATCCAAGCACACTTTTGATATTGCATAATAGATCATTGTGATTTAACTAAACTGAACAATAAACACTCATTAGAACACTTGTGTTTACCTGATTGAAAATGTTATTAGACTTTTCAATAAACTAGACCTCTTTTATCTTCCTCTTTTTAGCATTAGACTCATTGCAAATGAAATTATTTGAGGATAAAATTCATGGCCTATTTTTTTCATGATTGCAGAAAACAGAATTAACTTGAGAAATCACTTTAGATAATATATGCTTTGTCACAATAGCTTTCATCTCATCATAATAAGTAACATTGCAGAATATATGATTTCATACTTATTATCTTGTTCTATATTATCTTTTGAATTCTTGATCAGTCTGTTTAGGCATAAGGGTGATATGAATCTGACATTAAAATCTTTAAAAATTACTTTTGTTAGCCTTACATCCAAATTTAAATCATAAGCTAAGAAAACCCATGCTTTGGCTGTTTTATCTACATTGTGTTTAAACTTAGCTTTGTCATAAACCAATTTAATTGTCTATGTTACATATTTTTGTTGAACTCCACACTTAGTAATTCTTAACTTATTTATCAATTTCACAGTGTAAAAAACATTTAAATCCTGCTAATTTGTAATTTACTGTGATGTGCCAAATCTGGATTTGAGACTAAAAGAAGTAAATTTCTAAATATTTTAGTGTCAGATTCAGATTACCCTTAGCCTAAACAGACTGATCAATAATTCAAAAGTTAGTATAGAATGAGATGATGAGTATGAAATTGATATACTCTATTATTTGTCTAGAACCAGGCTGTAATATCACTTATTATGATGAGACAAAAGCTATGTGCATCAATGCTTTTATAACAACACACACACACCAATACAAAAAGTCTTTAGTGGATTCTCAAATTAATTCTGTTTTCTCCAATCATAAAAAATTTCTGGACACGAATTTCATCATCAAATATTTAATGCTACCTGCAATGAGTGTAATGATAGAAAGTTGTAGATAAAATAGGTCTGGTTTATTGACAAGTTTAATAATGTTCTCAATCAAAGACACACGACTCTCTGACTGAGCATGCACCAGAAAATTAACTGGTTAGTTTAGTTATATCACCATAAGTCTGATACACAGTAGGAAAAATGCATGGGTCTAAATATTACTATTATTGAATTTTTATTCTCTGTATGATACATAGATATACATGAGTGTATAATTTGCATTATAGGTAGAGTTAGATATATAAATAAATTGAGGATACCCACATAAAATGCTTCACTCTTTATGTTTGGATTCTTCATTAGAATGGAACAATTTATTGTGCATGACCTGTATCATTATATATTGTAATTTCATCTTATGTTTGCCTATGCAACTTAAATTTATTTCAGTATATTGTAAATATAGGGTATTTGAACTCAGACTTTCAAGCACCTTTCAACTATCCACATTATCTCATATCACTGATACACATGATCACACACATGTAGAAAAGATCAATAATCACCAATATATTAATTTTGTGCTGAACCAGCAGTCATCAGTTGGTCCAGATTATCATCTCTCACACACATTTATAATCAGTGCTCAGTTTATATTAAGATAGAAAATCTTCATACTTTAATGGGAAGGCTTCAATCTACTTCAACCTCCAACTCTGCAGCCATCCATACCATTGAAAATCTGATGATGAAAAGCCCAAATCCCATGCTAATGCCAATATTGTCATGCCCATGTTGACCTCAAGTCCATCTGACCCCTTATGTACAGGACCATATCCATTTAAATACATAGAAGAGGGATGGGCAGGATGCAAACTTAATGTGTAATATTTGAAATACTGGCACTCTTTATATACCTGGATTTGCTATTTAATAAAAACCGAACACTGATTATATATGTGTGTGAGAGATGATAATCTGGACCAACTGATAACTGGTGTTTCAGCACAAAATACATATATTGGTGATTATTGATCTTTGTGTATGATCATGTGTATCAGTGATATGAGATAGTGTGGATAGTTGAAAGGTGTTTGAAAGTCTGAGTTTAAATCCCCTATATTTATATTTAATTTCTTGTCAATTAAAATTTTTACTATTAAAAGGTGACAAATTTAAATAACAATATTAAAAAGAAACTTCATCTAAATGAACAAAATCTTTAAAAGTTTCTTAACTCTTAAGTCAAGGAATGGCAGGATATACAATATCCACTATATCCAATATCCTGTGTCTTATCCGAATCCACTTATGTTATGATTTTATGATTTAAGGATGAGACGTACATTGATTCAGGCATTTATCATGTAAACTGATTTAAATTTTATATAAGATATACTTCATTATGTTGCTGTGATTATTAAAAGAAATTCTCAATTCTTTTTATGACACATTTTTTCATTTTTTAAAAAAAAAATTGCATTGTGGGACAATAAAACTAGAAGGATATAGAAAATTAGATTTACAGTAAGGTTGTGGCCAGTTGTTGCCCTTCCAGTTCTCAATCTTTTTATGAATTCTCTAGCAATAAACTGTTTAATTGTTTTTCTCTTCATGGTTTGGTGCAGTGTTAGAATGTCAGACTTTGGAAGTCAAATTTTACGGATCATAGCCATACTCTGTCATCTCCAATATATGAACTTATGAAATTTCAATACAATAAACAATTCTTTTTTTTTTTTTGCAAAACTGATTCATTTAATATTTTTATCAAATAGTTTAGTAATCAATTAAACCATTTAAAACACTGTTTATATATTTGTATTTCATTATTGTTTAATTTCATTTGTCATAGAACTAGAAGAATAAAAAAAAATTATAATAAAAACTAAATTGTGCAAATGTAAATTTGCTTGCTTTAATGAAAATTTCTAATTACCCTACTAAATTAATTGAATATATAATGTATTGTTCTCTCTTTTGCAAGAGTGTTTTTGTTTGTAAGGTAGAAGTAAGGCCATGGTTTTCTAATAAAAAAAAAAAAAATCATTGACCAAATGATCATGTGATGTTAGAGCATTAGAAATATCTTTTTTATTAGATGCTCTTGTATTAATTTCTGTATCTGTATTTCGGTCTGTATGTCCACATTTGGTCATATGTTGCTAGAGCATTAAAGTATATTTTCTATTATATGCTTTTGTGTAACTTTCTGTTTTTATCTGTATGCCCACATTTGGTCATATGATGTTAGAGCATTAACATATCTTTTCTATTATATGCTTTTGTATTAACTTGCTGTTTCTGTCTGTGTTTCTGTTTATATGTCCATATTTTTGAAATTTGTTCCAATGGAGATTTTTTTTTTTGCTTTTAACAAAATATGCAAAAAAAAAAAAATTAATTAATAGTTCTATGTAAACAGTACTAGCCAACTAAAAAATATAAAAATAAAGTAATTGGACTAAAAAAGTAGAAAACTGGATCTTGGTTTAAACAATGAGCATTGCCAATTGCTCAACAATTTTTGTGATAAATACTTAGCCAGAGAAAGCATTTAAAATATCTCTGTCAGGAACCCCCCCTGCCATACCACTGATCATGTTTTTGTGCTTTGGCACTCCTCAGTCTGAAGCCACCCTATGACCACTCTGAGTAATGCCAAAGCACAAAACCACGGTCAGAGGTTTGGGAGGGGGGATTCCTGACAGAGATAATTTAAATGCTTTCTCTGGCTAAGCATTTATCACAAAGCTTGTTGAGCAATTGGCAATGCTTATTGTTTATATCTTACAAGCTTAAGAGATGGGGTCATGCGATCGATGACTCTATTTTTTATTTGAATCTTGATTAATTTGCCATTCTTGGAAAACATCAAAGATCTTTAAAATGTATATTTGTTATAAAATAATTGGAAATTGCAATGATATTGTCATTTCATAAAAGCATTTGAGGCCTCTTTGATTTTTATGATTTATTTGAGTCTCAAACACTTTTTTGAAATGATAATATTTCTGCAATTTCCAATTATTTTATAACAAGTCTAGTTTCTTAAGATCTCAGATATTTTCCAAAAATGGCAAATTAACTGAGATTCAATAATGAATAAAATTACTGCAGTATATTTTTTACTGCACCGTTCTTATGAAAGATAGAATGATGTAGTGAAAATTACAGTATAGAAATATTATTCGTTATTGAATAATCTAATAAATGTTTAATAAAGATTATTAACGGAGATTCAGCTTTTTACTAATTTTTAGCGAGATTACTTTATTTTTCTACTTTTTAGTCAGCTGGTTCTGTTTACATGAAAGCATTATTTTAAATAAATTTTTACATATTATTTTTATTGTTACATTTTCACACTAATGACTATTACTTATCATTTTCGAAACTAGCACAGATATAAACCTCAGTTAAAGATTAATATATCTGTTTTTTTTTTAAATTTACACACACGGAGTTATTCACCTTTCTCTGTCCCGTATGTAATATCTTTATAAATATAATAAACACATCCATACTTCCTCATTCTTTTTAAATTCATATAAATTTAAAAAGAATGAGGAAGTATGGATGTGTTTATTATATTATTTTTAATACTAAAATGAAACCCCAACTTCTAAGCAGATTTTTAGATATTTTTGCTTTCGGATTTAATTTTATGAAGTTTTTCATTTAAATGTTAACTATTAAAAAAAAAACAATAAAATCGATGTCTTTCAAATATGAAAAATAATTATTTTTAGTATTTTATTATTAATTGTCAAATGGATTATTTACATTTGTAATAATCACTTTTACATAACTGCGAAGTGCTTTTACATAAATGAGAAGGGGGGTGGGGTGGAAGAAAAACATTTAAGCAACTAGACATTAATTCAAATGGTGAATTGAAGATTTTATTTCACACTCAATTTATTCTAGTTAGAGAGAAAGAGAACCACTACATAAATATTTTAAAATATTGATTTTTATTTTCTAGATTTTTTTGAATTGATAATAAATATAATAAATGCTTTTGAATGTTTCTAGATGGTTTTTTTTTCTCAAAACAACTTGATATAAATCTAAATTTATTTTCACACTCATTGAAAACTTTCTGCAGGAATTCCATATTAACTCATAATTATTATTAATATTTCAGTTTACGTGTTGCAAAATATAAAATATCGAAATAAAAATATAATTAGTCTTGCATTGGTGGTCGAGAGGTCAGCGCGACTGCCTTGCATTTGCAGGCAGTTGCCCGGGTTGCGGGTTCGCATCCCGGCCGATGCTATGACACTTAAAAAAATGTAATTATTAAATTCATTTATCTTGGGAATTGTATCATATTGTTAAAAAACTTAAGACCAGGAGGATTGGTCTCCTTCATAAGACGATGAGCCACAGTTGACAAATTGAAATAGGTACAAAATTGAGACCTTATATTTAATTATATATGTATTTGATAATTTTTTCTTATTACATTCATTGCTTTATTCACTGAACGAGCCTTTTCTGTAAATTTCAAAACGTGTAGTTTTTAAAGCTTGTCTCCAGCATCAAAATTGGTCCCTGGGCTATAGATATAATCGTTATCCTGATCATATTGCAGTCACATTTTGTTTGGGCATTATTTTTAATGTCAGCTTACATTGATATTTACTTCTCAACAGATTTTTGGGGGATCCTTATCTTTCATATATCACTACTAAAAGTAAATTACTAGTTGTTTGTGGTCTTTTCACATGAAAAAAATTCTGATTTTACTTATGAAAAAATAATTGTAAAATAATCATAGCTTACCAATATGAAGTTGAAATGCAGGCCTAACCCTAGCTATTCCCATTAAACTATATGTAACCAATAGTCAATTGTTAATAAATTATGGGGAAAAAAGAAATGATACAACACATTCCCATTCTTTTAGCTCTGTTTAATGTTTAAAAGTAATTTGTTGATTTCATTATAAATCAGAAGGGAATCTATGCATTAGATTGTTTTTGGTACAGCATAAATGGTCTGATATCACTATTGGATTATTCAGAGTATCAAACGGGCTGTAATTTTTGACCATCCCAAATAGTAATTGAAACAACAGTTTAATAAATGTAAAACAACATCTCCCATTGTGCTATACTTAACCAATAGTCAACCATCAATAAGCTATAAAAAGAATAGAAATATACCATCAATTCTTTTAGCTTTATTGGTATTTAAGCTTAATTTAATGACTTCATTATAAAACCAAAGAAAGAAAATGTATATATCACTAAACCATTAGAGCAATGTAAATTTTAGATCACTCTTTGATGTGATCAGTACTAAATATGATTTGGACTATTAGTTAATCTAGTTCCTTATTTTCCCATTAAATGAGTTAGGGACAATAAAATTTTAAATAGGTCATTTTTTATTTTGTCTGTTTTTAAAATAATAAACTATCTCAGGTTATGATGATTGTGTATGATTTCTTTTTACTTTTTAAAACATGAATTTATTTGCTAATGTTTTTTTTTTTAATTTAATGTTTTTTATTTGTGTAATTACCAATAATGTTATTTTCATTTTAACATGTTTGGTAATTTATTATAAAATAAATATACTTCTTGTTGATTAAATAAATATAATACATCAACCACCATTGCGAGGAAGATGAATTATTATTCACAGGATGTCAAAAGAAAATGTTTTCTGATTCTATACCTATCAAAGGATGATCATTTTTTGATTTCAATTTAAACTCAGTACCAAAGTGTTATAATAAGTTACTAGAGAAAATTTGTTTAGCCTTAGGATTATCAATTAGAGATTTATTGTTTCCTAGTTTAACTGGCAACCCCGTTCTAACTGTTCTACCCAATGCTTGTCAACAAGAATTAATTAAAATAAACCTTCAAAAATGGACATGGGCCACACAATAGACTAGATGGAAATACTATGGCTGCTAGTTGCCATAACACCTGCAGATAGTATTTAAACACTATCTACCAAAGAAGAATTCGAATACAAATTAATTATATATGTTTTATTTGATGAACACAATTTCGAGATAATGCGAATATCTGATTTACAAAAAACAAATTAAATATTTTCTAGTGACCTTTGTCCCTTGAGTAATATCTATATAATATATATATATATATGGGAAGAATATATTTATGAGTATCAATTGGTAGCTGACCTCAAGCGCCAGACTCACTATTACAGTGAGAATTATATTTTCCCTACTTTTCCTGTCTAACGAAGTGCCTGACCCAAGCTAACTCATTCTCAGGGTTGGGAGGCAAACTTATCGGATGAATGGAGATATGTTAAGAAGGTGGATTTGAATGTAAAATATGCTGAACCTATACACGTGTCTATTCACATCAGACATATTTAAATAATTAGCAATTTATTTTGGCAGGTAAAGTAATAGGCGAATATAAACGATAAAATAATATGGAACTTCAACTCCAAGGTAAATATAACTTTTATTATTAATGTTTTAACATATTATTTAGAAGATTAAATTATATCATTCCCAGCTGAAAATATAATAAAGCCCCAACCCATAAATGAAATAATAAAAAAAACTTAATATATAACAAATAAATATTAGTTTACAAAAAAAAAATTTATATACAGTTATACACAATAATTATTATGAGGGCAGCGAGTAGCAATTTCAAGTTATATAAAAAAAATACAAAATTCATATTACCTGATGAACCCTGGGGTTTGGATTATAATATAGTCACTCATGTAGTGTAACTGGTTCCAATCTAGGGTCCTGAAGTACTCAAAGTTTACTTTATAAATGCATGATATTTTTCTTTCCTTGTGTAAAGTCCAGCATTACAGTTTATTTGGATTATGAATAAGATGCGATTTAAGTTTCCAATTATGTAGTCTTCCAAAGTGAGTTTATTCATACTTTTGTGATATGATTCTCCCATTTTGTCCTATATTAGACAGTACAGATTGTTGATGAGGTTCCCGGGTTCTTCTGCAGGCAGACAGTGTAGAGTCAGCTTCGCATCGGTGGCAGATGGTGAAACCCTTCATGTATTGGCGATTACCCCATCATTTGAAACATTGGCATTAAGATGTCTACAGTTCTCTCCTGCTCAGCTGTTTCAATCTAACTGTCTTTAATTCTTTGTCCTTTTTCAAAAAAAGAATTTTAATGGATCTTCGATCTATGTCCATTCCTGAACACTTTTTCTTTTTTTAAAAATATTTCTTTCTTTTTTTCTTTCTCTAACATTTCCTTTGTCCTTTGGTGTCATCATTCCTGGTATTTTTTTTAGTTCACAATACATTCCTTGGCTTTCTCATAATTTTTCTTTTTTTTAAAGTAATTAATGATTGCTCTAACCAAGAATTGCTTGGAGGCATATACAATATTTCTTTTCGCTAACCTCATTAATTCCAGATACGATTGAAACAAAAATCTATATTTGGAACAATCTTAAACAATATATAAAAAAATATTTGTGCATAACTGTATTTTTTCAAATTTATGATATTTTAAAAATAAATCTTTCCAAAATAGATAATTATGCCTAACTAATCCCTTCCCCATTTGTTTTCTTTTAAAAATGAGAATTCAGAATTGATTCACACATATATATATATACATCTAATTACTTATACATTTTTAACCTCTTAATGACAGCTTAATGAGTATATGTATTGAGGGTAATGTGTCGGTGTTATTAAATTTTCTTCTAACAGGGTTTGAACCTGGCTACTGTTTTACTAGCTATATCAAAGGTAATGTTATCTCTGTTTATTTATCTATAGTACTATATAAATGTGAAAGTTTGTTTGTGACATTATAAGTCAACAAATATTGCACCAATCTTGAAGAATCTTCACATTTTTATAGACTTTTACTAACATATAAATTTTTGATTTAATTGTTTTTAAAAATTTTGTAATTTGTAATATAAAAATTTTATGGAAAAATTATATTACAACCATTTTCAAATAACACCATGAAATTGCAAAAAGATAGCTGTACTTATTAAAAGATTGCAAGGTTTGGAAAAAATTTTAATCAAAAGGTATAGTTTTTAGTAACACAAGGTAACATTTGATTTTGTTCATATTACTTAAATTGTGTTTGTACAACATATTTAATTTCTCATTTGGATATGACTGACTATATCAGCTATAATGAATTGGATAAGCTTTAGGATTTCAGTTTAAATATATATTTCACATGTGTTAAAATAAAATTTTAAATGGTGCAGAATCAGCAAGAGAAATACTATTGAATTTGATAAACTTTTTTATGCAATTGATAAACTCTTAGATTGTCAGTTTAATTATATTCAGCATGTGAAAAAGTAAATTTTAAAATGCCATGGGTACTGCAAAAGTAATACTACTCAATTTAATAAATTATTACTATACAATTGATAAACTTTTAGGGTATCAATTTAAATATATTTAACATATGAAAAATTAAATTTTAAAATGTGATGGGTACAGCAAAAGAAATATTGAATTTGATAAACTTTTCCCATTTTCCTTTAAGTATATTCTCATGTGATAAAGTAAATTGTGGCCTAAGTATTGAAATGCATACTAGATAAATAAAGAAATATTAGTTTTCAATAATCAAGGTAAAATTTTATTGAATAAGTACATTTTAAATTATTTAAACTTCATTTAGACCAGGTATTTAATTTTTTACTTACATATATTATGATGATGTTAAAATTTTATACCCATTTTAAAAATTATCACATGAGGGGTATGAAATAATTTATTTTAAATTTATTGTGTTTAATAAGTTATTTTTGTGATATTACCATTGATGATTAATTTATGTAAATATTATAAAAATATATTTTAATTATCAAACTTTCTATTAATGCAAGGGGATGAAGAGAATTAGTGAGTACAAATTTTATTTGTTATTCAATACATCAAAAATTGAAAATGAAAAGAATTAGCAAGGGAAATGTTTATTTGATATTCAAAACATCAAAACTCAAAACTGGAATTTTACATAATAAAACATAAAAAAATTCTACTGCTCAGAATATATATTATTTATATATCACATGAACACCATTTCTTATGCTTGCTTATAACTGTGATTAAATCAGGCAAAACTCTTCTACACTTATTGAGCTTGGGTTGAAAATATTAAGGTGTATTCAATTTAAGACTCATAGTTTTGTAGTTAAGTAGAGATAAAAGGTGGTTGCTGGAGGGTTGCATTAGATCCTAAGATTCTCAGATTCAATGCTTCTCACTGACAAGGGCCACAAACCAGAAACTAGTCTGGTGATATTGGATGAGTAGGCACTAGATGAGGATTTTATGCACAAGCCTTCTGGCATCCATTGATTACCTTGGCTTACCCTAAGTGGCAATATGTATAGAGAGTTTTGCCTATAAATTAGAAATATATTTTGATAATTGACTGCATTATATTCTTTTATTTTTATTATAATTCTACTCATACATGCAAAGCCACAGGTTAACTTTGCTCATGTTAGTAAAATAAAACAGTGTAATGTAGTTTAGAATTAAAATATATTTAAAAGTATTTACAAGAAACTGTAATGCAGGAGTTATCAAAAGTATTTAAAAAAAACTACAACATTCTTTATAAAAGTGTTTTAATAATTACTTTTAACTGCTGTTGATAACTCTTATTATTATTTCATGTAAATATTCTTTAAATATATTTTAATTCTAAACTACATTACATTCTTTTAATCTAATAATACAAGCAGAGCCACAGGTAGAGCTAGTAAGAATGTATTTCAATTGCAATAGTTTACATTACAATAAGTCCATGAAAATAGTTATCTTAATATAATATACCAGGAACTCCCTACTGTCTATTGATAACTCATATATATGCATATAGATTAATATAAAACATCAAAAGATAAAGTTATCTCTCTTTATCTGAATGCAATCTTAATTCCCTTTTATTATCAAACTAAAAATACATGAAAACATGTAATTCAACATGTACAATTCTTTAGAGAAGATAAATCATTATTTGCAGGATATCAAGAAAAATATTTTGCAATTTTACAACTATAAGAAAGAGCTTTCTGGGTTTGAATCCTTATAATAACATTTGTTTGAAATGAGATTTTCCTACAATAAATCCTAACAAATGATCTATTATAGGTTAATGTAGAAAACTTGTTAACCCCAGACAGATTTCAATTAGGAATAATTAATAATTTCCTAGAAATATCAAAAGATGACACAGACACTAAACTCTCCATACAGTAGCATCAATCAATATTGCAAACCAAAATAATCAATGGATGCAAAAAGGTTTGTGCATAAAATTCATATCTAATGCCTACTCATCAAATATTCCCAGACTAGTTTCTAGCTTGTGGCTTTCATCAGTGAGAAGCCTTAGTCTAGGGATATTGGATCAGTATGCACTAGATAGGAATTTTATGCACAAACCTTGCATTCATTAATTACCCTGGTTTGCACTGAGTGGTGCTAAAGTATGGAGAGTTTGGCCTTTGAGTAAACAGCTTGTGTAACCAAAAGAATGGTGATCATGTGATGTTTAGTGGTTTAATATCAAAAGATAAATTTGTATCTGTTATAATCTCTTAATTTCCATTCTTTCTAAAACTAAAATCCATTAAAAATATGAATTCAACATATGCATATATATTAACTTTAGTATAGATAATATACTTGTAGTTAAATATTATATATAGAAGAATTAACAGTATTTTTTTCATATTACCTTCTATCTGCGAGAACATTAGAATTAACATATATAAAAGATTGTATACATGAAAACCTCCAGGTGAGAGAGAACATCAAATTGATTATATCTTGATTCAGGATAGATACAAGAATGCTATTAAGAGTTCATATATGCTTTGTTTGGTGCTGTTATAAATTCAGATCATAATTTGGTTATGCCTAAATTAAAGTGAGTTTAAAAAGAATTAAAAAGAGGGAGAAGATATATAAGATGGGACTTGAATAAATTGAGAGAAATGGAAACATGAAAATTTGGTTTTAATATATGAAAATGATAAATGGCAAGAGCTACTTGCAAATGAACTTACAGTGGATGTGCTTGCTTACGAGCAAAGGAAATAAGAAAGACCAAAGGTATTTAATAAATAACTGTTAGCAATGAATGACCAAGTTAAGGCATGAAGCCCAACAAATATAGCCTCTAGAAAATTTATTTAGTGTGCTGGAAGTGATGTAGAATTATCAGAACTGAACTAATAATAGTGAAAACTCAGATCTGTAAAGATGTAAAGACAGAGAATCAATATATGTAAAACAAAATTATAATATAAATAAAGTTCTTATATCTTGAAAATAAAGAAATAAAAATAAAAGTATTATTGAAGATGAGGAATATATTAATAGTCCTGATAAGTGTTGGTATAGAATTAAAGAAGGATTCTTAAAAAACAACAAAAAGTGAAATAGATATTATTCAGGTAGGGAAAACTAAAGGACCTTGGATAACTGAAAGTATATAGCAAAAAATGAAAGTATAGAGAAGATGGAAGAATCATAATTATTGGTGAAGGGCAAAGTGCATATAGAAAAAATAATAATGAATTAAGAAGATAAACTTATTTAGCAAAAACAAATGGTTGGAGTAAGCATATAGAGAGATAGAAATGTCTCAGCAGGTGAAAAGTTATAATCTGATATTTGATAGAATAAGAAATGTCACTTGGGGGGGGGGGAGAGAAGACATGGGTATCAAGTAAGATTGCAGTTAACTGATAGAAATGACATATTAAAAACATGAAAAGAATATCTTCATTTCTATTTAGAAAAGATAATTTAACTAATTATGAAAAATGAAGACGATATTGAAATAGATGATAAAGGTATGGGTATATTTCCTGATGAAATAAGAAAGTCAATTGTACAATGGAAAAGTGGTAAGTTTGTTGGATTTGATGGAATACCTATAGAATTTTTGAAAGAAATGTGGAAAATTTACTATGAAGGAAGTAGATGGACTTTGCATTTTGATATATAATATTGGAATCTGGCCTGAAGATTTTTTAAGAACTATGGTGATTTTAATTGCTAAAAAGAAGAAAGCTGTTAAATGTAAAGAGTACAAAACAATAAGTTTATTTCCTCATTTTTCTAAAGTTTTATTGAGGATTTTAATTCAAAGAATTTATGGAAAGTTGGAGTATTATATTTGAAAAGAACAGTTTCATTTTCAAAATACAATATATTATATTGGTGTTGTTAGAACAATTGCAGAGAGATATACTAAAAGAGATAAAGGAATTGGTATATGTTTTGTGGGATACGGAAAAAACATTTCATAGAGTAGTCAAAATAAAATTATGACCATTTTAAAAGATTAAGAGTATTTTGAAAAGAGAAAGATTGATTTAGAATATGTATACTGGATAAAGAATAAGAATTAATTTGGAGAATAATGATACTCAATTTCTGTACTATGGTTAAGCAAAATATAGGTAAACTTGATATTAAATAACTCTTTAAACATGGTTTTAGACAATATAACAAAGAAATAATGATGAAAAGGATGTTACTCCCAGTCTGAATGACAATTGCTGGGTTATGAGATTTGAGCATTTCTCTGTTTTTTATTTCCTTATTAAGAATAATTGATAGTGTTTTTCTGAAGGTTTGTGATCATAGTATTTTAGGTGTATTTATTTGTTTGACTATTTCCATCATCTAATATTAAGTATTGAATATCTTTAGAAATAAATAACTTTATTTAAATTTCCAAATTGCATACAACTGTTAATAATAGTGCACAGGTTAGTGTATGGATACAACATTTCAAGAAATATTGTTTTTCTCTTTTCTTCACATGTTGCTGACCTGACCAGTGATAATTGTAGCATGGGAATCAAACTTTGAGCCTTAGATTCTTGAATATTGATTTTTGTCAGACCAGCAACACTTGAAGTGTGTGTGTGTACTAACCTGTGTGCTATTACTACCAATTAAATGTAATTTGGAAATTTAAATATAGTTAAATTTTTCTAAAGACATTCAATACTTAATATTCAATGATGGATATAGCCTAACAAATGAATACAAATAATTAATAGTTTTTAACTGATCAGTATTGAATAGGTAATTGAATTGGCTATGAGCTAACTATCCAAATAACAAATCTCAAAGTGAGTTTTTGCTGTTTATCTTACAAAAAAAGCAGCCTATAAGCATGATATTGGATAGGTAATAGCAAGAATTTTTTTTAAATATTATCATTCCATTGAAGGATGAATGTTTCGTTAAGTTTAGTCTAGTTTCTGTGATCAACAGTGTCTCTTCTTTGTATTATACCAAAAAGCTTCCTTATTTCATCCATCCATCTCATATGTGATCCCTCCTTCTAATCTTTTAAAATCTTTTGGAATTCTATTTTAAAACTACAATTGTCCACCTTTATCATTTTCTTTAGCAATATATTCATTCCCATCTCTATTTCAGTCTTTTAAATTTTTAATGGCGTTAGTCATACCTGGGTGCTTTTCCAATTATGTATTTAATTTTCAATCTCTTCTTTACTCTTAATATACATCTCTTCATATTTCATTACATGATAGAAAGTGTCTGTGTTGCTCTTCTATTATATGTTCACATCTCAGATCTATAAGTAAAAACTGTTATAAGTTTCCTTTTCAATCATGTTGCCATATTGTATTTATATATTGGACTATTTCCATCATCTAATATAAAATATTAAATGTATTTAGAAAATTTAACTTTATTTAAATATTCCAAATCCTTTCTATTGTTAGTATTAGCACACAGGTTAGTATATGCACAATGTCTTGAGAGATATAATTCTCCCCTCTTCTTCAAATGTTGCTGTCCTGACCAGTGACAGCTCTAGTATTGGAATCAAACCTGGACCCTTAGATTCTTGAATTTTAAGATAATGCTCTAACCAACTGAACCATCCTGCCAAAGGTAATAATTAGTAGAAATTTTATATACTTATCTATGAGATTCCTTCTGATTTTTCACCTTTTCCTAAGAGCAAAGTTGATTAACAGTTTCCATACATTATGTATAGTCATACTAGGTTAATTTATGGGTTTGTTCATCATTGTCATATCAGAAAGAACCTCATAAATAAATATATGAAATTTCTACTGACTGTTGCCTTTGGCAGGATGACTCGGTTAGACTTTTACCTTAAAATTCAATTAAGGTATATATGTGCTCTGCACACAATCTAAGGATCTGGGTTGAATTTCCGTGCTATTACTGTCATTAGTCAGACTAGCAACACCTGAAGATGAGGGAAGAATAATAGCTCTTGAAATGTTGTGCATATACTAATCTGTGTGCTATACTAACTTGTGAATGTATTTGGAATATTTAAATACAGTTACGTTTTTCTAAAGGCATTCAATAGACATATTAGATGATGGAAATAGTTCAATATATAAATACAAGTAAACTTCAGAAAAACATATCGCCATATTTCTTTTTTGCAGTAGGTTATTTCTAATAAAATCCCACCATCCAAAATTTAATCCCATGGATAATTTAATCCATTATGAAATTAAGGTATTTGTAGTTTTTAACTTTTTTTCTAATTCATGATTATCAACTTTATTAATCTTAAACTTGGATTAAAATTTATACCTGTGCTAGAGAAAATCTTTAGTTTAATAAATAATTAGTAATAATCATTACGTGTTTATCAAAAAGTGATAACGTAAAAGTTGGGAGTGGAGTAAATTGACACTTGAAAATAAAAATGAGACAATTTGCTCTACACAAATACTCTTCATATAAAAATGTATATGAGAGATGATGATCTGGCCCAATTGATGAGTGCTGGTTTAGCACGAAATGCATCTTGGGGGTTAGTTGTCTTTTATTGTATTTTTATTTATATGAAATTATTTATGAAATAAAAAAAGAATTGAGAAATATGGAAGTATCTTCATTTTCTTCTGAGAAAATCCATTAACTTTATGTCAGTCTGTGTACCATTTTGCAAAATTTGCCTGAAAGATCAGAAGCATTATTTGCAAAAACAACCACACCATCTTTAAAATGGAGATGATTTAAATATATCATTATTTATATACATATAGATTAGCGTGAATGTGTATACACACATGCAGTTGGACTTTCAAGCAATTTTTTTTTTTTTGGAAAGTTTAATAACAGCGTCGAATAGAACACAATAAAAAGATAAAACCTATATAATAAATATATTTGGCTTACAAAAATACTTTCGTCTGAATAGCTTGTAGTAGCAAATTGCAGTCAAATCTAATTCTGTTTTGAAGTTATTTTTTGTTTCATTTTTTATTTCACGTACAGTTTGGAAATGATTTGTAAATCCGGAAAAGATGTATAACCATTTAAAAAGCTTTAAAAGTATATAGTCATTAGGAAACCAGAATTATAGATCACTCTGTAACAATACAACAAAGACAGATTCACAACTAATTATTTTTAATACTAGGTTTTAAAAATGTTTAGTTTTGTAAAAAAAAAAAAATACATTTACAGATACAATAAAAAGTATTTTAGCTGGATTATGAAAAAAAAAAAGATAAAATTGCTGTATGTTTACGAACATGAATTTACATCTTTAGAAAACTTAGAATGTGTGCATACATAATCATCATCATCATCATCATCAACAGTATTCTGTCAAATGGATAAGTCCAGAAAGTAGTCACATCATCAATTTACCCATTTTTCAATTTCATTCTCTTCCTTGCCCAGCTCTTCAATTCCGCGTAACTGTTCCCATCTCATATCATCCAACAATATCAATTTTTTTCGTCCTTTCTTCTTATTTTTATTCACCATTTCCTCCGAAACATCATTCATTAAACTATAATTTGTTCTTAATATATGTCCAATCCAGTTTCTCATTCTCTCTCTGATTTCCTGAAACAATCTTCTTTTTTTTCATTTACTCTTTTCAAAACTTTTTCATTTATTATTTAATATATCCAACTGATTTTTTTTTCATTCTTCTCTATGCCCACATCTTAAAGGCTTGCAATCAGTTCCTAATTTTATTACTCATTGTTCATGTTTCACAACCATACATTTGTACACTTCACACACGGCATTTAATTAATCTTTTTCTTAATTCTCTCTTCAAAGGTCTACAAAATATCTTCGTTCCCCTAATAAATACCTCCATTGCCAATGCTATTCTTTTTTTAACTTTTTCTTCATGTCTTCACTCAACCAACTACTCAAATTCTGTTGAACTAGGTTATTACAAATTTCAATTTGCAGTGTTTTTGCTTTTTTATAAGCATTTAGTCTTTTGAATATGAATCTTCATTCCATATTCCATATATCCTACTTCCAAATTTATTCATCATATTTTGAAGACACTTTTTATTCTAGGCTATAAGAGCTCTATCATCTGCAAATCTTACATATTTTATTATTCTACCTTCAACATTTGTTCCTCTAAAGTCTAAATAATTATTTGTATCTCTTTTAATAATTATTAAGGAGAACAGATGACATACTGCATCCTTGTCTAACTCAACTTTCTATATTTCATTTATCAGTATCTCTATTCCCCAATTTAATTCTTATCCTTTGCCCAGTATACATACTACATATTCCAAGTCAATATTCTCTCTTTCCAAATTTCCTCTTTATCTTTTAAGATGGTCATTGAGTTTATTCCAGACTACTTTATCAAATGCTTTTTCCAAATTCACAAAACATATACCAATTTCTTCATCTTTTTCAATATCTCTCTCTGCAATTGTTCTAACAGCACCAATAGCATCTCTTGTATTTTTCCCTCTCTAAAAACCAAACTGTTCTTCTCCAATATAATATTCTACCTTCCCATAAATTCTTTGAGTTAAAATCCTCAATAAAACTTTAGAAGCTTGAGATAACAATTGTATTGTTCTATACACTTCACATTTAACAGCTTTCTTCTTTTTAGCAATTGGTGTCATTAACAAAAATAAACAGATCAACTCCCTGTTACATATCAAATTCCAACTATTTCCTTTTTATAAATTTGTCCCATTTCTTTCAAAAATTTTATACATATTGCATCAAATCCAACAGCTTTATCATTCTTCATTTGTACAATTGACTTTCTTATTTCATCTGGCAATATGTCCATACCTTTATCATCTAGTTCAATATCTTCTTCATTTTCAAATTCATAATTAATTATCTTCTCTGCTAAATAGAGACTGAAGATATTCTTTCCATTCTTATCTGTAATCTCACTTGCTATCCATGTCTTTTTCTCCCAAGTAACACTTTATATTTTACCAAATATCAGATCATATATTTTCACCTGCTGAAGCCTTTCTATCTCTCTACATTCTTGCTCCAACCATTTTTGTTTTGCTAAATGTGGTTTTCTTGCCAGTTCATTATTAATTTGTCTTTATGCATTTTGCACTTCCTCAGCATTTATATTTTTTCAGTCTTTTCCAACATATCTTCAGTTATCCAAAGTTATTTGGCTTTCATTATGCAAATGATACCTATTTCATTTTTTGCTGTTTTTAAGAATTTATCTTTAACTATACACCAACACTTATCAGGACTATTAATATATTCCTCATCTTGAGCAAATCTGTTTATTATATTTTCATACATTAAACCAATTTTTCTTTTTTCTATTTCTTTCAGTTGATCCAAGACATATCTTACATAACTTTTCCCTCTTTTAATTGTTTTTAAACTCAAACATTAATTTAGTCATAACCAAAGTTTATGATCTGAGTTTATAATAGCATTAGGTAATGCATGCGAACTCTTGATAGCATTCTTGTATCTATTCTGAATCAATATATATAATCAATTTGATAACATTCTCTATTACTCAGCACTTTCCATCTATACAATAATTCTAATATTGCTTTTTAAAACAAGTGCTTGCAATCACAAACCCATTCTCTTTACAAAATTGTACAAGCCACCTACCTATTTCATTTCTTTTTGCAATACCATAATTTCCAACAATTTATACTTCCTTACCTTTTCCCACAGCAGCATTCCAATCACCAAATAGCAATATAAATGCATTTTTTACTTCACATTGGATAATTTCCTCTACTCATGTATTTCATCAATCTCAATATCATCATGACTAGTAATCAGCATATAAACTTGTATGATTACCAGATCCCTAGGACTTGTATTTATCATAAATAACAATCAACTTTTGTCACAATATTCCAAATTTTCTTCTTCACAGCAATTCCAACTCCATTAACTGGTCCATCACCACACAAATAAAACAACATCTCCACTACTCACATCTGTACCACTTCATTTTGCTTAATGCTATAACATTAATATTATTTATATACAACTTGCTTTTCAAATTTTCAAATTTCTTAGCTCTTCTCAAAGATCTAACATTCTACATGTTAAGCCTCAATGTATCATCTGTCAATGAATTAAATTTATGAAAATTTCACAAGTTTAGAACCTGAGTGGCCTCATGTCTACTCCTGTTGAACAACACACCAAAGTCATTTTTAGCTAAGGTCTTGATACCAAATAAAATGATTCCTATAGACATTCTCATAATAAAATAAGGGAATTATTAGACAAGGTGATTTCCCATTTTCTTCTTTTCCTGGAAATAGCCTCCATAACAGGTTTAATGTGCTAGCTATATTTCATAAAATGAACATACATTTATTGCTTTCTTCTAACTATTGTCACCTATAGTGATCTTCTGTTGACTTAGAAGAATGCTGTTGCTGACTAGTGTCCAAAGGGCTGTTGACTTATTTAATGGTGGTCAACATCCACCATTATACTTCCACCATCATATAAATTTGTGGCATTTTGTAGAAGTAAGCATGCCACTGTCTCCTTCACCATTTCCTGATAGGGAAAGTTGTCCCATTGTCATTGACTGTTTATTTACAGTACTTTGCTTATTCACAGCTAACCTTCATATCTGAACCCATTCCTCTTTCTGCTACATGGGGACTCTCTTGCTTGGCATGAGACTATGCCCTGATTACTATAATATGAAGATAAAATTGTGTTTATATTTATATGCATGTGTATCCTTGGGCATTAAGTAATAGGTTTAAAGACATAGAATGTGTGTGTATGTATATATATATATATATAATTGATAATTCGTAAACAATAATAGAACTGCTGATTTATCTATGCAATTCTTCAAAATATTATTTTATAACAGTATATACAGCATAATTATTAATTACATTATTTATTTATTTATTTTTATTTTTGATTAATAGTGGTGATCTAAACCCTTGTTTAATTTGGTGCAGGATATATTCTAATCACAAAGTCTACAGATCATGGCCCCATTTACTTATTTTCAGTGCTTGAACTTGTTATGGAATATATCATTTGATTATTATATTAATAAAAAATATTATTAATTGTAATAAATTTTTGTCATGATTATATTCCTGAAAATTGAAAATTAATAAATAAACCATAGCTCAAATACCCACTGGATTATGACAAAACATCAACTATTACATCTACACAAGTTAACATCAGTTGTGATAAATATTATAACATGTCAGAATATCCTATTGCCTAATAATCATAACATTATTGAAAGAAAAAAAACATTGCTCAAATGTTTACAGGGGTGAGTCTTGAAAGATCCACTATATTATATTCACATTTTTTGTCTTACATTCTTCCAACCAAACCAGATTACCACTGGACGATTGTCATCTTGATAATAATTATTAAATGCTTAGATATTCATTTAATATGCATTATTTTTAGCTACGTGGGTGATAGAAGCTGCTTATATGAAAAGAAAAAAAAGAAACCTACATATCGACATTCAACCTTTCCAGAATCGATCCCCAAGTCATAACATCATAGAATGGATTTAATAATCTCTATTCTAAGAAATTCATTATTATTAGTAATATTATTAATTAATATATTTCACCTAAGTCTGAATGCATTCTAATTCACAAGTCAAAGTCCCAAAGAATATTTTTTAAAAATAAAATTACAACCAATGTCAGCTTATTCGTGTAAATGTCATTTATTGATCAAATGGCTATTTTTATTTTTAATATAATCTTTATTGAAGAAATGTATGGTTATTTAAGCTCAGGTATATAGATAACATCATATATATATATATGTTATACTTTAAGAAGTATAGAGGAGTTAATAGTATAGAGGGGTTAATAGTGCATGTATGTGTATATATACATACTTCACGGAACAATCATGTCCGAAAATGTTATTTGTAATTAAAATCTGTTTTGAAATGAATTATCTCCATGTTTTAAATGATAAATAAATTATACATTAATATTTTGAAAGTATGATATTGTTATATAGTGTTTTTTGTAATTATTAATCGATCCAACTTAGTTTCAAATAATGGTTATTAAACATATGACATTGAGAATATAAACTTATTCGTGGATCAGCTAATTCTAGTAATATAGTAGGTCAATGCTTTTTTACAACCCAATACTGACGATTTTGATCGCCCCAGCAATCTTCTTCATTTGGAAATATAAGTAGAAATTCAGAAGATTAGATTGCTGGGGCAATTGAAACCGTCAAATAATGGGTTGTAAAAAAGCATTGTAAAAAGTAGTAAAGAATATGTGGATTTGGCAATGCAATGGACTTTAGTTAGTTTACGAACAAGTTTGTATTTTCGGTATTTCATATGTGGTAGTAGTGGCTTTTTCGTAATCTTATTAAAGTTAGTATGATTTAATTAATATATATATATATATATACCAGTAATCATTATATTTTTATTTGAAATGATTTTGAGTTTTATTTGGAAATTAGTATTTAATATTAAAAAGATTTATTTATTTTTTTGCATTCACATTTGTGTTTAATTGCTTAGATTTGAAAGTTTTTGTTACTAAGCAACTATTACTTAAGTTGTTATATGAAACCGATTTCATGTATTTGATGATCATTATTGTTATTGTTACATGTTATTTCTCAGACTTAAATTTTTAATGAGTAGTAATAATTGATTAATCTGTAGATAATAGGCTTTCTAAATAAAGATGTTTTTAAATTGAAAGCAAATTATATTTTCCAACTACAAAGAGTAAGATAGTTTATTACAATTTAATAAATAAGTAAAATAAATAAATTTGGAAATGAAACAGACTGAAACATAAGCGAATTATATTAACTGTTTAAGCTACAGATTGAATCCTGCATCGCAAATGTTTCTCACAGTAGAGAAATATTTAATATATTGTAATGGTGAGGACCAAGAATTTGAAGACACTATATATCACCAAAGGTGAAAATGGATTCAGACTACACTTAATCTACTCTTCATAATACACTGAGAATGAGATAAGATATGACCCAGAGCAGTTTGAATCAATAAATTAAAAAGCATAAGATGGGAAAAAATGACCCTGGGAACAATACTAATGGAATAATAAAATGTATATGGCTTTATTGCTTAGGAATTCTTAAGAAGTTCAAAAATCAGAACTGTAATGCCAGAATCAATCTTACGATCTCTCAATCCCAAATCGGACACTCTACCAGCTGCACCAAACCATGTAGGGTATTAATGGAATAAAATAATTATATAACAATTTTGTAAATTTAGTGAAAATAAGATATAAATTGAAACAATATAATGAATAATAATGGAAAAATGATGTGAACATTGGCATCCCTTTAGATAAATATCTGATATGGTCATTGATATCCTTTATAAACTTGTAAGACTTAAGCATATACACACAGTATATTCCTGTGAAAAATATATGATGCCCCTTCCAAGTTGCCTGCAAAACTATCTCTGACTCAGTTCATGCATTTTGTAGCAAGATAATTTGGCTGTTCACCACAGAAATGTTTAAAGTGCTGATATGTCTGGATGATGAGTTGTGAGGTGGAATGAGGCAATGTATTTAATACCTTAACTGATAATGGAACAATGGCATAACATTAAATTTGGTTTTAAATTGGGCAAAAGTTATACTGAAATGTTCAACGTGGCTCAAACAATGCATGGTAGTAAAGCCATGAGTGGAAGCAACATTTAGTTTGCAAGATTTCATGATGGCAGACAAAGTTCTCAAGATCAATGCTGGTATAAAGCATGTTGTTGTATTTTATATTATAATTTATGATCCAGATAATTTAAGAATTTTAAAATTATTGTGATGAATAGTTAAACTATGTGGCTGTGCAACTATGCACTTATGTAGAGATGATTCTTCAGGCAAGTTCAAGAGAAGGCAGTCATCTTTTTACTTTAACATAAGGTATGTGTATATGCATAATTAGAATTTGTTTAATTATACTGAATGGTATTTGACATTTAGTAAGGAAAGAAAAAAATTTAAGTGAATTATAGCTAGAGATCTGTTGTTCTCCATTTCTATTCTTTCAAATACAGCAATTCTTTATAATTCATGTGTAATGATAACGCAAATTATATTAAAGTAATATCGTAATCATTTTTCATAGACATTAGCTTCTAACACATACTATGCATTTGTTTGTAAAATGAAATTTATCTACAAATTTGGGGAAAAGCTTCTAACACATACTATGCATTTGTTTGTAAAATGAAATTTATCTACAAATTTGGGGGAAAGCTTGGCATAAGTGAATAAATTTTTTCTTCAATATGTACTATTACATCTCATTATGCCATCGTAAATTTGATTCTTATGATTGAAAAGGAAAACAAATCTGTGATTCTATGTTATCATAAATAAATAAATAAATTCAGAAGGGGCATGCAAAGAAAATACTTTGTTTAAAACTTCCTATTATATCAAATATGAAATAAGACAAGTCTCATTTGTGGCAACATGTGGCATTATTTCATGAATCTGTATGGGTCTAGCTCTCCTATGATTTTATATGGTATCTGAAATAATAATATATATAAAAAAAACGTATACTAGAATTTATCATTTCTATTCCTTCTACAGGTAAAAGATATATAGTTATTGACATATTTGTTGCCACATTAGCATTTAAAATATACAAAACACTGAAAAATAATCATATATGTTATCAGTTTAATATCCATTTGGTTTCAATGTAGGAATCTTTATTTTATTCTTAAAGTAATATTAGTATTATAATAACCTTTTTGATAAATATATGCTTGTTTAATGTTTACTAAAGTATAGAAGAAAGCTTTAATATTTTTCAGGCACATCCTTCACATTTATATTTTGTTATAATTCCTTGGAAATATATACAAAAAAATTTCAGCAAATTTCATACGTTATGTTATGTCATTTACATTAAAATGTTTCACATATCAATATAAATGTTAAATTGTGTGGTGATCAGTGAAAAACATATTTTAAATTTCATTTTAGATATATTATTAATGGAAACAAAAGGGGTATTTTTAGTCGAAAATACATGTAATAATTTACCAACATACAAAATTTATCAGAAAATTAAAAATATTGCCACATAAGTGCAAAAAGCCAACAACTTAAAGCTAGCAACATATAAAAAAAAATTTCTGTGAGATTTTTTTTATATAAAATACCACATGTTTTTTTTTTTTTAATTTAAATTCCATAAAATCTGAAGTTGTTTTTTTTAATATACTTATGATGGTAAATATTTGAAATACAGGCACTCTTCACATATCTGGAGCCTAATTGTAAATATAGGGGATTTGAACTCAGACTTTCAAGCACCATTCAACTATCCATAGTATCTCATATCACTGAAACACATGATCACATACATGTAGAAAAGATAAATAATCACCAGTATATATATTTCAAGCTAAACCAGCACTCATCAGTTGGTCCAGATTATCATCACACACACACATATATAATCAATGCTCAGTTTATATTAAGATAGAAAATCCTCATACTTTAATGAACAGGCTTCAATCCACTCTAACATCCAACTCATCAGCCATCCATACCATTGAAAACCTGATGATAGAAAGCCCAAATGCTATGCTGATGTGCATCAGCATAGAGTTTGGACTTTTCCATCATCAGATTTTTCATTGGTATGGGATGGCTGAAGAGTTGCACCATAAGCAGAGGATTTGAGCTTTCCATCATCAGATTTTCAATGGTATAGATAGCTGAAGAGTTGGATGTTAGAGTGGATTGAAGCCTGCCTGTTAAAGTATGAGGATTTGCTATCTTAATATAAACTGAACACTGATTATATATATGTGTGTGTGTGAGATGATAATCTGGATCAACTGATGAGTACTGGTTCAGCATGAAATATATATATTAGTGATTATTTATCTTTTCTGCAAGTGTGCAGTCATGTGTATTAGTAGTATGAGGGAGTATGGATGGTTGAAGAGTGCTTGAAAGTTTGAGTTCAAATCCCGTATATTTTTATGATGATAACCAAATTGATGCTTCATTTATCATTCTGTTTAATATTCAGAAGATCTCTTTCATTTTAATTTTAAACTCTTGATTTTGTATTTGTG
The DNA here is from genome assembly GCA_028023455.1 of Epiperipatus broadwayi. Lineage (NCBI taxonomy): Eukaryota > Metazoa > Onychophora > Udeonychophora > Euonychophora > Peripatidae > Epiperipatus > Epiperipatus broadwayi. The sequence goes on along the minus strand of JAQFVV010000007.1, from coordinate 7,711,991 downwards.
ATTAATATTGAGAAAGGGGTTTTTTTTTTTATTATTTAATTATCCAGCAGTTTCTGGTTACCATTCTATAACATGAGATCTGTTTGTTCAGCTCAATTTTCTAGATGAAATTTTTTTTACATAAAACATGGAGAAAAAAATTCAAATCTCTTTTTGGCTTTAGTTTGTAGAAGATAAAAAAATATAGTATCACAAACAATACAGAAATTTTATACTAGTGCAGTGTCTTTATTTTGTGATATGGGTCACGAGTTCATTAGTATTTAACAGCACTAATTGAATATTAAAGTATGGCGCATGTGTAATGGAAGTATCACAGATAGTGTTTACTATTTGAATGTATTAAATAAATTAAATAACTGAATGGCTTTATTGTACAGATGTTTATAAGAAGTTTGAATGTCAAATGAGCTAAAACGAGAATTAATGAGAAGATTATAATTTACTAAACATAACATGATCACTATTTCTTATGCTTGATCATAATTGTTATTAAAACAGGCAAAACTCTCCATACAGTCATGCCACTCAGTGCAAGCCAGAGTAATCAATGGATCCCAGAAGGCTTGTGCATAAAATCTTTATTTTGTGTCTACTTGATCCTAAGATCTAGATGCAATGCTCTCAGATCCAAGGCTCCTCACTGACAAAAGCCACAATCCAGAAACTCGTCTGGGGATATTGGATGAGTTGGCACTAGATAGGGATTTTATGCACAAGACTTCTGGCATCCATTGATTACACTGGCTTTCACTGAGTGGCACTACTGTATGGAAAGTTTTGCCTGTTTTAAAATTATAATTCCTGAGTTTGAAACCTACTGCACTAAGCTGTGCATGGTTTAATAGATTATTACACATATATATATGTAACAAATTTTAAACATGAATATTGTTTATTGAAAATTAATATGACATTCAGAAATATTTATCATTTTTGTTTATATTTATTCCTATTAACATTATTATTAGTCTTCTATAATCATTAATATAAATAAATAATTGTGTGTGTTTACATATATTTTACATTCACATATGTATTGCTTTAATCATTTCACAGCTACTGTTTAGTATAAGAATAAAAGTCATAATTTAACATGTTAACAACGTTTTACTTACACACATGTATATATAATAACCGTGTTTGTTATAAACTGATTAAAATAAAATTATTTTTATATTATTTTTAACTGATATTAATTGCTTTTGTTTATTTTTTATCTTCTATTTAAAAAATAGTTAATTTGAGATTAATGTCTCAATCCCATTCAAATAAAAACATTATAAAAATTCAAATGTTTTGCTTTTGTCTATTAAATGCTTCATTGTGAACAAGTTAAGATACTATTTAACCATTTTTTATATTTATAAATACTATTTTATTTTTACTTTTTTGATAAATAAATATCATTATACCATAAGTTTAAAGAAACAAATTTAAATCTTACTGGATAAAATATCAAATTTACAAATAAAAAAGGAGTAATTAATAGAAATATGTAAGCAAATTTAAAGATTATATTTTAGCTTCCAGGCAAAAAAAATATATCTCATTCAAAAATAATTATTTACTCATCAAATTTATAAATTTAAGACAAATTTTATTAAAGTTAAAGTATCATTTTTTTTTTCAAATGCTAAAAAAAATCAATTTGTAATTACAATATTTTATATATAAAATAATTAATATTAAGCACTTATTTACTGTGCACAGAGAAATGGGATAGTCCAGTTTTTATATGAGAGATACAAAAAGCAAAATGACAATGTTCAATAGTGTAAGGGTTACTTACAATCCTATTTACATAACGCATCCAAATATAATATCAAAACATAAATTTAAAAAAATACAAATATAAGTTCTTCAACCATGATTGGTAATACATTTAATCTGAAATAAATGTATGGGGTATTCAGAAATTAATTAATCCAATCACTATGAGTTAATGCTTTTACACTTTCATTTGTCTTTATTTCATAACCATGCAAAAATATATTCTGCAGATAGTTGTTTTGCTTTTACTAAGTTGAACTGTTTTAAAGAGTAAATTATTATTAGAAGCATAATTTATGTCCAGCCATATACTAATAGAACACTAACTCCACCCACCCTCCCTAAATGTATTAACAAATATCACCATGTGCTTTCATGTATTTAACCCATAATGCTTTTGTAACATTTGTATAATCCTAATGTGAAATATGTATCTTATTATGCAACAATTATTACTTCTCCAACTATATGAGCACAGACTTTCACACGACTCACCACTTTCCACACTATCTTATAACACTGATACACTTGAACACATATATGTCGAAAAGATAATCACCAATATACATATTTCATGTTAAACCAGCAATCATCAGTTGGTCCAGATTACTATCTCTGCACATATATGCTATAAGTGCTCAGATATATATTATGATAGCCAATCCTCACACTTTAATGGACAGGCTTCAATCCACTCCACACTCCAACTCTTCAACCATGCATCCAATTGAAAATCTGATGATGGAATGCTCAAAGGCCACCCTGTGTGTTTCAGTTACTCCAACTATTGTAAATCATTTTTTTATCAAAAGCAAAATTGTAAATCCTTATAGCTTATGTAATCTCATGCATCAATTTGTATTTAAATACTCATATTTTTCATATGCAACTTATGTAACACATGAACAGTAAGACAACCATGAAAACTATAATCCTTTCCAGAAAATAGTAACCTCTCCTTTTTTCAAGCTAAATTTTATACCCCCCTCCCCGTTCAGTCAACAGATTAATAATAATTCAAAAGACTGGCTACCCTCTAATCAGACTCCTCACACAGTGCCCAAGATCTCATGTTCTCAAACTAGTTGCAGTGCTATATACTATGGCAAATCCCATGCAACTCTCTCCACTGGTGTCTCTCAGAATTGTTACTTATACAAATGAACTCTTAATAAATCCCAATACAATTCCATTTCTTTAGTACATCAGAGGTCCACTGGCCATATGTTTGAACTGTTTTTCTGCTTCCATCACATGCATAGAACACCATGACTCTAAACATAAAATCAAAGAAGCATGGCTCATTGCTAACAATACCTATGCTATGATTTCCACTTTCCAAAAAAATGGACTTTCTATTCCACTTTACATACATTTAAATACTTGTCAGAATATATATTCTACACACATAATCCAAGATCTAGTTTTAAAAAAGCAAAACATTAATTTCCAGCAAGATTTTAATTCAAATTTAATCTAAAAATTTAAAGTACTATAAGTTCATAACTATTAAGGCTTGTTTTAATTCCTATTTTTAAAACCCTCTTTTTTTGCATGCTTGTCTTTGATATTTATTCGTTCTTTAATATCTTTTTCATAGTTAATGAACATTGAATATTTTTTATTCATCAGCTTGTAAATTATTTTTATGATTACTTATTGGATTGCATCCAATGATCATCCTTCTTATACTTAAACAAGTTGTTACAACAGTGGCAACTTTTTTTACATAATAATGACACATGTTGAAAATGTTGCTTATTGGATTGTTATAGATTATTTAATGGCTTGACTCTTTTATATGGTATGCATGAAGAAACTATCAAAAGGATTCTAGAATATATGAGAAAAGTACAAGCTAATGTAAACCTCAAATAACAATAATCATTTCTAGTCCTTTGTTCCATGTACTTTAAATCCACATTTGTATTGAAAAAAAATATAATTGCATACACAAACTATTAGAAACTTACCAATAGCCAGTGACTGATTGAGAGAGGAATATCGTCATTCTTTAAATATGCAATGGCAAGCTTTTACTCTCTAATGGATTATTTAAGATTTTCTCATTTCCTTTTACTTGCACATAGATAATTAAAGAGAAATATTAACCGATGATGGTGTCTAAATCTTATTTATATAAATTTAAGTTTATATTTTTTTTCTAAATTCAAGTAAATAATCTTTTCATTTGCAAGATCGTATTGATATCTATGCCTTTTGTATTTATCCTCAACTTTATATATTAATATTATTTCAAAAGTTTATTATTATGCTACTAATAATTCTATAAAACTGAGAAAATGTTTTTAACATCCTTTGCTTTTACTTTTGAAAAAACATCGGAGGAAGATTTCAGGAAATTACCTCGCTTCTTGCTGATTTAATTTATTTTACTATTTAATATTAATAATAATATTAAAACCTCATATAGTGATATAAGTATATAAAGAAAGAAAGAATTGATATTGTTTTTCAAGTTCTGACATCATCAAAATATGTTTTGTTACAATATTACAAAAGTACATTTGATATCTTATTTCACTTCAGATTAATTATCTTTTGTAATTTTCTTTAATGTATTTTTTTTCTCTAAATATCTAAAGGTTAAACTAAAATTTAATACATTATATACTGTAAAAGTAATTATTATTAAAATATTGTTTTTAGTATAACTGGAGAAAAATAACATCAAGCAAAATATATTAAAAACAAATTTTATATTTTTTATCACAATGCTTATATATTGCTTGAAGATGAACCAAGTATTTAACCTATATATTTTTCTATGTTACATAGTACATGGGCGAGCAATAATCTAGATTCTGGTGGTCTTCTAGGCTGGGCAGATGACAGAATCACAATTAGTAATTTAAGAGAAGGAACAGAAATACAGCAATAGAATGATTAATGGGCTGTTAATGTCAAAAATGATATTCCTAAAATTCAGGATTATAAACAAATGAGTTATCAATCTCTAAAAGGAGCTATAATAAAAGTAAGATTAAAATACTTTAAAAGTATGCCATATTATGTCTAGATGATGAAAATATATTTTTTATCATATATTTTATAATGTAGTTACTATGTAATGGCTCAGTTGGTTAGAGTATTACCTTAAAGTTTAATACTCAAGAATCTAAAAGTCCAGTTCAAATCTCATGCTAGTACTGTCACTGGTCAGGCCAGCAATACCTGAAGAAAAGGGGAGAATAATACCTCTCAAAACATTGTGCATATACTAACTTGTTTGATGGGCAGTTGAATATATTTGAAATATTTAAATAAAGTTAATTTTTCTAAAGACATTCAATACACATATTAGATGATGCAAATAGTCCAATATAAAAATACAACTAGAACACCATCGTCACAAACCTTCAGAAAAAGATTGTTTTATGACAAAGCTGTGTTTAAATCCAACATACATATAAGTGAAATAAAAATAAAAAATGGATTTTTTTGGTTATGTGCCAAATCTAGATAGGAAGTTAAAAGAAATAATTTGTAAACATTTTAATGCCAGGTTCAGATCTCTGAATTGATTAATCAACAATTCTCAAGATAGGATACAATAAGATGATAAGTATGAAATTATATATTCCATTACTTGCCAGGGATTTGGCTGCAATGCCCTTTATTATGGTGAGCCAAAAGCTAGTACATCAACATGTTTACAATAGCTTTTTTTTATCAAAACAAAAAATCTAAAGTGGACTTTCGAGTTAATTTTGTTTTCTCCAATGTGAAAAAAAATGCTGCACATGAATTTTAATCTCAAATAATTAATGCTGTTTACAACAAGTCTGTTTTATTGCCACATCTGATAACATTATCAATAAAAAGCACTATTGTCCCACTGAGCATGCACTGGAATATTATCTAGTCAGTTTAGTTAAATTACCATGAGTCTGGTACAGAGTACCAAATGCACACTCAGCTAAATACTACTAATATCATTGAATATTTCTACTCTGCATAACACCTAAATATGCATGTGTTTTACATTATAAACAGTTATTGATTTATTATATATATATGCCAAATTCAACTTGATATATATTAAATACAGTAATATTCATATAATTCAACTTATTCTGTTAGAAGTACTTTAGACTATATTCCTTTCTTTGTCAATAGTATAATGATATAATGTTGAATAATCAAAACTAGACATTATTTTATAACTCCCATAATTCCATTCAGTTCCACAATTCTGTTATTTTAATGTTCGATGATTCATTAATACTTGATGGTTTCTTGGAATACATTCAGTTTGTATAATTTTTATGTTTTTATAATCAAATTTAAACCCATGATTACAAGTTTTATTGTGATCAAATATAACTGATGCTGAAATCTGTTTCCCTCTTTTCCTAAGTTTGTCTTTTTGAACTCTTTTATATAAAAGCATATTGTCTTTTATTCTTTTTTCTAATGTATATCTAGACTCTCTAATGTATTGTAAACCACATTCACACATTAATTTACATAGAATACAATTTTGATTCGAACTTAAATTTTTACTTTTAGAGTTCTTAGTTAGTTTATTTGTATTATTTTTCAAGAAGAAAGCAATTTGACACAAAACCATTATAATTTTTTCTCATAAACTTAACGGTTCATTTGATATAAACAGCATTGTAATTCATTTTATCTTGACGCTTTTTAAATTTTTTAATAATATGAGTAATAATATTTTTATTATAACCAATTTTCAACAAATCATTAACAAATAAATTTGCATTATTTATGTTTTCACTAGAATGCTTGCATAATTTTTCATTTTGAAATAAGAATGGCTTTAATCCAGCCAACATATGACTTAAAGGTACATTTGATTCATATGGAATAAATCCTCTAGTTTCAATTAATTTTATTGATATAAAATAATCCAAATATAATATTAGTATCCAAAAATTTTACTGCATTACATATTTCTTGTGTTATAACCCACTTTAGATTCTTAATCTGATTTAATTCATTATATGTATGGATATAAACACTTATGTAACTAATACATTACATAGCTGCATCTTATGAGAATAAGTTTAAAATTATGCACATTCCTTTTGTTTTAATACTCAGTGGATGAATTGTTTCCTCAGCATATTTTGTATAAGATTGGTGTCATCATCACTGTATAGTTTTGGAGATGTTACATCAGTTCACACACATTGTTGCTGTGGTGTGAGAAATAATGGCTGCTCTGCATGAAATGATTTTTTTTGTGGGTTGAGAAATATGTCTAATGCCAATATTTATCAAAAACTTTGTGCACAATATGGAGAAAGTGACTCACAAGTGGAAACCATGTAAGGATTGGACACCCATTTATGTTCAAGACTGATGACAATAGTGAGCATAAACATTAACCAATTCTGTTGGATTGATGAGTGACAATGGATTGTGTGGCCAATCACTCATTAATCACCCATGGCTCTTCCTATGCAATACACCATGATAGACTTGGGTTTTAAAAAGTTTGTGCAAGAAAGATAAATTTTGCTGGGTTCTTGTTTTATTGTGAATGAGGACACTTAAGGGTCTTCTATTAATTAATTAATTATTAGTAAGATATTAGGCATTGTATGTAATAAACAATTTCTGAATTGTAAACTATGAGTATTCAAGGCTCACTGTATTGATTTGAGGAACTTCTTCATCAACTGTGCCACCATAGGTAAGTAACCACTAAGCACAATGACCTTGAATTATTTATATTAATCAGATTTTATTTGCTCTATTTTAAAGTGGGAATGATGAAATTTAACTATTAAATGTGCTGCATTTTAGAGTTAATAAGGACAGACATAATTATATTATGAATAAGTAAAAGTATAGCCATTTTTTAATAAATCTTAAATCAAGTTGTTCATTGCCCAGGAATTTATAAGAGGTTTGAGTATTGGTAGTAACAAATCTGGCCAATAATTTATAGAACTTGATTTTCAGAGATATCACTGCTCTAAAATAGGCTGGGTATCATTATCATATCTATAAATATAAATATTATTTACTTTTTAATATTGATATGCTAACTTTTCATATATTAACATCAGTATGAGTGGTTATTAATTATGTAAAAAGACAATATGTTAATAATAATCAATTCTATCATGAAATTAACACATTTTTATAGAGATATAAATCAATTATTTAGTTATTCTCTCATTTCTTTATGCATTGATTAATTCTTGTATAACTATTAAACAATTACTTCTTTTTGTACACTTTTTACAAATACAATCATTTACTTTTAATTTGACAAAGTCTTCTTATAATTTCAATTGATCAGAAGTCTTCTTCAGAATAATAATATATAAATATAAGCAAACACATAAAATGTATAACATATTTTCTAAACTATATATAACTAAATATAATCAACTGTCTGCCATTCATATATACTTTTAAATATACTCTCCATGTATATGTGGAATAGAAACAACTGCACATTGCTAGCTGAAATTCAAATGCAGATAACAGAACTTATCAGTATAACATAACATACTTTAATTTCAGCAGCATTACTTTATTAAAAGATTCATTGGTAATATAAAATTTGTTGAGATCAGATTTTAAAATACTGTATATAAAAGTAATAAAACAAACTTATAAAAGTAATGTCACATTATATATGACTTGCTTTTTTGATTATTAATACTGCATAATAAATTATATCTTTAAAAATACTTTTCTAAATAATTTTTCATCTTAGTGAACTTCAAAATAAATTATTGATAGCTTTTTGCATAATGAAAGAAAATGGCCAGAATAAAATATTTGAATTTGAAAATAGATTACTATTTGCTTTCTGAATTTAATGATAGTTTTTTTTTTTTACATTGTTATATCATTTTATGAGGAGTAATTGAATCTGTTCAAGATCTAATCCCGTCCAATCTTATTTGAAAGACTATTGTTATGATTTCAGTTTTATTGTATTGGATTGTAACTCTGCTTATTCATAACAAATATTGAACAAAATATTTTTATCTGAACTGCATTTTAAAAATGGAAACAAATTTTAATTTAGTTGTTTGCAGGGAGGGGTGACACTGAGGAGGAGGATGAGAGAGGTGTGTTTCATTGCAGGCAATCCAGGTGCTGTCATTTGGGGGGGATGCCTGCTTTACAATATCAAAAAAATGAACAGGATAATGATTTGCATAAATTTGCATTCATTACATTTAGCACATAATAATGGCTATGAATGAAAGTGGTAAGGTAAACATAGTTATTTGTGAAAATTTTTATTAACTTCACCTATATACGTTTAAAGCATATTATAAGTATTACATCATAAAAGAATAAAAATGTGTTAATTCAAAATTAAACTTATTATCAAAATTTCACAAAAAATGTCTTCACTTCACTTGCTCTTATGAAAACAATTCTTGTTAGTCAGTAGAATCAATTTTTGCTTTATTGTAACTATGGTTTACAACTTATCTTCTAAGAAAAACATTTTAAAATCAAATCTAATTATAATTGTGTAGGTTTTTTTTAAAGTAAATATTTTACAGATATATTGCATAAATATGTAAATACACCTGGATTCTCCTTTTATGCAGATTATTTTAATGCAATTTTGAAGTTATGTGATTCATGTTTCTTCTTAATATCCTTCATATTTCACTATATTTATTAGACATCAAGAAATTTAAATTATTAATAAGTTATTTTGACTTGAAATACTTCTTTTTTCAAAAATATAATGTTATATTAGCAACTAACATGAATATGGCCTGAAGCTGTATTTAGAATCTTAGCTTCTATGTAAATAACCTACATATACTAATGAGTAAATAATAATAATAGATTTATACTTACATATAAAAATATAGCAATAAATATTCAAAAATTTTAAATTTTTAAAATGTATTTTGTTAAATATAACAGAAATAAATAATCTTTTAGATTTTTAAAATAAATAATAAAGAATTTATTGACTTTCTAAAACTGAAAATAATTTTTCAAATGATAATGTATAATCTTTTTGTTTTGATCGCGATCTCATTTTTTTAATATAGAAACAAAATGTGAACATTTAAAATTTATTTCAGTAGTAAACAAAAAAAGACAAATTTATTATTTTCTGATAAATAAAAAAACCTCTTAAATTTCAATGAGAGCTAAATAGTTATATATCTGGATATTGTGAGCTTTATAAACAATTAGTAAAATCATCATCTCAAAGTTTAATCTCCAATTACATTGTAGACAGAAAACCATTAACACAGCACAAGACTGAATGTGCGCTAGTTGTACTTGCTCTTGTGACAAATCTGACTTCTTACCAGTTCACAAACAAACGCATATTGTCAAATAGTGGTAATGATTAAAATATGTATGAAAAAATGTAAAATTAAATACTGTAGTTAAAAAAAAAGTAAAAAAAAAAGTTTGTCTTGTATACTTTTTTTCAAATATTTGAAATTTTTTATTAGTCATACTTTATTTTCTTAATGTGAATTTTAAAGTAATTTTTTCTTGTTGCTTTGTTTTTATGTAATTTCTGAAAATTACAGAACCTTCCCCCATTTTTCAAGGTAAGTTAAGTCTATTTTTGTGCGATTTTTTTAATGCGGGTTTTCTGCATAAAATGAGATCCAGGTATAAATTATTGAGAATTACATTTTTCTTTTGGCAATACTAAAGAAATAAAGGCATCCTCTGAAATACCTGGGGCCAAATAATTTACAAATCAGGGATCCGGTCAGTTTCTTTGTTTTATGATACAACAAATCAGGGCATTGTCAGCTTGCTTTGAGATTCAAAGTTACATGATGCTTGTATGAGGTTTGTATCATGCTAACATCTTTAGTTTTTTTTAACTAATAATTTTATTTTCAATATCTTTGCAAAAAAATATGAATCAGTAAACTAACATTAAAGATAATTAAAATAGTATAGATGTGATGTAATGCACAGTCACTTCTCCTTTTAAGGAGTCAGGAATCTCTCAGCAACTATTCCCAGAGAAACCTGTTAGCCACTTTACTTTCCCTTTCCATTCTCCACCCTAAATTTTTCTGTAATCTGCTTCATCCCATTTCCACAACATAATCTTTGTCAACTCCATGGCCTTCATATCTAAATCCCCCTTATCTTTTCCCAAACCTAGCATAAAAACCAATAACTCACTTTCTGTATAATCACTTTGTTCATATTTAATCTTCCATAACTTCATTATTTGTACCCTTTCTGCTTCCAAACATTTACATTGAAGTAACAGATGTCTAATATTTTCTATGCCTTCCTTACACAACTTGCAGACTAAATCACCCATATTTTTTACGTGTATAATTCCCTTGTTGCTAAAGATCCTGTTTGAGCCTTAAACAATAAACTACTTTCCTTACTATTATCCTAAATTAACTCACACCCAATGTTTCATTTACCTCTATATATATTTAAATTCATTTTACTCTCCATACTAGTTTTCCATCTCTCCAACTGCCTATTCTTTATTAATGCATCTATTCTTTTATCCCACTTCTTACCACTATAACACTCAATAATCCTCCTAATACAATCATCCCACCTTTTGTACAAGTATACTGACATAAATTCTTTATCCAAATCTTCTGCATACTGCATTACCTTTCTCACCCATCTTGTTGCCTGCCCTTTACTTGTTACCTAATTAAATACTATTTTGGCTATTCTTTTATTATCCATAAACTGCAATCTACCAAACATTTTCAATTTGCTTTTTGCATCTCTCATATAAAAACATGACCATCCCATTTCTCCTTGAATTGCCTCTTTTGCTGTCCACACCTCTGCATCTAATGCATGTCTTCCTACTTCACTTTGTACTTTTTCTAAGTAATCTAATACCCCTTTACTTACACATAACGCATCATAGAAAAGTTGGAATGATAGTAGCGCCATCATACCACCTCAAAATGCATCAAAATTCATTTTGTAACCACTAAATTATACCATGTTAAACGCTATTGGTAATTATTAATATTTTATAAATTTTAATTTTTTTTTGTGTATAATAGTTTTTAATTAGCAGTTATTTTATTTGTAATATATATATGCATTCATACATGAAAATGACTTTTTATGTAGTGACAGTAATCATTAAACTATTCCTATTTATCATAATGTTTGTAAATATATAATTTCAGTTGTTAAAGAAATGAACTTTCAGGAAAATTATGTAAATTACTGTCAAATTAAAATTCACAATACATGTAAATAACCTTCATTTAATATAGCCAACAAATAATACAAAGTAGAGAACATTACTTTTCATTTTAATATATGTAATTGTATGTGATAATAAATTTGTTTCACCAGTTCTTTGTAATTATTATAATACGCTTCAGTGTATAAAGGCAAAATTACTAAATTCTAAATCTTAATATTGGCTAAGCACTTTCAGAGCCTGTTTACTCCATATTCATAGCCTTAATATGTATTGTATGCAAATTTATGCAAAAAAAAAATCAGACCATCCATTTTTGTGAAATTGTGAAACATTTGTATACAAGATTGCATGCTCTAAAATCAGGATGTAGTGCAATATATTACAGTGAAACTTGAGCCACAGTCAGTAACACAGATTGTCTCAGCATAAGTATGCATATACAGATTGCTAAACAAAAATGAAGGCAATTCTATATTTGTCGATCATGTACTGAGAGAAATAATGCCAAAAGGAAAATCAAGGAGACTTACTTCATTTCTAATTACATAAATGCTATAAAAAGAAAAGACATGTGTTTCGCAATTTCAAAAAAATGGATGATCTGATTTGTTTTGCATAAATTTGCATGCAATGAGTTTAATATTAAGGCTATGAATATAGAATAAATGGGCTCTGAAAGTGCTTAGCCAATATTAAGATTTAGAATTTAGTAATTTTGCCTTTATATGTTGAAGCATAATTGAATGTGGTAAGAATTATAATGAGGACATGATGCATAAAAATGTAGTTAAGTGTATCTACTATTCAACATATAGTTAAAATTAGGTTAAATATCATTGCAAATTTTTAGCTGATATACATATTACATATGTTATAACTTTCTGCCTTAATTAGTGTCTAGTTAATTCATTATTTTTTACTGTAATATTTATTATTATTATTAATGTAGGATGTTACAAAGAAGAAACCTGTACTTCTTCTAATCTCCCTAAGTGGAATTAAAGTATGCAGCCGTGACGGCAAGGTAAGACTTCATTTATATATATATAACCATTAGAAATCAGTCAACACTTAGACAATCACAATATAGATAACAATCAAGAATTTCGAACTAATGTCAAGGCAACCTCTTTTTAGCAATAGAGGTGGAATCCCACCTCCATTAATGGTCTCATGTATTTATAAAGACACTAAAGATTGCAAGTTAACTACAAAGATTTAAATTATTGATTGGAAGAAGTTTAAATAAACCTTCTTAAACAGGTAAATATAGCCTGTTCTGAATACAGACTAATAAATAGTCAGTTATGTATTTCATCTAGTATAATGTAATCTTTAATAACTAATAGATATAGTAGAAAAATGAGAGAAGTCTGTTGCTGAAACAGTCATGTGCAGGCTAGAGTCATGTGACAAAGTTAGGTGATATAGTATTTATTTATTTATTTATTTATATTAATGTAAAAGTTTTAAAAAGTTATAATGCTTTTTTAAAATTGAGATTGCATGATCATAATATTGGAGTATATATATGGTATTGTACTGCCTTATTATTATTATTATTATTATTACTGCCTTATTATTATTATTATTATTATTTTGACATAAACTTAATACTGTATTCGTTTTTACATTTGTATTAAATTTGGAACTTATATGTTATTCATTGTTGCGACTATTTGTTATTTTTTATGTCTTATTAATTAATCGTAGCAAATAATATAACAATTTAATACGTATTTAAATATTGAATTTGATGTATTTTGCTATACTTACTTGTATAAATATTTAACTTAGTGTCATCCTTGAAATTTCAAGCTTTTTGTATTTTAACAGAAGTAGTATTCTTTAAAGTAATTTCTAATAATTCTTTCTTCGTTTATTGCCTTTTTTTGTTTCAATTTTATAAAGAGATTAGAAATAAAATCAATAAAAGATTTTAACGTTTTGCAAATTTTGGTACTTTGATATTTTAAAATACTATATTTTTTTCCCCTTCCCTCTGTCTATATACGAATTTCTATAATCTTGAAATAATATTTAATTTCAAAAATAAATGATTTCTTTCAAATTTACAATGATTTTTATGGAATGGATATAATGGATTTTTTTTATTTTATTTCTATTATTTACTTAAAATTTTAAATCAGGAAATAACTCAAATAATTGTTTCATTAATAACAGTACAAAAAAAATAGCTTAATTCAATCATATATATATATTGCTATTTTTAATTTAATTTTATTGCTGTAGAATAATAAAAAAAGAACTTTATACTTTTATGCAATGAAATCTTTACATTTTCAAATGATCCAAAAAACCATGTATAATTTATTCTCATTGACACTTTAAGATCTATGTTGTATTTACATGGATATTCTACCCGTATCTATTAGTCAAAAAGTATTCTAAAAAAAATGTCAAAGGGCATTTAACTTTTTGTAATAAATAAATGAATAACTTTTATAACATAAATCAATAAAATAAAAACACTCAATAAATACTCATAAATCAATAAGCGAATTTTGCTGGGTTTATAATGAAATGATTATAATTTTGAGGATTTTTTTTTTAATTTGAAAAATTCACAAATCCTAATAAAGTTCTGAAGTCTGATTAATATTATTATATTTATTTAGAGTACCATTCCTTATTGGTTTTATTGGCAATGTTAGGAGCTAATGACTATTAATATATCTGTTGATGCTAAGCCTGAGTTAAACATTTTATTATATCTGAAATCCTATTTAAAATCTATATTCAATTTAACTGTAATAGTTAAAAAAAATACTGATAGCAAAAATGCTGATGAAATTATATATATTTAAAAAAAAAAGATGGATACCTAAATGGCAATACTCATGAATTGGCTTGCAACTAAGAATTGTCTCTATAAAGCAAATATTAAAGTACACTATCTGCAACAAATCAAATGGTTCATTGTTTATGTATTAAATCATTAGTGACAACAGTTGATTAGTTATCAAATGTATATGGTCTTACTCAAACCAGTGCTTAAGTAAACCAGTAGAAAAGCAATAATCTGTTGTCAAGGTGTATTTAATAAATGGAAATTTTATTAGCAATCTGAGTTGCCTTGACAACCAGTTGCTGATATTGTGCTGATTTATTTAAGTATTGATTGAAGTAATGTGACATATATATATAATTTTATATACAAATAACAAAACAAATACAGTAATATAAATTCAAACTTTTAATCCATGTAGAAGCACTTTCAACTATCTAATTAGTCTTTGTCAATTAAATTTAAAACATTTAAAACCAAACATATAAATTAGCAAAGACTACTTAGATAGTTGAAAGTGTTCCTATATAGATTAAAAATTTGAATTTATATTACTATATTTCTTTTATTATTTCAATATAAAATTATATATATATATATAAGTTAAAGGAATACAAATATCAGTTTATATTATGTATAACAAATAAAATAAAATTTTTATTGGGCAAACATGATAAATGAAGAAAAATTGTTTAAAAGTAAGTTGGCTTTGTGGGTATGTATAATTACCAAATCATTCTTTTATTTTATTTATTCATATTTTTTAGATATTGTTTTTAAATAATATGCAGCTTACCAAAATAAATATTTTTTATTGTTTGTTTTTATATAAATATATTTTTTTGATGTATATTATTTTGGCATTTTGTTTGTAGAATTTTTTTTTTTGGCTATGTGAGGTAAAGAATATAGTTACTCATTATTGATAAATTCTTTTTTTATATATTTACCACATGCATTGAAAAATTCATTGTAATAATTCATAACATTGTGAATTTATTTTAAAAAATAATAATTTGTTCTGTGCTATAAAAGAAAACTTATTTGATGATGATTCTATCATTATAGATTCTTAAATTTCAGATTTTTTTTAATGTCTATAAATAAATATTCAGTTTTACCATAGATAGCTATTTTTTAATTGTATTTAAATATGAAATATTTTATTTATTTGATGATAATCTGGACCAACTGACGAATGCTGGCTTACCACAAAATACATATATTGGTGATTATTTATCTTTTTGACATGTGGTGTGATCAAGTGTTCAGCAGTATGAGAGATAGCATGGATAGTTGAGGATCATGTGAAAGTCTGAGTTCAAACCCCCTATATATTACATATTGGAGTGCAAATATAAAAAAAGCCTGTACTGTAGAAAAAAAATCATATATTAAAAATATGTTTATGACTTTCAAAATGATTTCCTTTTAAAAAACACTGTCCATACTGTTATACCACCTCTTATGGTCTGAATTCTGCAAGAACAATATGATTGTTTACATATGCAATCTTAGATATTAAGGAAACAAAATTTTTGACAAATAATCTAATTAAAAGTCAAATTTAAATTCACACCTGATATAAATAAGGCTTCATTTAATATAACCAACAATTAACTAATGCAAGATATGAAACGATTTTTTTCATTTTATAAATCATATCATTAATTAATGATAAATCACATATGTAATTTTTATTCAATACAGTACTTCCAAATTACATGTAAGGCTGTGAAAAGACATTTTCTATAGACAATGCAATTGTATTGATTACCTTTAAAATAGAAAGTCATTTCTGCAGTCTTACCTTTACTTTAAAAGTGTTACATTGATTAATAATTAGGAGTATTGTAAATGGGCCTTGGTAGTACATACCTATAGTTATCACTATATTTAAAAATGACAACTTTTTATAATTTTTTTTTATATGTCAAAGCGTTGATCGGGAAGTGAACTCAGGCCAGCTGCTTGAAGGCAGTTATGCTAACTGCTAGGCCACCAATGCTTGACAACTTTTTTATAATTTATTTGCAAATAATTTTCAATAACTGAAATATATCTTTAATAACCATCCAGATGAAATTATTAGATTTTCAACAGCAAATAGAAAAATTTTGTTTAATTTCCATAATAAAATAAAACTTTTCATCTTTAATTACTAATATCATTTTTAATCTGACTTTGTTAATCATAAGCATATAAAATGTTTTAATCTCAATTGTTAGTTTAATAATGGAATCAAATTAATTTTTAGCAACTAAAGTAAGGATATAACATAGATTTACTGGGAGATTACACTTTTGGATTATTTAGAGATAGTTTTCTGTTTTATATTTAAAACAGATTTTAATAGAGATCAAAAGAAAACACAGTTTTAATTCTTTTTATATATACTCCATGTTTTTGAATTGGTTAAAATATTATTGAAGAAACTTTATTTGGAAAAAGTATTTGACATTATAAAGCTTTATGTAGATATTCATTAGGAATATTTTAAATACATTTTCATTGAAAACAAAATAATGCTTTGTGTAGCTGGGACATAAATGGTTCTCATGTCCAAGCAACAATGACCAAGTAATATTATCATGATATTATAATAACGAAAGGGTTAAAAATTTTAGTACAACTTTCACTGAATAGTTCTATTTTAATGCTATTGGTGTTCTTCATTTATGTCCATAGATGTCAGAAGTAATTAAAAATTAAAGAATTAAAGTTATAGATTTTTAGCAGTCATTGATTATTTTAAACTATGACAGAAAAAGTGAACACTTTAATGTATTTCAATACTTTTTGTTTTAATTTTAAATTTCTTATATTGATGCATAATGTAATATTAACAATAAAATATGATTATATGTATAGTGTTAAAATATGTTTATTGATATATCTAAACTACACACATATATATATATATCTTAAAGTCAGTTTGCAAGAGTGCTTGGCAAATTATTTATTTAATTGTCTAACAGAGTGTACTTCTTTTAGGATATTAAAAATTTTCATAGTATTATAATTTCATTTTTATGAAGCATTATAACTTTATCTTTCTTATTGCATTGCCAAATCCATATAATATTAAATCATCTGTGCATTTTATTACTGTTTTACAATCAAAACTGTCATAGGAATTGTAATATAAGCATTATAAAATAGTAATAAAGAGCATAGATGATTTAATATTATAATGCCATGTAATAATTTTGTTTTGTTTTTTAAATATATTATATAAATATATTAATGTTCATAAGTGGTATTTGGAAAATATTGTTTAATAAAAAATACGGAAAAAATAATTTTATTTTACCACAAATTGGATTTAAACTGAAGGCTATTTATATGAAAATTTAATTTTACAATCAGAGCTTCCATAGTTATGTTTAGCTCTTAAAGATCAATAGAATACATATAGAGTAATACACAAAGTTATAAATTATATGCTTAAAAGAAAAATAATTTATTTAGTCTATAACATATTTTTGACAGAAATGTGCTTAAAAATACCTGACTTAACACCCAATATAAAGGTTTGTTTTAATCAGTGATAATTAAAACATAAAATGATATTATTTTAATGGTATATTTGAGTATATAGTATGAATACTTGTTTGATCAGTAATGTTATTTTTAATAAAATTTTAATGTCAAAATCTGTAGTAAGATAACAAATAATCCTTGGGATTTATAAATATTATAATTTTTCAGAATCATCTACAAATTTTATATTTATTTAATAGAGATGATGTGACTGGTGCATTAATAGTTATAATGTTGCTTTATATTTAAAGTACTAAAATAATTGTTATGGAGGTGACAAGCAGTTAGATAATGATCAATACTATATCACAAGACTAGTAAAAACATCACATGACATCTGCTTACTCATTAGCAAATTCTTTTATTCTCACTAATTTCTGCCATCCAGTATAATCTTTAGTAATCAGATGATATAGGGGAGTGTTTATTAAATCCTTATCCAATGCAGTCCTATGCATATATTTTCATGGATGATAATTGGTTAGGACAGTACTGGATAAAAATTTAATAAACCCTACCAATTATTATCTATTGATGACTAAAGCTTATATAAAATGACCCAGAAGAATAAAAAAATTTGCTAACAAACTGACATATATGATGATGAAATATAATCAACTACATTATATTTTTATTTCAATATGACTTCTGTCATTAAACTCAACCTACAAATGTAGCTAATTTTAATATGCATACTATGTCCTTTCTGATTCTTGAAGTATTGTCAATAAAGATTTTATCATAGGCTAGCATAATGCAACTAGTATTTATAGTAGAACAATAGATTTAAAATCAAAATATTTATATATTTAAACAAATAGTGATAATAATAATCAAAACAGAAATACATGCACACAATTCTAAATAAATAAAAAAATCATTTTAATATGAAACCTAATAATATTAAGAATAAAGAACTAAAATGCAAGATTAAAATAAGACAGAAATATGATCACTGATGTAATTTAGTCTACTAGGTGATATCACAAACTATATAATATATATTTATTAGAAACAACAATTCAAGTCCAATTAGATATTGTTATGTTGTGTAAACTTGTATTAAACATATTAAATTATTGTAACTCTTTATTCTGGTTAAGTAATTATAGAAGTGATTGATTAAGAAAATAATGTCCATAGATTCATTATTACTTAGTAAAGTATATTCATTGTTATTCTTTTCATTTTTGTAATAAATTGGCTGTAATGGTTCGAACATTGGCTAAAGAAAAGATTTATTATTTATATTTATTAAACATAGCTGTGTGCACTTTTGGTTTAGGTAACCAGACTCATAGTATTTATGAGTTGGCAGGGTATGTTGCACTATTTATTGGTGAAGTACTAATTATTTAAATTAGCTATTTAAATATACCACTTGCTTGAGAGTTGGATACTGTTTCATTTTTAGCATTAAACTGTGCCTCTTTCACTTTTTTTTTCTATTATTCAAAAACTTCTGATGTCTGGATAAAATTGACAAGAATCGTTTTGACTTAATTTTGTAATTACTTCTTGCTACAGAAAACTTTTATATTGATATAAGTATGTTTGTATATGTAAGTGTTCCACTGTTGTTGATAACTTATTTTATGCAATATACAAACGTATATTTATGATTTAATAGTCTAATGTCAATAAATTATGAAAAGAATAGAATAATACCAATTTATTATTTCAGATTATTTAGCTGTTAGATTTCGCTTCCGTATTTGTAACAATATTTATAAATTATTGCTCAAATACCATCATTTCTAAAAAAAAAAAAAAGATTAGTATTATTCTATTTTTTGTAATTTATTGATTATTAGTATATATGTAACTCACTGAACTCACTGGGAGTCACAATTACTTCTATTTTAATTTCATATAAGTAAGTTATGACTGTTTATAGTTATATATATATTATCAAATTATATTCTTATCTCAGTGCTTCATTCATTTTAGCTCAATCCTATCATAACCAACCATCATCAAGTCAGACCAACCTTTCATATTATATATATATTAAAAACATATACTTTTTCAAGTAATCCATACAACACATATTACAATTTTGTATACACATTGTTGTTGCAAAAACACTTCAGTTTAACTTCATATAATATGTATTTAAATATTTTTTCAAATTTCTATTCCATCACACATTACTGAAACATGTAATCAAAGATATGTTAAAAAGATAAATAATCTCCAAACTGCACATTTTGAGCTGATTCTGCACTCATCAGTTGGTCCAGAGCACAATCTCTCACTTATATCTTTACTATTTGCTCATTACACATATAAGAAAGCAAATTACAGATTAATTGAGGGGTTTCAAATTTTTTGCACTCCAACTTTGATACAAACCATTTTATGGAAATATATTAATAACTTTTACTAGTCATTTATCAAGCTAGATATTATCCCTAGTCCTACTATATATTTATGACTTAGTGAATATATATAATGAGCTTGCTAATAGCTCAAAACAAGCTTTTCCAATAAATTCCAGAAGAGAAAGCATTTAAAATCTCTATCTAGAATTATCCCTATCCTCAAACTGTTTTCAAACTGATGGCTCCCCTCATTAAGGCACTAGGAGTATCTGAAAATCCTAGCACAATACTGAGGAAAGCCATCAGCTTGAAACTTGTTTGGCGATAGGGATATTTCTAGATAGAGATTTTAAATGCTTTCTCTTCTGGCATTTATCAAAAAAGCTTGTTTAGAGCTATTAGCATACTCATTATATTACATTTGTAGTACAAACTTATTAAGTTAAGTCACATGATGTATAACTTGATATTTTTAATATATATATATATAATTAGGAATAGTAAAATCTATGTTAATTTTTAGGAAAAGTTTAAGTTTATAACAAAACAGGAAAAGATTTATTGTTGAAGTTGGAAAATGTCACAAATCTAAAAAAGTCATTGAAATGGGCACTTTTGATTGTTGGTTGTATTAAAATTTAATCACCTAAATATGGATGCATTTTTATCATATTTTGCTATCATAATGATCCCTATAGTTATTATCATTCAAAATCAACTAAAGTTTTGTTTAAAAAAATGTGAATAATATTTTTGAATACCATATAATTTATCCTTTTAAAAATAAAGTCAGTTGAGATTCAAAAATTAAGGTAATTTTTTATTGTGGAATTTTAAAAAATAAAGGAAAAGTATTGTTTAATATAAGTTTACTCATCATTAAACGTTAATTGTTTGATAAATTGAATGTTAAAAATTGAAGAAAATGATTGTTTTATGAAATATAATTATTTGCATGCTTTGCTTACAAGTAATAGCAGTCTTCTATCACAAAATAAATCAAAAATAATTTTTCACAAGTTCTTCATGAATCAAAATTAGAATATAATGAAGGCAACTCTCTTGTAGAAATAAAGTTCCATACTAAAACATTGTAATTTTTCTATATTTGGAAGTGCATATAGTTGAGATCTGTGCCACATAATCTGTTTGCTATGAGGAGAAACAATATTATCAATAATTGTACCTATTGAACCAAAAAATAATCTCTCTATATTATCCTTTCGCAAGGTATTAGAGGTGAATAGAAAGCAGTTTTTATACCTCTTGATCATGGTATAGTGGAAAATATAGATTTGTCAACATGACTGTAGAAATTCAAGTATTTGATGCCTCTAGTATTTTTGATGATTGAAGGTTGATAATTAAATATATTTATAGTAATAGAGAATGGTCTATGTTTCTGTAGTCATTGATGATTGTAATAGGGTGAGATTAAAATGGCACTGATTAAAATTTTAAAAAAAAAATGAAAATATTATGTAATCAATATCAATGTGTCCAAAATTTGTCTTTGTAATGAAATTCATTTATCAAAATTTCTATAGGTGAATTCCACTATCTTCTTAAAGTAGTTGGATATTTAAATATAACAGGGTTTGATTACTAACACAGGATAGTTAATTCATTAAAAATTGATATTATTTTTACAAATCTTAAATATTTACATATAATCATATATAAACTGTTTGCATTTAACATGAAGTATAAATTATATGCTTTGTGTCTATCATTTACAATATCAGTGACCATTAAACAAAGTTATACAAATTTTTCACAGTTATATACAGTTTGAATTTGAAAGCAATTTTCATACATTATCCTGTTAGTGAATAATCATTGTATAAAGAACAATAAAGTACTTTGTTTTTATTATCTGAAATATTTTTTGTAAGCATAAGTAATTAATGGGCAATAGATTGCAGTGTTGGTAACTTTGAAAACTATTTTCTTGTAACCACACATTCAAGTTAGTGAATTTTGAAACAACCCATTGTTTTGAATGTAAGTCAGTTTAATTGTATATTAGGTAAGCAAATATTTAACTTAAAGATTTCTACTATACCATAATTATAGTCATCTTTGTTAAAATGGTCTTATGTATTGAACAAATTGTTATATGAATTTTTCATTTGCATTAACATTTGCAGTATGATCAATAATTCACCCTATGACACTACAACAAATCATTTATTGATTGGCTTCTGGCATTTACTGACTCTTTGTATTCATAATAGATAGTTGAAGAATGGAGTGGTAGAGTAGATTGCAGTTTTTAATGCAGATGCTAAATGTAAATTGGATAGGTTTGTGATGCTTTGTTTGGTCTGGCCCATCCATGAATAATTTTTTAGGCAGTGCCATCTAGTGTTCATTGATTATTTATCATATATGAATGGCTTACAACAAGAGGGATGTTGAGAGATGTTTGGGAATTAGCTTTCCACAAGACACTTTGCTCTTAAGCATTGAAAAGTGGTATTCATGGCATACTCTCACACACACATATATATATACACACATTATTAATGTACATTCTTAAAAGAATTGGAGATTGTTAATATCATTTCATTGTTAGATTCAGTCATTTGTAATGATAAAATTATACAGTATAAATTTTATCATAAATCATCAACTTGTATTAAATTATAAATCCAAATCATCTTTCCATATAAAAATAATTTTTCAAAAATAAAATTAATAAAGCTAAAAAAAAACTGTCTACTGTCATTGATTTTAATATCAAAATTATTTATTTCAGATGTGTTGAGTCATACAGTAGATAAAAGCATGCTATAAATATGATATGAAATAGCTATTATACTTGTAGATCTAAATAAAAATTAAGAATAATGATGATGAATACTAATGATAATGTAGTCAATAATGTAACAGTAATTGATGATTGAAGTTAATGATGTAATTGTTGAGGTCATTATTTTTGATGATGGTATTGATATTAATAATTATGTCATTATGTTGATGAATATAAACAGTGATGTCACTGCATTTGATGACAGTGTAAATGATGTAATTTTTAATATCACTGGATGTGATGATGTCACTAATGCTAATAATAACATCATTATTGATAATATGCTTCAAAAATATGATTGCTGTTGCTATGGTAATAACATTATCACCATATCATTATCATCTTATCAAATATCATCATTAATAATACCATTAATAATAATAATAATATAATCTGTTTAATACTAAAGGACTGTATGATGTAATTGAAGTTAATATTGGGTTCAAATCTATTGGAACTTGGAATACTTTTCAGGTAGATGAGAATGTCTATATAAAGTTAGATAATCTAGCTAGTTTTCTATTTATTTTTTGATAAATTAATTATTTTTTTAATGAAAGGTGAAGGTCTTAGGTTAATCTTTCTTGGCCACATGTACATCAATGCATTAATTATAAAACAAATTACAATTATAATGTGGTGTACCACCTGCACTCTAATTCTTGTAGGTCTTTGTTTATCTTTATTTTTAAATTGAATATTTTTTTTTGGTCTTCAAGAAGTACACAATTAAGAAGGAATATCATGTTTTTTTCTGCATCAAAGGCATTCTGCTGACTCTCATTCTTTGGATAACTGATTCTTTTCAAACACAATTTTTGATGATCCTGCTACAAGTCAAAACATTGCACTTAGGGATTTTCTGACTTGGAAATTAACTATGACTGAGCTTGACAGGCTATTTATTAATCTTCATGTGGTGTAGGTATCTTGTACCTTTTTTTTAGTTTCATGTCTTTGGAAATTGAACCATCATTTCCTAGTAGTATGCTAATCTAGCCAAAGATATCTGCTAAGCCCATTGACAAATGACAATTTTTCATGTTTTTTTTTGAAATAATTATTTTTCTAAATATAGCTTATAACATTGTATTTATTTTAATTTTTGTTTTCTTGTAGCAGTTAATGCTATTTATTGCAGAATTGCTTTTAAACAAACACAATAATAAGCCCTATATGTCACATGATCAACATCTCTTCTACTAGCACATAATTGTATGAAGAGTTTTGCCTTGTTTAAGTCCTATATGATTAGTAAAGTGATAGGATAAAGGATTCAAGAACTAAATATGTTTGGATTAAAGCTCAATCTGTCACTTCCTGTGCAGTCCTGAATGATTTCTTGAAAGAAAGCAGGCTTATCAAACCATTAGAAGATAAACTTCATTCCATTAATGTGCTAGTAAAAATCCTACAGAAAGTATAAATACATTGCTTTTTGTTTGTTTGTTTATTTAATTGTTAATGTAATTATTAATTTTAAATGATATTAAAGCATCAGGTAGTATGACAATAAAGGACATCAATTCAGCATCAATTATTCATTAAGCATCTGTATAATAAAACTCTTTCAACCAAAATGAACTCATCCACCATGAGGACTCAGATTCAGCAAATCAGGAAGGAAACAGATTTTTTTTCTCTTATGATAAGCAATAGTAATAATCAAATAATAACCATAAAGTATTCCAATGATGAAGCCTACAAAGTATGACTAGGTTTTTTTTATAGGAATATAGGTATTAAATGGTAAGAATTGTATACCACAGTAATAATCATGTTGAAACACAATTTTCCAGGGTTAATTGTCATACAGTCTATAACCACTATATATGGTAGTAGCTTGAATATAATGTAAATGTGATAAAGGACAATTATGAGCATGTACAATGTTTGGGACACAGAATCTTGTGCATTACAGAAAAATTCACTGCTACCTTTATTCTGAGCTTAATGTTTTTTTCATATTAAATGTACTCACAAATGTTGCTGGATATTTATAGAATTCCCAAGTTCTCATATAATTTGAAATAATCACAGAAACTTTTTAAAACACTTTAATACTGTATTCACAGAGCCTACAATACATGACATTCTTCTATAATGTGAAAATTCCCTGCAATCTGCTTTTATTTGAAATTAGAATTTAGAAAAACCTTGTGGTGTTTTAGTTTGTTATGCATCTATAATTTATTATAATTATGTGTAAAAAAATAAAACAACTTGATGTGGACCATTGCTTAGAAAATACTTCTCCAGGATCATTAAAAAACAAGGATCTGTAAAAGAGAAGACATTTATTAGGATATCCATAGTTAGAAATAGGGAAATACCCATTTACTAACCAATAATGAGTATCTGGTTAAATTGGCTATAGTGTGATATTTTTGGGGGGAATCTAAGCTTGGATCAAACTCCTCAGCTAATTAAAAAAAGGTTCAAAGTTCAACTGAGATTCTACATTCAGAATATGAATGTAGATGGTGAACATGTTATTAAAACAGGCAAAACTCTCAATATGTATTGCCACTCAATACGAACATGATAAGCATTCTGCCACAAGTCTTTAATTATTTGATATATATTATTTTATATATTATCTCCTGTTTCAAATAACACTAAAACATTAGATCACAGATATTTATTTCTTATTTATTGTTTTTAAAAAAATGGTACTAAGAAGCTTTTATTTTCTTTATTTTTCAGTTGTTTTGTTTATCTTTCTATGGATACTATTCATGAGAGAAGCCATAGCAAATCCGGTTGTAATAACCTTTGCTTTTTTAATCTTTAACTGTTGATCTTCAATAATATATAGAATCAGAGACTGAATTGAAATTGTTATTCATTTTAGATAGAAGGATTCATTTAATATTAGGTTGAAAGATTTCATTTAAATTACGTAGTAACATTAATTTAAACAGTCATTTGAACAATATTTAAAGTATTATTTGAAAAATATTTTGCAATTTTCTTTCACTTCTTACTTATCTAAGAACTTATCTGTTTAAGTGTGTGTGTAAAGTACTTCACTGGATTCCAAATGTAGTCGTCTTTTAATCTAATCACATTGATTAACTTTATATATATATATATTTGTCTTTAATTTTCAGACTATGTTAAAAAAAATTTTTAAGTATCTATTTATGTTGGCAAATTTCGCAACTATCTTTTAGTCATTTATTCATGTAACCCACTATTATCTGGTAATCACTAACTGCTCACACTTATATAGGTGGTGCTAGAGTAGAGAAATGCTTTTGTATTATCATGATTTATTTTTACCAACTATTTATTTGATTATCTATTTATTCTTTGTATTTTATTTTTTTTAGGATTTATTTTTTTACATTCTGATCTAAGCAATTATATTTATCTATGCAACTATGTGGTTGTATTTCAATTTATTTCATGAATTGTCTGGAAAAATTACATTATTTATATCAATTCATCTCAAGTTTAATTGTTATGCTTTTTCAAATACTGCTTTAATATTTATCATGTTTCATTCTCATTTTTAGATTTAAAAGTTAATTGTTTTTTAATTTTCTGATAATACCACTTTTGTTTTTTTTAATTTTACAGATCTCATATTTTTCATATTTCAGTTTGTTAATTTTACATAATGTTCAAAACTTTTATTCTTTTAGTATTACTTTTATACACATGTATGTATACACACATTTAAATGTTATTTCTAATATTTTGCCCCATGTATACAGTTTATATATGTAGGATCTTGTAATGTGATAATTAATGTATTGTTTTCATCTAGAATTTGAATCTATACGAAGCTTAGTGTAAAGATTAATAAATCTGCTTGCCATATTATGGTTTGGATTTTTGTAAGTTGAAAAACTTTGTATGATAATTGAGATTTTTTAAGCCAGGTTAGAATTTTTCCAGGAGCTTCCCCATAGGGGGCATCCGTATAATTTAGTAAGGATTTGAAGCAAAGGTGTTTTTTTTTTTTTTTGTAGAGAGGTGGTGGAGTAACTACAGTGGTAGTTTGAAATGTGTATACATATGTGAGAGTGCAGTACTGTATATTTAAATAATATATATATTCGCGGTTCTGTTTCGTCATTCCCGATTTTCTAACTTTTTAATAATTCCAGAATAATAAATTATTCGATTATTATATTTTTTAAAATATCTAATGTAAAGTAAATATATATGAAACGAAGTATTTCTTCCTTTTAATAATAATAAAAAGGGGGAATGAAATAAATGAACTTTTTTTGAGTTCCCTTGATTGGTTAGATTTATCTTTGTTTTGAAAAAGTTTAGTGACAATGTTTAGACTACCATTAGTATAATTGTTTTACATTAAATAGATTACGGTACATTATTGACTTTAAGATAATCATAATTGTGGTTTAGCTAGATAAGGTTTTTAGTTTTTCAGAGGCCATCTGTCTTGCTGACATCATAGGCAGCTAGAATCAGATGTCGGCGCATGGTGTAGCTTTCATCTGGAGTTGAATTAATTTAACGCTATGTATATTCTGTATATTTATTTAATAAATGCTTCCCCAGAAAAGTGCTGAGATGCGTGAATTATTCATGGAAAGTCAAACAGTGTTTATTTCCACTATTTGACACTGTCTCGGTGTTAAAAAGATTTGGTTGAAATGGACGAGATTTTCATCTGAATTCCTTGTCATAAAAGCGTTTTTGTTTGATTCATTTATCATGCGATTGTTAAATGCTTTGAAGGATAATATATTGTTTATTTACATATAGAAAATAATAATCTACCAATTATTTTTATTTATTTCAAAGCTTTATAAGATTATATTATTTTGACAGAAACATTATTTCAGTTGTAAATATAATTATTTATTTTAAATTTTTATTTTGATAAATTTTTAAAAATTCAGTATTATTTTTTTAGTAAATAAAGAGGGAAGAGCTGTGCCATTAATGGTATTTTTTTCTTTGTTAACTTGAATTAAATTTACAAGTCTCTTAAATGGGTCTCTGGAAAACTCATTTAGAATATTTATAACTACAATCTCTTTTAACTATTCAAACGGGATAAATTAAAGACTAGTAATATCACATTGTGTCCCAATAAAAATATGACTGGTGTCTATTCCCTCTCAAAGCTATCTGAAATACTATTTCTGGTTCAATACAAATATTATGTACAGACATAATTTGGTTCTTTACCTCAAACATTGTAAAGAACTAATGTGTTTAGACCACAAGTTATGGCACAAAATTGTGATAGTATGTTGTATACCTTAACTCATAATGCACTTGCATTCAAATTGTTTATGGGAATGAAGCTGTAAAACAGAATGTCTTTGAATGGTTTTGGTAGATTTCATGGTTACAGCGACCTCATTGAAGATAATTTATGAAAGCATGAAAGACACTGCCATATTTCATGTCAAATTGTAATCCAAACAGTTTAATGCCATAAAGTTTTTGTGATCAATAGCCTTGTCATTAAATAATACATGTGTTGATTCAAAGACAAAACTGCATTTAGCCCAGAGATAAAGAATCAGTTATAATTTTTCTGGGACACATATATAACAGTTGCTTTTGATAAGGATTGTCAATTCCAAAAGTACATTAAAATTGTATTAATATTTTCAACATCTTCCACTAATATATCTATTTGAATATTCAATATTATAAAGTTGTAACAGATTTCATTACAAATTATTGAGATATTTAAATACATTATGTTAGATGTAGCAAGAATTGACAAATCACTATCAAAAGAGATAAACATTTTCACTTTTTTGATGCATTGTGTTGCATAATTTGAAACAGCTTAACTTGCATAGCCAGCTTGGACAGGATAATAAAATAAAATGAATGTTTATCCATCAGTCTTTCTCTCACTCAAAAGATTATTAATGAAGGAACTGGAATTACACAGTTTTTCATTATTCATAATAATGATCTTTGCAATTTTTATTCTTTTTAACCAGACACCCATTTACTGACATGATATGAGATTGTTGATTAGATTAGCTTTATTTAATTTTTTATTGCAAATGTTGTTTTAAAATGATCTTTTATTGTATAATGTGATTAACATCTTCATTTAGATACTATGGTTAAAAAATTTTTTTAACCTCTTAAAAAAAGGAAATCTGATTTTAATTCTCCATTTTGCAGTTTTACTTTAATATTTTCAAAATAAACAAATTCTTTATCTAAATGAAATTATAAAAAAAAATTGCCATACTCTATTGTATACATAAATACCAAAGATAACAGACAAACTAAGAAAATCTGCAATTAATATAACATAAGATCATCTTACCAAAGCTGTTGCACACTATAAAAAATCATCACATCTACAAATCCTAAATTTGAAATAACAAAATGACATTTAATATTTAAATACAAGTATATTATGAACTTAATGTAATTAGAAGGGATTTGAACTCCAACTTTCAAGCTCCCTACAGTGATCCATTCCATCTTATACAGACAACACACATGACTACATAATATTAAAAAGATAAATGATCTCCAATATAGTATTTCATGCTGAACCAACATTTCAGTTGGTCCAGATTATCACCCCCCCCCATATATCTATTATAATGGTCCGATGGAAATGAGATCAATTTAGTCTCACCATATCTACACTACAGAGCACCACTAGGCTACTTAGAACCTAGAAAATTTATAGAGTAGGCAGATACATGCTGTTAAGATTCCACTTTATTTTATATTTTAAACCGTTAGCCCAATGCCATTAGCTCAGTGAGATGTAGAGATTTATAAAATATGAATTCTTATCTAAAAATATTTTCAATATTAAAAAAATAAAAGAAGCCACTGCCAATAATAACACACACAAATATTTATTTAATATATATAAAATTTAGCATTATTATTTTATTCTAACTTTTATTTTTTTACAAAACATTATAACTTATTTTACTTTAGATTTTAATTTACGATTTAACTGTTTTTATTTTATTTTAAAAGTTCGCACAGATGAGTTTAATATTTATTAGAGTGTCAAGTATGAATAGACTACATAGATTTGCATTTGAAAAGAAAATCCCTTATTTAACCTTAGGCCAAAAGTCTGCAGTTAAACCAACATCAATCCATCTGATCCATCGATGTATTCGATGTAGCATGAATATGACAGCACAAATACCTTACTGTCAGGAATGTACATCTGAACAGCATGGTTAGGTTATAGAAGACATTGACTCTCATTCATACAGGAATACTACATCTGTCTGATGAGAAGAGCAATAAAAAAAACTCCATAGGAAGGGACTGCGGTTTCCGTCTTACCATCCCATTCCATAGGCAAAAAGAGTGTGTGCGGCATATGATACGATTCTGCCCGTAGCGAATCTTATACTACATCTACTAATTACACCAATATATCCAATCCATTGACCCAATTTAGCTATGAAACAAATAACCTAAGATTACCCTTCCTTAAACTAACATATATAACTTTACAAGTCTAAGCAGCTATTCATGCCCGACTTAAGTTTAGCATTTATTACAAGTTGTTTAACAAAAAAAAAAAAATCATAATTAAACTTAAAAGAACAAAAAAAAAATTAAATGGAAATGATTTTTAAAAAAATATATATCAAATAACTTTATTAATATTAATTTACATTGATCAGATAGGATTCTATTTGTATTATTTACTGAAATGTTTAGAATTTAGAGTTATTGTTTTGACAATGTTCATAAAGTTCTTATGGTTTTTCAAAAGTTCATCTTTATCCATTGCTTGCCATTTGGAATTCAGCATTAATTCCCCCAATGTCCTGTGGTCCACAATATAGAAAATGATTGGTCATTTCTCTTTCTTTCCTTTTTTTTATAGTAAAACTGAAGGGATTGAAGAGTGCGTCTTTTCAATCCCTTCTCCTTCAACTCTCTCTGCCCTAACACATATAGTCACATCTCTATCTTCTCTCCCAGCTCTTTCTTCACTCACTAAAATTTATTTCCAAACTTTTTCTTTTATATTAGATTTTTGGATTCAGTGGACATTACATCATGACAATGGTGATGGTCTTTTCGTTCTGGTCCATTTCCTGAGGGATTTCTTTCGTTGGCCATTCTGTTCCCATTGTTTTTTCTCTCCTATCTGACTTTTAATTATACATTTCTGCAATGCCCAAGGGCTATCTTACACTTAACTAATTAAAATAATCATTTCCATTTTAAATAGCATTAATTAAATTATTGTACATTGTTTTTTATCTTTAAATCTTTCAAGTCTTTTTCTTAATATTTAGTTTTAAAACTTTTTCTTTTTTTTTAATAAAGTTTTCTTTTAATAATTTTTTATCTGTGCGATTTTATATATTAGAGTTTAGATGATTTTTAATTTTTAATTTTTAATTCTTAAAAAAGAAGTTTTTATTTGCGAACTTTTATTTATTTATTTTTTTTTTCATATGTCATAGCATCGGCCGGGACGCGAACCCACAACCGTCTGCAACCAACTACTTGCTTGCTTGGCGGCTGCGATACCTCTCGGCTAACAACGCAAGACAACTTTTATTTTTCATGTTTAATTTTTAAAAAAAATAATGTAATGGTGTATGTACCCATTACAATATATAATCATTGTCCAGTATATATTAAGATAGCACATCTTCAAACTTAGATAGGATTCAATCTTCTCCACTCTTCAATTCTTCAGCCATCCATATCATTGGAAATTTGATGATAGAATGCTCAAAATCTTTGTTGATGCCAGTATTATTGTCATATTCATCTAGAAAATAATGCGAATGTGGAAAAAAGTATATTAATGAAATCAGTTTCCCAAATGAAAAGTGAAACACCAGCTGATGTTTAAAAAAAAATAAGCAGATATATATATATAAATTAACAGATATCATATGTACCGATGAGCATATGCATGTTCAATTAGTACAAAAATGATAATAGTGGACAGAGAGAAAAAAGTAAAGCAGAAAAGTTAAAGAAACAGCTCAAATCCACAATGGAAATTAATCCCATAAGTCACCCTAGTGGATAAGACACTATATTTGGAAACCAGGAGAATGCTGATAAATAAATGTATAAAATGTCTACTAATCATTGACTTTGAGAGATAGCTTAGTTGGTTTGAGTGTCATCTTAAATTTAGTATTCTCAGATCTAAAGATACCAGGTTCGATTCCTGTTCTAGTATTGGTACTGATCATTCAGCAAGACCTGAAACATGGAAAATAATACCTTGTATTATTATACTACCTTGAGTGCTACTAATAACATTTGAAAAGATTAAATAAAGTTTGATTTTTTATAAAAACATTTAACATTTAATATTAGATAACGGAAGGAATTCAACGTATAATTACTATATCTAAGTATATACATTAATCTTGGCCACTCCTTAAATTCATCTAGCCATTCTTTTGTATATTTTATTATATAATAAGAAACAATGGTATAATATATATATGTTTTTATAAATATATATACATTCTTGCAATATTAATGACAATTTCCATCTGACTACAGAAGGCAGGTATGTGTTGTTTATGATTAAAACAAAAATTGTAAGTTAATTCCGAGTTCAATCCCTATATTTTGATTGGCATGTTTGATGATGTAAATAGTTTTTTGATTACAAATATCTTATTCATTCATTATTTGTATGTGTGTATTTGTTTATATATTATAAATTTAGTGATTATATTTTTAATATTAAATTACATTTTTGTTGCCTAATAAAATTTCTTTTCTATGAAAAGAAATTGTGGGAAAATTATCTTAATTTTTAATTATTTACAATAATAACTTCGTATTTTATTTTTTATACCCGTTTACCAGCCAGCTTTATTTTTCTCTAGATGAAAAGGATTTTTATATTGAATCACTTTACATATTAAATTAAAATTTAATAAAATTCATCGGTTCAGATTGAAAGAAAGCAGTTTTTAAATTAAATTTTATTAGTTTTTGAACTGGATTGTTTACCTATTTAATATGAAGGTAATAATTAGCTTGTTATATATATATATATTTAAAAAAAAGAATTTTGACTTTATTTGATATGAAAAGAAAAAGTCATATTTTCAGAAATAATTATGCCTTTAAATGAAGAATTACATTTATTTTTGATCAAGAACTGCAAAAATAAAATTGAAAATGGTTTATTTTGTCACAAACATATACCTTGTGTAGTGGTGAAAAGATAACTGATTCTATTACCAAGCTCCCTGCAGAATCACCTTTGAAGCAATACATGAGTTACATAGCAACATAGTCTATCTATGCACAACAAACATTTTAAATTGCTAATGAAATGTGGCAATGTGTTTTCTACTCGTATGCTCATCAATGCTCACTCTGTTGTCATGAAATCTTGCAAACCACTTGATAGTTTTTGTGATACATGGCTTCAATGCTCAAGACAATTTAATATTGCCATGTTGTTCTATAATAAATTAAGGTTTAAAATAATCTGCCTTATTCTATGTTTTAACTTATGATCAGATATGCTAGTACCTTAAAACGTTTGTGGGGAATAGTTAAACTCTGTCACTACATAATATGTGCATTGATTCAGAGATGGCACTTCAGCCAATCTGGTGATAAAACTGGTCGACTTTTAATTGTGATACAATGCAGTACTTTTAATCATTATCATTATCATGAGAAGTCATTCATAAAAAATATGGCCAACATTGAGACTGAGAAAATCAAAAGAATAATAAGCTAAAGGTGTCTTTTAGTATGTCTTTACAAATCAAGCTACTAAATGCAAACATGTTTGCATATATCACATGTTGGTCATTTTATTTGCTATTTGAGTAAAGAAAATTTATTTTTTACACCATAATCAACTATAACTTTGACAAAGATTGTATGTTTGCACAGTCGCATTTTCATTCTTCAATTACATGTTTAGAAATTCTAACATTTTTCTTTGTTTCTTCTTTTTTCTCTGCTATTTTTTCTGACTAAAATTTTAAATTGCTTTGTTTGTTTGTTACCCATTTCTTCTATTTCTATACTGCCATGTAGTGGCAGTAGTTTTATTTATTTATAAGTTGCTTGTATATTCACACATACATATAATCAATATGTAAACATTATATTTGTATTCCTATTATATTTATAAAAATAAATATGTAATGTAGTAAATTAGTATTTTTCATTCTTTAAAATGAAAAAACATTTTTGTGAAAAGACAATTGACATGATGATGACCTCTAAGTTCACATACAGTTTATCGAATTAAAGGGAATGAAATTAACGTAATGATTTAATATCGAATTGTAATGTAACAATATATAATATGATATTCTTCAGCAAGCTCATGCAACTAGATATAAAAAAAAATCAAATTTTTTTTAGAAGATTAAAAGATTCTATTTTTTCAGCTATATCCTCACAAAGACTTATACTGTGTTCGATTTAAAAGAACAGCCAATAGGATAAAATCTATATTTTGAATGATTTAATACTTATTAGAAAAAAATTGTAATATTCTTAAAGAAAAGTAATTTCTAAATTACATAATTTGAATATAATTTCGTATTCTATAAAGATCATTCTAGTTGGAGTTCTAAATGTGAATATTGTTTTAAAAAGAACATTTTTATAAAAACTTCAACTAAATTAAATTAATGTATTTTACATTATAAGAAAAATGCAAAGTGAGTAGAACACCAATTTATTTTCAGATATATAAAATGTGCTTGTTTAGTCAAATATATATATATACATGAATAACAACTTTTGCCAAATGCCTTCAAAATTATATAGAAGCTATATCTTTAAAATGGAATTATAATTGTTAATAAAAGAACTGGGTATAAAAGAAGATGCTATCTACCCACAAAGAGGAAACTAAATGTCAACTTGAGATCTCATATTATCTTCTTCAATGCATAACAACTAAAGAATTAAGAATTGTATCTTCGAAGGATTTTCATTCCCAAATTTCAGGAACATCTAGGACTATTGCATTAACTTATATAAATACCATTTAATTTTTAAAAATTATAATTGGGAAATATTAATCTCATTTCCTTTATTATCGAATTCATTTCATTAAAGAAATAAATAAGAAGAGAGAATTAATAATTTAAGATATTTTTGTTTTTATTTAAAATTAATAAAAATTTAGATATAGGTTAAGAAATATTAACATGGGAAAGGCATATAAAAATATAAAGGGATAGATTGAACTTAGAGGTAAGAAATTAAATTATTTTTCAATTCACATACTATTATTTTTTATGTCATGACACTACTTTGTTGTACTAATCCAAATAATCTAATAACAATTATGTATGATAAGTGGATAAATGACTAACATTGATATGAAATATATTTTTTATATTAATAAACATAAATTATGTACAATCATTTTAATGAATGAAAACATTATATACAAATAATTGGATTATTATTTATATAATCTAATTATTATATAATAGTTTTAATATAGTACTCTTAATATTTAGATACTTATATTTTATATAAGTTATAATATCATGTAGTGTTATAAGTTACAAAATATATCTACTGTGGGTAAATAGATTATATTTTTAATATACGGTAGTAGATATATAAATAATTCTTATGTATTATCAAGTTTAAGTTATTTATTTGTTAAATAAATAATTATTATGTTTTATATTAAACTAAATGAAATCTTCAATTTTGTTTTATTTATTTATTTGATTTTATAAGATAAGAACAAACCTTTAATATAATAATCTTTATTGATTATTATATTAACTTCAGTGAGATTTATTATTATTATTATTCTAGTATATTGATAGGAACCCCTGAAGAGAGTCTACATCATTCATGACATCCTATATGAAGACTTTAAATCTGACTATAGTGAGATGCAACTGCCTTAACTTATCTCGTTGAGAGGGTGCATACTGTTAATATTAAATATTGAACATCTTTAAAAAAAATTAAACTTTATTTAAATTTTCCAATTATATTAAACTGTTAGTAATATTACATATATTAGTAAATGATAATGTTTCAAGAAGTATTACTCTTCTCTCTTAGAATTAAACTTGGATGGAGTGCTTTTGATAGAAATAACTTAATATTAAAAAGAAATATGCCTATGTGCTTGAAAACAGGTTTTTCATAGGTATTATTCCAGATCTTACTTATAAATCTGAGATTAGGACACTTAACAGAACAGCAATATAGAGACTTCAAACCCTCAACAAAATATGGAGAGATGAATATTAGGAGTAACAAGAATAGGTTGAAAATGAAATACTTGAATGAGAGAACAAACAAATATTACTGACATTATTGAAAAAATTAAAATACTAAAATGAAGTTGGGATATTTTTTAGAAGAAATGATACTAGAGGGACAGTTAAATTCTTAAACTAGATGGATGAAATAAGAAAGTGTGCTGGGATGATGTGGAAAAGAGATGCTAGAGATCAGAAAAATTGGATTAAATTTGGGAAGACCTTCATTGTGCAGTGGATCGATAATGTTTGAAAATGATAATGATGATATTGATGATATTAATGCTATGT
This sequence comes from Epiperipatus broadwayi, assembly GCA_028023455.1. Classification (NCBI taxonomy): domain Eukaryota; kingdom Metazoa; phylum Onychophora; class Udeonychophora; order Euonychophora; family Peripatidae; genus Epiperipatus; species Epiperipatus broadwayi. The sequence continues at coordinate 7,675,042 of JAQFVV010000007.1, read as the reverse complement.
ATAATTTGTCAAGTATTTTCTATATAAAATATATTATTAGTATCAGTCTTTACAGCAATTTAAATGATCTGAGATAAAAATATTTGTTTTTATTTTGTATATATTTTTTTAACTTCTATAATAAACAGACAATGTTTTAGAATGCCATTCATCAAGCTAATTTGTTATTATAATATGGCACTAAGGAATTTTCTCTATATTTTTAAAATACTTTAAACTATTTTACCTTTCTTCCCAGATAACTGTAGAGTTGTATTCATTTCAGTTATTGTTTTATATTTGTTGATCACACTTGGTTTTTTTTCTTAAGATTATCTATCTTACTTAGCAATAACTAAAGAACACTCTGTATGTTTAGCAGAATGAAACATCAAAAACTTAGAGAATAGATTAATTATTTGGTACCAATTTCATACCTGGGGTTGCCACCGAATCATTACTAACATGGTCATGGAGTTGACAAAGATTATGTTGTGGAAATGGGATGGAGCAGATTATGGGAAAACTTAGGATGGACAATGAAAATGGAAGGTAAAGTTACTAACAGGTTTCTCTGGGCATAGCTGCTGAGAGATTCCTGACTTCGTTTAAGGGTAAGTCACAGTGCATCACATCACATCACATCATGACTAAGTGATAAATGGAACAAGTAATGGTTTTCCCAGTTTTTTTTACTGTAAATGATATGAACAATAAATGTGGAATTTTTTTATCTTGCATCTGTAGATATACTGATATATTGGGTATCTATTAAATACTTTTACTTAACTTAGAAATTTTGTTTGTTTAGCATAAATTTTACAATTGAGATTTAATAGACTTCTATCAAATGGATTTTCCTAAAATTTTGGACTTGTGTTGGAAAATATGATAGCAGTGTAATATGACAGTGAAATATTTTAGGTTGGTATTTTGGCTTATTTACTTTAGAGGCTTTGGCATATTGAATTTTGAATCTTTTCTTATCTTTCAATAAGTTTTCAGTGAGCTTTTATTTTTAAAAAAGGCACATTAAAACTATTAATAATCAATTAAAAATAAAAATTAAAACCAATCTTACTTTCAGTTGATTATAAAAGTTGCCTCTTAAAATGGAGCATGGGTTAGCAATCCTTTAGTAGTGTTGTACTAAACCTATGTTACAATGTTATTCCATGTGCCAACATGATCTTATCAATCCTATTATATGTAGCATTAAAATCCCACTATAACTTGATTTTATTTCTTTGCTCATTCAATATTTTTAAATACATAGGATTATATATGAAAAGTATGTTTCGTTAATTTTTAACACATTTATTAAAAATTGTATTGCAAATTATAAGTTTTTTCAACACATAGTTTAAATAAGAAAAAATTATCAACAATTTTGATATAAATCACCCTTTTCTTTTATTAATCTCAGCTATTAATAAATTAGCAGGAAACGTTGTCCTTGTAGCTTGCTCAATTGCTTATATCATTTATGTAATTGGTTACTTTTCTTTCATGCAAGCTTCTTAATGTTCAGGTGTTAGACAACTTCTTGCACTCAGAATATTTTTCCTGTGTAAGAAAATTTGTTCACATAGGTAAGGTAAGCCAAATGCTGAAAACAGAGCATTTGATATACTTCAAAGAATTAAAGTTTTCAGCTAAATATATCCAATAATTGGGAATGATAGCTGACAGACGGTTTTTTTCAAGCATATTCCACAATTCTAGAAATTTAATTTTCTAAAATTCTGGTGATATTTTTTGATAAGTTACATTTCAAAACTATCATTGGGCATTCACTCAAAAACATATAAGCCATGTGTGGTTGTTTTTAGATCAGTTAAGTCAGGTTTGATAAGAAAAGAAAATATGAGTATGAGTATGTATGCTTGGAATTCATCATATCATTTGGAAAATTCTTATCTGAGAGCTTAAACATACTTTTGAAGTTTGTCTTTGTTAACATTAAATTTATTTGCATGGATCTTTATACTTGGAAAGTACTTGTAGGTGTTATCATGCCAAAATATATCAAATTTTGATGCAAATACTGTCCAATATTCAAAAATTTCTATTACTGTTTGCCTTTCAAATGCAAGTTTAAGTCATTCATGTGTTATGTTAGTCAAAAACATCAAATTGCATAAAACAGACTTTGTCATTTATTTCCCATTTTTATCCAAGAAATATCTTGATTTGTTTAATATATTATTACCTTGACTAATCCAATGGACATTGCTGGATAGCCGGAATATATGCACTGTTCATTTTTTGCAAAAGAAACTTAACTTGTCTGTATTTCAATGATGAATGAGAAACTATGAAATTAACTATTTTAATGAAAGTATTATAGTGTGATTAGATTTTCACAACTAATCTTCTAGTGTATAATGCAGTGGAAAGTCAATATTTAATGTCTAATATGATTTTCAAGAAATTTAACAAATTCCTTTTTCTTTCCAACCATTGCATAGCTGATATCAGTAGTAACAGTAAATATTTTATGTTTTCAAAATATTGAAAATGCAGTAAAAATGTTATGTCCCTTTGTTGTATCAATAAGAGGAATTAAGCAACACAATTTTTCATACATACAATTGTCACAATATTATGCAACTATCGCTTTGCATGCTAAGTCATTTATGTCAGTGCTTTTATCAACCCAAACATTTTTTTTAATTTGCTGTTACATATTCAGCCACATCAGTTGTTCATCTTTGAATTGATCCTACAGAAGCCGATATTTTTCAAATTTGAGACGTTATTGTTTGTTTATTTGATAGATCACTGAATAAGAATTCAGCACTTCACAAAAATGTTTATATGATAAATTATCCATATGTGAAGGGTTTGGCTTTTGAAGTCACACAAAGTGCATTTGTTGGCTTTATTTTTGGTTCCAATTATTTGATTAAAATAAGTAGTTTGTTTCTTAAAGGCAGGAAAAACTCTTTTTATAGCTTCATTTTTTTTGTGTTTTTAAATCTGGATGTTTAGGTTGATAATGTCTTTATATATTTAAGGTATGACACACACCACTTTCATAGCATAACTTAGAGAAAGATCATTTTGCTGTAGAAATCCATGTTCATTTGTGCAAAGTCTTGAAAAGAGCTAACATTAAGCTTTTGTCTTTTGTTAGACATTTTGAGATAATATATTACTGAATAATAATAATAAAAGGTTTATTTTAGCATAAGATGGCCTGCACTAAACATATGATTTTTCTTTGAATGTGAGTCACATGGATAAAATGTAGATGAGGATGGGGAGGACAAATTCATGTGCTGTAATTATATAATAGCAAGTGCTTTGGTTTGGCTATCAGATCACGACCTGCACTGAATCATGGTTTTCTCTTACATGTGAGTTACATATGCGAAATGTAGATGATGACGTAAACATGTGCAGTGTATTTAAAATATATGTTTTTTTTACTATTTCAATTCAATCAGTGTACCATTTATAATTGTTCCACATGCGAAGTGGGCCTGTCTGCCAAAGGTTGCAGATTCCTAAATTAAAGTTTCTTTTGAATGTAAAATTTCTTTTTTTTAAAATGTTTCATAAATAAAATAATATTGGAATCGATTTTTAATGCGTTGTGACTTTTCTTTTATTCTTTGTTTTAAAGAGAAATAATTACAAAAAAAAAAAAATTCAAATATTAAAAAATTAAAAATATATAATTTTAAAAACGATTATAATCTGCTTTTCTGATGTAACTGTAATTATTTAGTAAATGTTGAAACATTTAACAACAGAGCAGGGCTGTTTTATAATAAATTTATTCTAAAACTAAGCACTGTCAAATGTTGAAAAGTATTTGAAAAAGATACTAGCACCCCTCTTTCTAAAAATTGGCATTTGTAGCTACCATTTCTGTCATTGGTATATACATTTACTCACAAATGTTCAATTTTATGCTAATTTATTTTATAATATGCAAAACAACTTTAAAACCAGACCTCAACTGTAGTTAATTGTATGATGCTATGATTTTGGTATTTTTCAGTATTTAAAAGCACTTTGTTTTAAAATAAATTTCTTTATTATAAAACAAAGCTAGTTAGCTGTTAAATATTTCAACATTTACCAAATAATTACAATTGAAAATAATATATATAAAATACTTTATAAATAAGCAAAAGATGAAGCTAAACAAAAGCAATTCTCATGTATACATTGTTTTTGTGATTTCACCAAAGATTAGAGAAAAAAGTAATAAACAGAGGTCATGAGGTCAAGCAGGTCAGTAGGTCATAATTATCTTTATTTATATTTTCACAATTAGTATTTTTAGAATGAAAAAATGAAATTTAAAAAAACCAAACAATTTGAAACTAAAATCTTAGTACTTATTATTTTATTATTTAATGAAAAAACTGAAATTACAGTATTTTATAATAAATACTTATATTTACTGTGCACTAAAAAACTAAAAAATAATTGTTTTACATACTTTCATAGAAGCTGTAGGACAGAAGTTTGCTACCTGTGTTTGTTTTAATTTCCATTTACAAAAGCGGCAAAAAAATGTTGCAAACATTATGGCTGATTACAAGCTATCATATTTAATATTTTTTAATATGATTTTAAAAAAGGAAAAAAAATACACAAACTTTTAATGATTGTAATTAAAGGAAATTTAATATAAATAAACAAAAAAGCTGGTCAAAGAAAGTTTAGCAAAGGTGTGTTACAAATGTGGTTTTTCTTGTCCATGGGCAGAAATCCTTAATAGCATGCATCATGGCCACAAATACATCTTCATTTTTTTACAGGCAGTGCAACATTAATTCTGCTAAATAGGAATCAATGTGTTGTCTCAAAGCTCCCCTGTGCTTTATGTTTCTTCTGTCATTGGAAGATTCCAAATTTTAATCATTTCCACAAAAAAAAAAAATAAATAAATAAATAAAAGCTCAAAAATAATATCACACTAAACATAATAAAATATTGCCAAATAATGACAATATTCACAACATGTTTATATTCATACTCTATTATATACATAAATAAAAAGTTGATTATATGTTGGGAAATGGAAATTATAAGCCATTTACTAATATTTTTTAAAGGCAACTGTAACTTATAATTCATTTTCTTAATATTGTTTAATTTTAATAAGTATCATGTTCATTAAAATATTTTTGAGAAAATAAATATAAACAAATAGATTATGCCCCTGAAAATGGATAACTAAGACAAACATGGATGGAAAACTTTTGTCATATTGTTTCTACAAAAGTACTGTTTTCTTTAATCACAATTGAGATTTATAATTAACCTAAAATAAAATCATGAGATGTCTAGAAGTTAATTCAATCACTATGTTTTATAGCAACTGATTGACTTAATTAATTTTTGGATACATGACAAGTTTATTTCAAGTTAAATATACAAATCCCAATTATGTGGAAGAAAACAAATTTTTTTTGATTTTGTACTACGCAATAAATAAAAATATTTATTATATGTATTATTTTTTTAGTTATTTTTTTTACTAAATTGTTTGAATGCCTTCATAATTTTTACCCCCCCCCCCCCGTTTTTTCATTTAAATAATATTAATAGTGAAATGTAAATAGGAAAAATTATGACTTACTGACATGTAAGTTGGGGAGGGGTAGGGGTGTTTGTCCTCATGACAGTTATTATTTATTTTCCTCCAGTTTTTCATTAAATCATAATAACAATAAATACACTAGAATTGATTTTTAGTTTCATCTTTTGGTTGTTTGAATAATGCCATTTTTTTTTTACTTTTTGTAGTTTTCCCATTAGATAATATTAACATACATCTCTTCATATTGAGTGGTGTGAGGCTTCTGTATTGCTCTTTATTAAGTGTCCTAACCTCAGATTCATAAGTAAAAACTAGTAAAACATGTTTATTAAAAATCTCTTTTTAAATGCATAAGTACTTGATCTACTTTAATTCTACAATTAATTTCATTTCATAAGTATGAACTATTAAGATTTTCATATTTAGTATTTATTGCAGTCTTCATAAATATTATATATTCTAAGTGGTACAAATTTAATAATTGTTATTATTTATGGCATTATTGTTTAGATCAATGTTTCCCAAAGTGGGCGGTACCCCCCCCCCCTCAGTGAGTGGTGAAGACTTCTAAGGGGGCGATAGTTTAGACTTTATAAACATCTCTCTTTACAATGAAATTCTGAGTGGTATTCTAATTACTTTGTTATTATTTTTTTCTAATCTTTTTATGTTCTTTATCAGTAAAAGTTTGTTTACTTTTTTGACCACGTATCAGTAAATTTTATATCTCAGTGAAAACAATAAAATGTTAGTAAATTCTGGTGAGTTTTTATTGCAATACCTTCTCTCTCTCCCCACCACACTTTTTTTTTATTTTTTCACTCCAAATGCATTTCATGAGAATTTATGAGTTTAAATTAAATGAATGTCTCTTTTATTAAGCATAATGAGAAAAAAGTTTGCACAACATAATAGGTGTATGATATGTCATCTTTTGTATAATTTCCTTTTCTTTAAAATGTCATTATTAATGCATATTTTAATGATATTTTTTCATAAAACCTATATTTTTTAAAAAAATATTTTTGTTATAGAAAAAAAAGCACTTATAATTTATGTAGGAGGATTTTAAAATGAATTGGTAGATACTTATAATATTACTAATTACCATTTTTTAATATTAATTTATGTCATATTGAAATGAATTGTTTTGATAAATTATTTCAGATTTATTCTTCAGAAAGTAAAAATACATTTAATTATAAAAATAAATTTAAGTGTATTAGCACATTACTTATTATATTTTATAAATATTATTTTAGAAAAAAAAATTGCTCATGATATATATTATTCTTTACAAAGTGTGATAAACAGACTAGCCAAAATTCAAAAAACATTGATCACAAAAAACAATTTGCCAAGCGCTTTCGGTACTGTATACCAGTTGCAATATGTGGCCATGATTCTGGTATACAGTACCAAAAGTTCTTGGCAAATTGTTTTTGTGATCAATTGTTTTTTGACATTAATGTTTTATGAATTTTCCCTACTCTGTTTATTATGCTTTATACTCGAAGAATAATTTTCATTATTTGACAGAGTTTTTGTATTACTCATGATATATATATATTAAATACAGGAAAGCAGTCAGTGCTTAAACAATATCAATAACAATCAATAAAAAAGTTTAAATAAACTTCATTAAATATAACCTGTTCTGGAAGTAGATTAGCAAATAGTCAATTATAACTTTAAAACTGCATTCCAACTATATATAACTTAGATAATAAAGCTAATAATGCCCAAGCCTAAATAGGTAAATAATGTAAACACATAAAAGCAGTCAACACTTAATCAATATCAATAACAATTTCATTCTGTTGTCATGGCAACCTCCTTTAAACAATGAAGATGGAAATTCACCTTTACTTATTGCTTAATAAGTTTATATAAGCAGTAAATATTGCCATTTGATTACAAAGAATGAAATTATTAATACAAAGACTTTTAAATAAACCTCATCAATCAGGTAAATATATATATATATATGGATGTAATGTTGGTGTCTATGCAATTGAATGTAAATTAACCAAATTCACTTAGTAAAGTATACTTGCTGTTTTGTCTTATCAATGTTATTATTAAATAAATATTTAAAAATAAATTATTACATACTCTAATATTTATATTATTTGGAACTAAAGCTTTTAGTTTGGATTTAAATTGAAATAGTCATGTGTTACGAAGTTGTTTTTTTTAAAAAAAAGCATTATTAATAATAATTAATAAATATTTTTAGATATTATTTTAGTTATACTTTTATGTAAAATAATTTAAATTTAAGACAAAAAAAGATCTATTTTAAAACTTATCAAAATTAAGAATTTATGAATACATTTAAAATTATATTTTCTTAACTTTATTCTTTTATAAGGAATGTAAGCGTTATGGAGCATATCACCTTTATCTATATTATTTTATAATCTAATATTATTGTAAAAATTACTTATTAAACAAAATGCATTAAAAATTATTATGTGTATGTTGGAATAAAAAGGTGAATCTTGAAAGACAGAAATATAAGTTATGGTTTTAAAATTTAAAATTTTTGAATAAAACTAATCTGTATCGAAAATATTCCTATTTATTCAATTGTATGTTAGATGGAAATCTATAATAATTTCATACTAATACATAATACACACATTCAGTGTCAATCCAATTAATATTCTTTTTGATTTCTACTGTTCAAAATTTGTATTTATTTTACAAATAAAAATAATGTTTTTGATACTTTGTAATATTATACTTATTTTTATTTACAATATTTATTTACGTTAATAAGGATTAAGAACTTTACGAATTTTTATAAACTTTATAAAGTCTGTAAATTTTATTGTCTTATAAAAAAAAAAAATAGTTTTTTTTTTAAAAAAAATGTGAATCCTTAGATATGAAATTCTATTTCATTTATAAATAAGAATAAATACATTATTAAAATTAAATAATTTTGAGAATCCTTACATTTGATATTCAATTTGTATATATCTAAATAAGAATACATAAATTATTAAACTAATTCATATATTTAAAAGTGTATTTTTATGTGCCATCAGAGATCAAAATTTATCTAATTAATAAAATAATAGTTCAGTATTGAGAGAGTTAGTTGACTTCTTTAATAAATTCCGTTTTTATTCGCTCAAATAATAAATCTTATATATATATGTGTGTGTGTGTATTGTGTTACGGTGTTTGATGGAATGTCAGTTACTTTTCTGGTTGCTAATCATGTTGGTTGCCATAGAAACATGTTCAACAAAGGTTGTTTTTTGTGTGTGTTAAAGATTACCACAAAAAATCATTCATATTTGTAGATAGCACAAGTTAATATTATTTAATATTATAAATTCATATCTATTTTTAGACATATTTAAAACTTCTATTTAATCATACATTCTTGAAACATATGAATAAAGATATTCTCCTGAAAATGCATTTTAAGCTCAATCAATTTCTTAAATATGGAAAAAGATAAATGAATTTGATTTATGTGAATTAAAAAAAACATATTTATTCATCTACAATTTATGTTAAAAATTTATATCTGGGTCTAGGAATAGTATGATAATCTCCAATCTAATAAATAATTAGTAAGAATCATTAATATATTTATCTGAAATGGATGATATCAAAGATAGGGGTGCAAAAAGTTTGACGCTTGCAAAGTGTAATGTATGTATGTGTTCACTAGATGGAGCTTTCCACTAGCTCCAAAACGAGCTTTCAAGTTTTCAAACTGATAGTAATGTATTAAATAAGTGCTCTGAGTTGGAGTTTTAGATCTAGTTTTTGAAATCCTAACTGTTCACTGAGGTGAGCCATTAAGCTCGAAACAATTTGGTCTGGAGATGAGGATTTTCCAATAGAGATTTTGAATTCTTTCTCTGTTGGCACTTATAATTAAAGCTTGTTTTGGACACAATTTGTACCTTGTTTTATATATATATAAGTAAAACAAAATTGTTCATTGCAGAACAAAATTTTTTTAGCATCTTTTCACAATGCTGATAATAATAAAATTACCTGACATGCTAATTATATGCTGATTAGTGTGATTTTTTTATGGCTTTCCTCTACATTTTATATTTATCTACATAATGTAGATATATACCTCACTTGCCAAACAATTTCAGCTGGCTATCTAAATCATCTGAAGCTTATTTGTGCTGCTTAAATTTTTTTTTAAAGTTTTTTTCAGAATTGAACTTTTTTCCCATGAACTTGCAAAATGGCTCTACAAACCATAACTCCATGATGTTTCTAATAAATAAATAAACACATACACAATGGAAGCGTTCAAATATATATATATATATCTGCTGGTGTGCTTAATTTAACCCATACACATACACATCCATTATACAATATTTATACATATATCAGAAATTATACAAAACCTTAAATTTTTATTCTAAAAATTTTTTAAATAGACAGGCATGATCAAAAACAAAACCAAATAGGTTGCCGTTTTCTATCAAATTGATGCTTGAACCATAGTCATAGGTGCTCAAAGGAGTATTTCCTGTTTAGATACATTGTACCTATCACGAATTTTAATGATCTGTTATACCATTATGTAGCCATAAATGTTTATGAATACAGGTGTGAAAGAAGATTTATTCTAAATGATTTCCAAATATTTATTTGATTTTCTATACTATTTCTAGAATTAGAAATTGGGTGCCATTTATATTTTTTTTTAATATTCTCTAGTAATTTGTTTTTTTTTTATGCTTGTATTTATTTTCAATTTCATCAATCCTACCATCAGAGGTTTCTGCCTGTTAAAGTGATTGTGATAGCCTGAGTGTTGGTCAGGGTTCTATTGCAATTTGACTACTGTCTGTTTTCTTACACCCTTTGAAATTTTAAAAAGTTATCTAAATTGTGTTGCCATTTTATTTTAAGTTATTTAATTAAATAATGTACATTTACAATCATATACTGAAAATGAACTCCTATGTATATTTATGCATTATTTGCCACTCTAAATCTTTAAAACACTCTGTGTGTCTTACTGCAGTGAGCATAAGGCCCTCAGATTGATTTCAGTGACATCATTTTCAGTATGTGGATTTCTTATGAACTCTAGACCACAAATCGATTTGAGTAATTGTTTTTATTTACCTTTAAAGCAAAAGTATATAATGAATTGAGCTTCTGTAACCTAACATGCTGTTAACTTAATAAATGTGTTTTTTTAGTAAATTTGGCATATTTATTTCTGCAAAACCATAACAGTTCTGCTGCTTTGCATTGCTATTTAATCATAATCATAAGCGATACTAGCAGAGGATTTTTTAATGTAAAGTCTGTGAGACTCCTTTTATGGCTGTTTCATTTTTAAAAACAATCTGAAAAGGTCAGTATGTTATTGGCGGTTGGTTTAGATCTATGGCATACTTTATTTATGGCAGAATAAAATGCCCAGAAAGTGTTTACTTCCTATTGGTTTAGTTTTCTTGCAAATATTTTGGAATAAATAAAATATAATTTTTTGTTTGTTTATAAAATATTTTTGATTATTGTTTCCACACTAATTGGTTTATTTATATTTAAAATAAAAAGAAGTTCAAATGCAAACTTTCAATTTATTCATTCAGCTTTATTTTTAGAAATAGAAAATAAAAAATTTGACTGTAATATATAAAAAACAACCCCAGTGCCTGTTATATTATTACTTATCAGAATTGACATAGTATTAAAATCTTTTCAACAATTGTAATATTATAAAGCAAATATCAGGTTTTAAAGAGAATTTGATAGATTTGTTACAAAATCATCACTCATTCATTCACATTTTTAAAAAAATTAAAACAAAGAATATGTTCATTTTTTGAAAGAGTATTTAAATTAACTTTGTTGGTGACATTTGCAGAACTTTGTTCTTAATTGCAAGTCAGTTTTTAAATATATAAAAAGGTCAAATGTGATTTTTAAAAATATTTTTTATAAAATTAAAATAAAAAGTCTACTTCAACTTTTTGAGTTTTAGTATAAAATAAAGTTGAGCATTTTCAATAAGTCTCATGAAGTAGAACAAAATAAAATGTCAAAATTAAAGAGGATTAAGTTAGAAAGAATATAAAACAGATTTGCTCAATTCTAAATAACTTGTTTTATTCGTATGGAAGTGGGGTTTGGGGGTGGGGGAATTTATTTTTTATGAGGTACATTAATTAGGTTTACACTATTGTGCTATGTGTCACATAAAATTGATAAAATATTACAGTTTAATCTAAAAAAAAATATTCATATGTTTTAAATGTCTGTTGTGAAATAAAATTATTAAATCTTTATAATTCTAATGATTTTAATGAACATGCAAATAATTTTATAGCTTATCAAGTATGTAACACTAAGAATACAAATCTATTCACAGAACAAGCAGATCTGAATATATTAGTAATCCAATTTACAAGCCATATTTTCAATAGTAACTCAAATAAACATAAATAATATCTATCTTTCTTATATCCATGTCAATCTATTTTGTTAGATAAAAGATTATTGCTTTTATTTGATCTTTGGTTTATTATATGGTAGTATATAATATACATTTACAAGTTCATTTGGATGATACTTTGGAAATCTGGCTTGTAAATTGTTTTAATGGGATATTTGGACTTGGTTATTCTCTGAATGCATTTGTATTTTTAGCATTATCTATTTGATAAGGCATAAAATTATTTATATGACCATTAAAATCATTACAGTTTCATCTAAATTAATAATTGAAGCCATAAGCTGATATAAAACAAAAATTGCTACTATTAAAAAGTTTCAGTCGTTTGACATATCAGTGTTTGATTTATTACTATGTCACAAATTGAATCTCACAGTAAAAATGATCATTTTTATCTGATGAAATAGGTGGCATTGATATAACAAAAGCTGCTTATTATATATTTGTTGATTTGGATGATTATTTAAGAACTTAGTTGTAAATTGTATTAACGTATTTAGACTTGTTTGTTTCATATTATTTTATTTTATAATTACAAGTTTATCAAGTTAAGTCATGTGATTTATTTACTATTATAGTTTTGCTTTTAAGTCTTAAGTGATGTTATATTTCTAAGGCTATTAATATATGGTGATGCTGAAGGGTTTGCAGATCTGCATCACAAATTTAAGTTAGATAGTTGGATTTAAAGACTTATAGTTATCTGAAAATTTCAGATTTTCTATTTAATAGTTAAGTCTTGAGTTGGTATTTTAGATCTAGTGTCTGAATTATCCTAGTGTTGAACTAAGGAAAGCCAATAGCTTAAAACCTTGAGGGTGGTGATAATTTCTAGATAAGAGATTTTCAATACTTTCTCCTGTAGCATTTATTGATAAAGTTTGTTAAAGCTATTAGCATGCTCATTATTTTATTTTATAATTACAAGCTTATCAAGTTAAGTCACATGATATATGACTTGATTTTATTTACTATTATAGTTTTGCTTTTAAGTCTTAAGCAGTATTATATTGCTAAGGCTATTAATATATGGTGTGGCTGAAGAGATTTCAGACTCATATAGCTATTTAAATTAGATAGCTAGATTTGAAAACATTTAAGTGTCTGAAAAATTCAGATTTTCTGCTTAGTACTTAAGTATCAGATAAGTACTGACATTGAGTTGGTATTTTAGATCTAGTGTTTGAAATATCTTAGTGCTTCACTAAGGAGAGCCATTATCTTGAAACCAGTTTGGGGATGGGATAATTTCCAGATAGAGATTTTAAGTGGGTTTTTTTTTTGTGGCATTTATCAATAAAACTTGTTAGAACTTTTAGCACACTCATTATTTTATTTTATATATATATACTAGCTCTAAACAAGCTTAATTATTTTATTTTTTATGATAAACGCTACAAGAGAAAATACATGAAGCCTTTATCTATGATGGTCCCCATCCCAGACCGGTTTCTAGCTATGACTCTCATCAGTGAGGATCTAGGACATAAGATTTAAAATATTAATTCAATCCAAGCATTTATCTAATTCTTAAATATTAAGAAAAAGATCCAAATCTTCAGGCACCTACATGTCTTCAAACTCAGCTCTTTAACCAAAGAAACTATATGAGCCTGAACTAAATTCAGAAATTCCATATATTAGTAGGCTTAGCAATTTAATAGCAAAATTATAATAGTAAAAATCAGTCATACATCACATGACCTATATAGCTTGTATTACCAATATGTAATATATAAAGAGCCTGCTACTAGCTCTAAACAAGCTTAATTATTTTATTTTTTATGATAAATGCTACAAGAGAAAATACATGAAGCTTTATCTATGATGGTCCCCATCCCCAGACTGGTTTCGAGCTAAGGCTCTCATCAGTGAGGAGCTAGGATATAAGATTTAAAATATTAACTCAAGCCAAGCATTTATCTAATTCTTAAATATTAAGAAAAAGATCCAAATCTTCAGGCACCTACATGTCTTCAAACTCAGCTCTTTAACCAAAGAAACTATATGAGCCTGAACTAAATTCAGAAATTCCATATATTAGTAGGCTTAGCAATTTAATAGCAAAATTATAACAGTAAAAATCAGTCATATATCACATGACCTATATAGCTTGTATTACCAATATGTAATATATAAAGAGCCTGCTACTAGCTCTAAACAAGCTTAATTATTTTATTTTTTATGATAAATGCATTTATCATAAAAAATAAAATAATTAGGCTCTTTATATATTACATATTGGTAATACAAGCTATATAGGTCATGTGATATATGACATTTTTACTATTATAATTTTGCTATTAGGGCTTTGGCTATATTAAATTGCTAAGCCTACTAATATATGGGATCTCTGAATTTAGTTCAGGTTCATATAGTTTCTTTGGTTAAAGATGTGAGTTTGAAGACATGTAGGTGTCTGAAGATTTGGATCTTTTTCTTAATATTTAAGAATTAGATAAATGCTTGGCTTGAGTTAATATTTTGAATCTTATGTCCTAGCTTCTCACTGATGAGAGCTATAGCTCAAAACCGGTCTAGGGATGGGGACCATCATAGATAAAGGCTTCATGTATTTTCTCTTGTAGCATTTATCATAAAAAATAAAATAATTAAGCTTGTTTAGAGCTAGCAGCAGGCTCTTTATATATTACATATTGGTAATACAAGCTATATAGGTCATGTGATATATGATGATTTTTAATATTTATATATATTGTAAAAATAAATATACAACCATGAAAGAATTGTCCTGGTTTAATGATACCCCATTAATTTGGTACCATTTGTAACAAAATAAAAATGAGAGTCTGCTTTTTTAATTTCTCATTGAAAAACTTTAGTTATAGCATGAATAAAATATAAAGCTTGTGCTGAATCAGTTTTATCAGTGCTTTCTTCTAAAGCAATTGAAAAATAACTATCTTCATTTTGTATAATATTGCAAAGTTGTTCTGTTACATTTTGAGCTAATTTGTGCTTGTCAATCTGTTATAGTTTTTCTTGAAAGAGCCAATTTTTTGTATTTATCAGCTTTTTCTGGATCTAATATACTCACTGTTTCAACAATACATTCTTTTATTAATTCTACATCACTAAATGGTTTGCCTCTTTTTCCAAGTAGATATTTTGTAGGTAACATCAACTGCAGTGGTATTTTTCTTTACAAAAACTCTAAAAGACGCCTGTTGATGATGCTTTTCATTTTTCAATTTTTGAAGTGCAGCTTGTTGAGATTCACCTTCTAAATTGAAGAATTTATGTGCTTTATGTGTCAAATAGCGTTTATTTGCATTCACTTTTTTTTAAAGTAGTCAAAACCGTATCGCACAACAAACACACCATTTTATTTTTCACAGAAGTGAAGAAAAAATCTAACTCCCAATTTACATTAAATGTTCTATTTTCTTCATTTAATTTTCTTATTTTGCAATTTGACATAATGGGTAAAAAAAATCTTAAATATTATCTTTAAAAAGCATATACTTGCTAGAAATTTAATAACACTGTGTTTTAGTAAAACCACAGAATAAGTATAACAATAACAACTGTATGACTACAAGCACAAGTTTGACAAACGACAAGTCACAATCGTATTTTTACGAATATTAATAGTAAGAAAATAGTTGTTGTGTAGAGATTAGGTAACGCGTCCGGTAGTGTTACAGTTTTGCACTAGGTGGTGTTTTTATCATTTGAAATATACAATTGATTATGACCACCAGTAATCACTGAAACTTACATTTATACCGTTCTTTATTTAATTCTATAAATTTTCAAATTGTCGTTATCCAAATAAGTCACTCATGGAAGCCGTATGCTCAGACCACACGTTCCCCACCTAAGGTATATATAATTTTAAGCTAGATGTAATTAGGGTCAAATCCTCTCTAATTATATTAATTGTTAGTAAATTATTTAATTGAAATTTTTAGCGCATTATTGTTTTGTTTTTTTAGGCTTCTGAATGTTTTATTATTATTATTATATACATATATTATTCCTTTTTGTTCAGCCAGAAGACGTTACTAATGTTTGTCATTTTAATACCATAAAACGTTTCCTTTCTAATGTGTTTTTTCAATAAATGCGCTTTTACTGCTTGCAAAAAGTCGTTTCTGTTGTAAAAAAAAAAAAAAAAAAGAACAAATTAAATTATTTAAAGAAGAAAAAAAAATATTTTTTAATAATTATATTTCTCTGATCTTGTCAAAACAGTTTAAAACAAATTGAGTTAGTTTTGGAAATGTTTTTATCTTACTTTAGAAATCCAATTGGTTAATGACATTGTGTTACTTTTGTAATTATTATTTACAACATTCTACACATTATATAAAATAAATTATAATGAATTTACTAAATTAAAATTATATTTCGAGAAAGACAAAAGTAATTAATTCTAATGTTAAGGTTTAATTGCTCTGCTGGCCTTAATTATACATAGTGTTAATCATGGGGGGGGGGGTGCTTTATACAATACTAATGGTAGGATCTTTATATAGGAAAAAAGTATTGGAAATCTCTCTACTAAACTTTGTTAACTTAGATCAATGTTTAGAACCACTAATCCATATGAAGGTTTAAGTTCCAGTGCGATTTAATCAGATGAATGAGAGTAAAAAAGATTCCTGGATCAGTGCTTTTCAGTCATATTCATAAATGGACGTTACATGACCTTCTGAGCAACGATATTTGATTATTTTTATAACATCTATTTGATTAAACATATGTGAATTTCAAATTGTTATTTCCTTTCACTGAATACATAAGGCTATATTTGTGTTTAGTAGTACATCTTCAGTATCTATTTATGTTTCTACATGAAGATATATATATAATAACATTTCTGAAGAATAAATTTATTCATATTCACATATATAAATCTTTCACAAGCAAGTTATTATGTGTAGAGATGATAATCTGGACCAACTGATGAGTGCTGGTGATTATTTATCTTTTAAACATATATGTGATCAAGTGTATAAGTAGTACGAAATAGTGTGGAGAGTTGAGGATCATATGAAAGTCTGAGCTCAAAATACCCTACATATTACATTGTTTGTACAGATTGTAATGCTATATAAATATGCCGTTACATTCATTTAAAATAAAAACTAAGTTCGCAAATAAAAATAAATTTATTAAAAATCTAGAAGCTAAAAAAAATTAAAGAGTTGTAAATGTATATATATTCGCACAGATGCAAAACTTTTTTTTTTTTAATAAATAAAAGTATTTGAACGTACTTTGTTATAAAAAAGTACAAGATTTAAAGATAGAATATTTTTGTAAATGGAAATGATTGTTTTATAAAGTAATTGAAAAGCAAGCTACCCCTTGGGCTCTTGTATAATTAAAAAGTCTGATGAAAGATAGATAAGAAAATAAAGAATTAGCTTGTCCAATATAGAAGCAGCAAATAAAGGCCTGGACCATAACGAAAAAAATGGAACAATGACGTTTTTGTTCGTGGAATCCATAAGAGGATTATAAAAGGAAAACGATTCAAATTAAGACAGTTTTCCTGACAGTTCCAACTTGATTTTGTGAGAAGAATGATTAGATGCACTTGTCGTTCTCTCTCACTTATTTTAAAAATGAAATGACTGTGATACCAGAATGGAACCAGCTAAGGCTACCTCCAGAATATCAGAACGGTCTTCCATGAAAGTCTTCATGGAAATTGACAACAGGAACCATGAGCTCTTCTACTGTAAGGTGTAAATGGAAAAATTTTACTACAAATAATTAAGAACTTTAAAGATTTAACAAGCTAAACATTTTTTTAATGAACTTTAATCTGACTTTCCAAATTAATAATTAATGTTTAAATTTTATATAGTTAAGTTTGCTAAAATCATTTCCATTTTTTTTATTTCTATTAATATTTATTTGTACAAATTGTTTAAATGCATGAAATTTAAGTTGGGTATGGATGTTGCATGCATTTGTTAGTGTTTAATTATGTTGTGGTTTTCATATTCAATTAGAATATATAGGTCATCGATGTCAATGCAGCATCTTATGATGAATGCCATTGGGTTTCTTGTATTTCCTCTGCAATTGACGTTATCGGTGACTTTGTATTTTGATCGGTTATGTTTATTTTGAAATGTTTTTGACCGTAGAATCTATGCAGCCAATCTATACTCAACATTATAAAACAAATTTTATAAAATTCATCTGTGTGAATGTATATAAATGTTAAATTTAAGTCGGATGTGAATGGCTATACAGATTTGTAAAGTTATATATAGTTTAAGGGAGGGTAATCTTAGGTTATTTGTTTCGTAGCTAAATTGGGTCAATGGATTGGATTTATTGATGTAATTAGTAAATGTAGCATGAGATCCACTATGGTCAGGATTGCATGTATATGCCACACACACCCTGTTTTCCTAATGGAATTGGATAGTCAGATGGAAGATGCGGTCCATTCCTATGGAGTTTTTTGTTTATTGTTCTTCTCACCAGCAGATGTAACATTCCTGTTTGGTTGAGAGACAATGTCTTCGCACTGTGCTTACTGTTCAGATGTACATTCCTGACAGTATAGTATTTTGTGCTGTTGTATTCATGCTGCATTGAATACATCAATGTATCAGATGGATTGACGCCGGTTTGACTGTGAACTTTTGGCCTAAGGTTAAATAAAGGATAGAATATTTTCTTTTCAAATGCAGATCAATGTAGTCTATTCATACTCGATGATCTCTATAAAAATATTAAATTTATTCATACTCAACAATCTTAAAATAAATATAAATTTCATCTGTGTAGATGATTTAAAATTTTAAAATAATAAGTTAAATTAAAAGAATGTTAAAATTGAAAATAATAAATATTATTCCTCAAAATTTAAAATGATTCAAAATTTATATGTGCGTAAATAAATGTTTGTGTGTTAATTACTGGCAGTGGCTTTTATTTTTTATATATATATTTAAGATACAAATTAATCAAGTTATTTATTATCTCTGCATCTCCATGAGCTAGTGACATTGGGCTAACAGTCTAAATATTTAAATAAAGTGGAATCTTAACATCATGTATCTGCCTACTTTATAAATTGTTAAGGTTCAAATGCCTAGATGGCGCCCTGGTAGTGCAGATTATGGTAAGATTCGATCTTCACTTTCTTTTGGATTGTTATAACTGGTCTCCCAACGTGGGCCAATCTTTAATAAACCACCGAGTGCCTTGAGAATTTTAAAGATAAATCATGCCAGTAACATTTTTCTTTAAAAAGCAGTATATATTTTTGTACTAATGTGATGTTATAGTCCAATGTGTAATAAGCCGCGAGTACTTTTGAAAATAAATCATGTCCGTAATATTTTTTTCAGAAATGAGTATAAATATATTTTTTGTATTAATGTAAAGTTATAGGTTGAATTGTGTTTTAAAGGTACTGGCAGTAAGAAAAATTGCACATATGTAAAGATAAATTCTAGGAATATAAAGTAATAAATAAAACATAATTAATTAATATAAATCATAATTTTTTTAAAAAAAAAAAAGTCTTATTTAAAATCCAAGCATTTAACGTGCCTAAGTAATAGTTAAAAGTAGGAGAAAAGAAACTTGGAAGGGAGGGGGCAGAAATTTAGCTGGTAGTAAAGAATAAACAGTGAACAATTTTTTTTATCATATTTGTATGTAATTACTGTTTTGTCTTATAAAAAAAAGTTTTGTCCTTTTGAAATTTTCATATATAATCAATTTGTGTAACGTCATTACTAACACTAAGTAAATTCTTTTTTTTTTTAATGTTTTTGTTTTTTGAGGAGGTTTACTAATATGTAACGATATATATATATATGCCATTACATTTATTTAAAATAAAAAACTAAGTTCGCAAATAAAAATAAATTTATTAAAAATCTAAAAGCTAAAAAAAATTAAAGAGTTGTAAACATATATATTCGCACGATGCAAAACTTTAAAAATATTTTTTTTTTAATAAATAAAAGTATTTGAACGTACTTTGTTATAAAAAAGTACAAGATTTAAAGATAGAATATTTTTGTAAATGGAAATGATTGTTTTATAAAGTAATTGAAAAGCAAACTAGCCCTTGGGCTCTTGTATAATTAAAAAGTCTGATGAAAGATAGATAAGAAAATAAAGAATTAGCTTGTCCAATATAGAAGCAGCAAATAAAGGCCTGGACCATAACAAAAAAAATGGAACAGTGACATTTTTGTTCGTGGAATCCATAGGAGGATTATAAAAGGAAAACGATTCAAATTAAGACAGTTTTCCTGACAGTTCCAGCTTGATTTTGTGAGAAGAACAATAAGATGCACTTGTAATTTTCTCTCACTTATTTTAAAAATGAAATGACTGTGATACCAGAATGGAAACAGCTAAGGCTACCTCCAGAATATCAGACCGGTCTTCCATGAAAGTCTTCATGGGAATTGACAACAGGAACCATGAGCTCTTCTACTGTAAAGTGTAAACGGAAAAATTTTACTACAAATAATAAAGAACTTTAAAGATTTAACAAGCTAAACATTTTTTAATGAACTTTAATCTGACTTTCCAAAATAATAATTAATGTTTAAATTTTATATAGTTAAGTTTGCTAAAATCATTTCCATTTTTTTTATTTCTATTAATATTTATTTGTACAAATTGTTTAAATGCATGAAATTTAAATTGGGTATGGACATTGCATGGATTCGTTAGTGGTTAGTTATGTTGTGGTTTTCATATTCGATTAGAATATATGTCATCGATGTCAATGTGGCATCTTATGATGAATTCTATTGGGTTTTTTGTATTCTCTCTGCAATTGATATTATTGATGACTTTGTATTTTGATCGGTTATGTTTATTTTGAAATGTTTTTGACCATGGAATCTATGCAGCCAATCTATACTCAACATTATAAAACAAATTTTATAAAATTCATCTGTGCGAATGTATATACATGTTAAATTTAAGTCGGGCATGAATGGCTATATAGATTTGTAAAGTTATATATAGTTTAAGGGAGGGTATTTGTTTCATAGCTAAATTGGGTCAACGGATTGGATGTATTGATGTAATTAGTAAATGTAGCATGAGATCCGCTATGGGCAGGATTGCATATATATGCCACACACCCCCTGTTTGCCTAATGGAATTGAATAGTAAGACGGAAGATGTGGTGCATTTCTATGGAGTGTTTTTGTTTATTGTTCTTCTCGCCAGAAGATGTAGCATTCCTGTTTGGTTGAGAGACAATGTTTTCTCTAACTGTACTTACTGTTCAGATGTACATTCCTGACAGTATAATATTTTGTGCTGTTGTATTCATGCTGCATTAAATACATCAATGTATCAGATGGATTGACACCGGTTTGACTGCGAACTTTTGGCCTAAGGTTAAATAAGGGATAGAATATTTTCTTTTCAAATGCAGATCTATGTAGTCTATTTATATTCGACGATCTCTATAAAAACTATTAAATTTATTCATATGCGACAATCTTAAAATAAATATAAATTTCATCTGTGTAGATGATTTAAAATTTTAAAATAATAAGTTAAATTAAAAGAATGTTAAAATCTAAAATAATAAATATTATTCCTCAAAATTTAAAATGATTCAAAATTTATATGTGCGTAAATAAATGTTTGTGTGTTAATTACTGACAGTGGCTTTTATTTATATATATATATTTAAGATGCAAATTAATCAAGTTATTTATTATCTCTGTGTCTCCATGCGCTAGTGACATTGGGCTAACGATCTAAATATTTAAATAAAGTGGAATCTTAACATCGCATATCTGCCTACTTTATAAATTTTCAAGGTTCAAATGCCTAGAAGGTGCTCTGGTAGTGCACATTATGGTAAGATTCGATCTTCACTTTCTTTTGGGTCATTATAAGATATATATATATAGTCTGTATGTTAGATATTAAATAAATCATTTTAATTAATTTGCAAATATCACCTTCCTAATTAATCTACTGATGAGATAAAAAAATATCACTTTCAATGGGTGCCCCAGAAGTTATTTTGGTAACTGATTACTCATTGACATTTCAGAGTTGAGACATTACTTACATGGTGGGTTTTAAAAATGCATTGCTGTAACATTCCCAAAGTTTTGGATTATAAAGCAGATTTACATATTCATTGAAATGAATAGAATTTATATGTGGTATTGTATATGGATCACCAATTTTATATTACTTAATATATGCCTATGCATCTCATTTCTATATGAGTTTACTGTCAGTAAAATCATGTACAGAGGCATGACTCAGAACTTATATTGCAGATTTCAATAATTATATAAATGTTTTATAACATTCATTATTTCACTATTAAATATTAACCTAAAAGAAAAACAAATGTTTGTAGAGTATGAATAGTTATATTGTATTTAAACTGATCCTAACATAAAATAATTGTTATTATTAGTTCTAATATATATATAGTAGAAGAAATGTTTCAATTATATTATGAAAAAGTAAATAATAGAACTGTTTCATTAAAAAAAATCAATAATTTTTTTTTTTTTTTTACAAAAAAAAAAATATTTTTATGAATCCATATATTATTATATATCTTTCTGAAGTTTCAGCTACTTCCTTGTGGTCATTTTCAAGGTTCTACAAATATACATATACTATTATTATAAATATTTAATTTTTAACTCATAATGTAATAAATTTCTTTGGCATCTACATATATTTCTTTTCATTATATACATTTTACTATTATTATCACTTACCTCACCCTATTTTTTATTATTTTAAACCTATTTTTATTACATATTATGCAAATATATGAAATCTTTATAAATTACTCTGTATATAATTACACTTAATTAAAAGTATTATTTAACAATTTGTTCTATTTAATTAAAACTGGTTTTTCTTTATTAATATATAAACTTTCTTTTAACATTTTTTTCTTATATAATTTAACATTTTCTAGCATATTTGTATTAATAATTTTATGTTTAAATTTTTTTACTATGTATGTAAATATTTGATTTCTTATCATTTACAAATTTAGACATGAGAAAAAGATTGAGAATGGGTGTATTAATGAATGGAAATCAAATGTAAATTAATTTCTCTGCAGAATCATTGTATTGTCAAGACTAATGAATTTATAAAGAATAAAGGATCAAACCAAAAGCACTTGATAGATGGACAAGATAAAGAAGATAAAATGTTATTTCATATCAATGAAAACAATATTATCACTGTCAAATAATATAAGCCATAACTAAAATTAGTGTTTAATTTTTGGTTTCTACTATCATTTTGTCATATGTACTGAAAATTAATTTGAAAATCCATTCTCTAAAATATAACCTAATTAAAATGACTTTAAAACTTTCAAAATGTTTTAGTTTTTAAGATACAGGCTTTAAATAACAAATAGTAGTAAAATATGTAAATAACCATATGGTGTATTGCTTAGGAATTAATAAGAAATTCATGCACCAGAAATAATAGAGCTGGATATTGATTTATGGACTTTACATTCAAGAGATTGCCACCAAATCATGCAGAATACAAGATAGAATTAAGATGTGGGTTCTGATTGAGGGATATTGAAAATTCAATGTTTTTTTAACCAGGAACAGTCAAATATCAGTGAAACCATTTAAAATACAGTCACTAACACTTATTTATTTTATGCTTTGGTCTGATGTTTTAAATCAAAAGATAGATGTCAGTAGTGTATGAGAACAGGTTAGAATACTGTTAATATTTTGTTAATATTTGATGCAAAATTAGTTTAATAAAATGCTTACTATTTAAATTTTTTTATTTTTAAAACTTTTTACAGTTTGCTGAATATTGTTTTGAGAATAAATTAGGTGTCTCTTTTATTACCATTCAACTTTTTTATTATTATGATTAAGCATTCATTATTCCATTTCAAATGCTAAACAAAATATTCCATACCTTTTTGATAGTCTACCTGTTTTTTCTTTCATAAGCATAATCACTGCCTTTCATTAAAATTACTGTTAGATTTTGTAATGGTAGAAGATTGGCTGTGGATTTATTGATCACACAATCACAATTCAATTTGTCACTTGCAAAACTTAAGCCATATCATCTAATGAACAACTGATGATTCAGTTATATTTTTTATGATTACCTAATGTTTTTTATTGCATTATAAAATATTTTTATGATGTTGTTTTAATATCAAATGGAATTTGTGCATCAGGGTATTCTTTAAGTCTGGACACATAAGAAATCTCATTAACTATATATCAAAAAGATAGTAGATGAATTTAATGCACATCATCCAAGGAGGATTCCACTTGGCTTTTCCACATTAGAAAAATATGTACTCAATGAAAATCCCAGATCTAACACCCTTGATTGAACACCTAAAGAGTGAATGTGCTAAAATTGATGACAATGTGGATTTATTACATCGAGTTCAAATGAATTTTGCAAAATGCATCAATCTTTGCATTCCAAATGATTGAAATCATATTGATGATGTTATTTAATGTTCCAGTTGGATAAAAATGTTGTTAATAAACTTGATTTTTTTAAAAATATGTACTTTTGCCTACATGTCCAGATTTAAGGGATGTCCTGTGCATCACATAAGACAGCAATTATAGTTGCTTTTATTATTTTGTTTAAGCCTGAATAAAACAAGATTTTACTCTTTCCAGATAATTGTTGATCTATATCAAAAGATTTGCTAAAATAGTGTTAGCAAGTAATCTTATAGTATAGCAGTAATTTCTGATAGTAAGTTATTCACATAAATATGAATATTAAGAAACTATCAGATAATGATATGAGATCGCAACATTAATATGGGGTTATTTAAAGGGTGCATTTGTCAATACTGTTTGCTATTTATTTATTATCTTCACTTATATATATAATGAGAATGATATGAAGTGAATTAGTTGAAATTATATGCAAGCTAGGGGATTCTGTGTGATTACATATGATTTTGTATATAATCTATTTGAGTTTATGCCTTCTATAAACATTTATTGGAACTTAGTCTTATGTATAACATTTGAAATAAAAGTCAAGTAAACTTCTGCAGAACAAGTGTTTCTGTCAAGCAAACTGTATATCATCAGTTGCTTAGGAGACCAAATGAGATCACATTTATCACAACAAATTAGTTTCTTTTTAAATAAATTCATAATATTACTTTGATATTGAAGTTTGAATATGTAATTTAACTGTGTGGATAGATCAAAGCATTTCTTGGGTTAAACTGTACATTATTTTGTAGTACCTTCCAATGTTTTGACAAAATAATGTCCACCATTATCAAAATCAAGTTTTTAAAGAAAAAACAGTAGATCTTAAGCAGTAATAATTGAATATGAGGGAAAGAATAAGATTGAACATGAAATAGTTAAGTATTCAGAATATCTGGATTAACAAAATGTTTATTTTCTTCAGTTTCACCATTAATTGATTTCACACTTATATTAGAAGAAAGAGATAAAATAAGTGGTCTCCACAGGGCTGGAATACAATTGTGCTTTATCAGTTTTATTTAAACTGGTTGGTCTTTTTAATATTTCAATAAATTCCCTCATGGTTTTCAAATCATACTTTTTCAAATTAGCAAGCATTTTAGCATGATCAAAATCAGGTTTGTGACCAATTTTTAAAAAATGTGAAGTAAAAACTGATGTATTTATCTTCTGATTGATAGCATTTTTATGTTCCTTAATTTTGTTGTGAATTTGTCCATTCGATTGGCCTACGTAGTTATTTGAGTACTGTAAACATGTAATTTTATAAACACTCTGATATTCTAAAAGTATTCTGTATTTAGGTTTATGGAAAAAATCATTTTTTTGTCAGTGGGAAAGAATAATGATCATATTTGTACATTTATGCAGCAAAATCCAGAGTTCAGGCAAATTACACCAGAGCTGATCCCAGTGAGGGGTTGAGACTGAATCTAACAATATTTCAACTGATTTACTAGTGCTCCATGATTTAATACTCTATGGCTGACATTTATGAGGTTACACTCGGTCTCAATTTAATTCACAAGCCCTCTGAGAAAAGAGTAGAACATGATACTCAGTGGAATAATTAATAATTTATAATAATAAATATTAAAGAGACATTTCAAAACTTACAGCTTTCTATGATAATGCATATATGTATTAATAAGATTATATTTTAAATTGAGTTGGATTTGACTTGGAATGGATTGCAAGAGATTCACTAAACAATAGTAAATTTAAATATATTTAATAAGCAAAACTAAATAAACTGATTAGACATAGGAAACAGAAAGATGTGCATTGGTTGTGGAGTTTACATGCACAAGCATTACAACAATGATGAGATAATTATAGTACAGATGTCTCATCTTAATAATAATGCATTTTATACAATTTAATAACTGCAATCAAAGATTCATGCCTATATGTTATGCCAATTATCCTTGAGGTTTGAAAGCAATAAGCTAAATATTACCAGGATGATACTATATAAAGCACTAAGTTGCTAATCCTAAATTATTATTAGAGGCCAATTAATATG
Organism: Epiperipatus broadwayi; assembly: GCA_028023455.1. Lineage (NCBI taxonomy): Eukaryota > Metazoa > Onychophora > Udeonychophora > Euonychophora > Peripatidae > Epiperipatus > Epiperipatus broadwayi. Next base: position 7,648,505 of record JAQFVV010000007.1, on the reverse strand, counting down.
CTTGAATACAGATTCCCTCAGCAAACCAGATTCCATGTTTTGACCAATGCTGAAGTTAACTAGTAGGATGAAACAATTGGTTGCCATAACTGGGAATCTGAGACTATGGCATTAGATAGTAAATTAAATATCGCAGTATGAATGTGCAGTTATTCATGTGATTCAGTACCTAGTACTCAGTATCCTGACCATATGACTTCCTAGTGCAATAAAAAACATTTAGTTTGGTATGTTGGAGCAGCTGAATATGTTTCTGGACCCTCATGTTCCAGTTTCAGAAATCTTGCAGTCTGTTCCAAATAATGGGGTGCTGTCACTGTGAGCCCATTTAAAGGAAAGCATAACAAGGTGTAATACACAATAGTGTTTAGTAAAAATGCATTCATAATGCTTATAAATAATACCAATATATTAAAGACAATTTAAAATGCACTTAAATCTATAGCTTCATTCAGCAGAAACTACCTTGATTCACTTCTCAAATTAGCATATCTTAATCATGCTAAGAGGAGTTCATTAATAGCAATCTAATTTTAATAAATTGAATCTGTATATATTCCTTTATAATTAATTAGGAGGGAAAAGCATATTTTGGCTTTATAATAATTACAAATATGCTTGTGATATCATTTCTGGCTGTTTGCAAATCTCTCTAACAAGGTAATATGCGGCAGCTTAAGTAAAACATATGTATATAACAATGAATGCATAGCGGTCTGTTGTTATATGCAAGAATAGATTTCAAAGCAGTGATTTATGTTTTTAAAAAAAGGTTTATATTAATTACTCCCTGATTTGAAATGGAGGCATAGCATAGTATATAAATTTAAAATGAAATCAATAACTAATAGAAATTCAGCATGGCTGCAGGTTATAGAAAATATTAAATTACTAAATGATTTAGTTATTATGATTTAGAAACTTGTTTAGAGTTACATTAATACACAAGCTTTTACAGTTACATTTATAGGTTTATTTTAAACAAAGATTTAATTAATTATGAATTATGACTTTATGAATACTCATAATTAGATGAATGAAATATTATAAGTTTAATAGATTTATAGAGCTCTGTGGTGAAGAATATTACCAATTTTTTCTAGAGACTGAGTTGTCTGGCATTTGGAGTGGATACTGTCACATCTCTGGATAGGTTGCTCTTCCTCAATGTCTTCTTTTGGTAGCTGATGATATTGAACTCCCCCATCCTGGTGGCAATGATGATTGCTGCACAACCTACAGGATCGGCTAAAAGTCACCATTCTTCGATAGGAAGACAGCAAAGTTAAGGTATTCCTAGCCACTCATGTCAATTTTTTAATGGATGTAGCTCCTGTGGCTACTGATTAGATTATATTACAAGAGAGTCTTTGAGTGCTGAAAAATGGGTGTTTATATACTAGATTTCTGATCCCTCTAACATATTTGCCTATATGCCAGGTTTTACAGCATAAAACCCATTAGCTTGTTTACAACTTTTAATTTTAAATTTTAAATTTAACATTCTTTTGTTAATATTTTAAATATAACACTTATATTCTAGTATAAATAAATGTGAATTCTAGGGAATAGAAATTAGTGCTGCATGATTGTATTTGTTTTGACCAAGGTATATTTTAAATTTTGTTATTTTAAGATTTTATATTTGACCTCCAGGCAAATCTAAAACAGGTGCATGTGGTGTGATCTAAATATTTTTAGAAACTAAATAATTTCTGCATAAACATTTTATTATATATGTATGTTGGTCACCCATGGAATTGAGCATTTATATGTGATGCTTGAACAAATGATGAATATTTTTTACATGTACATTATATTAAATTAAAGATTTGTAATTATAATTTCATTGTAATGCTATTAAAACAGTTTCATGTCACAGCTCCCTCAGATATACGTAAGTATGTCCACACATATATAATGATGTTTACACAGACATGTGTTTACTTTAACATAAAGTACATGTAGATATATATTTAGGTATACATAATTATATGTAGATATACATGGATATATGTGTACTTTGTGGGGTTTAAATCTAGAATAATTACTACTATGGTACACAGTAAGCAAAATGGGATGTATGACAAAATATATCATTTTAATGTTAAAATTAAAAGAATACTTTTTCCAATAGGAAAAAAAATGGTGATTTTTTTCATAAACCTAAAGTCAGTATTTTTGAAATGCAAGGTGTTTATGAAATTCCATGTTTACAATGCTCCAAAGCTATGTAGGTCAATAGATGAATTAATGTCAGAATTAAAAAATCTAAAAATGTCTTCAATCAGAAGTTTAATACATCAATTTTTAAAATTTCAATTTTTTTTAGAAATTGGTCACAAACCTGATTGTGATAATGCTAAAATGCTTGCTAATTTGGAAAACTATGATTTGAAAACCATGAGGGTGTCTATTGAAATATTAAAAAGACTGATTTAAATAAAACTGATGAAGTACAATGTACCCCACTTTCGTGGAAACCATTTATTTTATTTATTTCTTCTAATATATACTTGAAATCAATTAATGGTGAAAATGAAGAAAACAAACATTTTGTTAACCCTCTCACAAATTGCCATTTTTATTTGTTCTCAGTTGCTGTTAACATTCAACATTAAGTTCAATATTAAATCATTATTACTAATCAAAAAATAAAAAGTTTGCCTTCATTTGATAGAAATTTTTGCTTATTTTTGAAATAAATTCTGAATATTCATATTTTATTTCTGAAAATATTAAAAAAATGAATTTGTAATAAAAACAAAAAGCTTTGTACATCATTTTTAGAAAGATTATTTTAATTTTTCAAAATCAATGAAATCTTCATTATTTGTCTCTTTTTTTTAAAGATCTGAATCAATAATTATTTATTTCTCTTAAATCTAATAAATTGTACTTTAAAAGCTTATTTTTTTAAAATATTTGTTGCAATATTATATTTTCATATTCATTATTATAATAATAATGATTATGTAGAAGCTAAGCTTGTAAATAGCTTTATGGTATATTTGTATTACAATGTTCTATTTTAAAAAAATAAAGTATTTCAATCAAAATAAAATGATTAATAATTTGTATTTTTGATTTGTAATAAATACTGTATAAATTATTGTACAAAAAATATTGAATTGTAATAAATTCACAAATAAACACATTTTTCATTATTCAAACTATTTTCTCTAAACAATGTCATAAAAAGTTGTGATGTCTGAAATGTTGGACTACAAAAGCATGATTCATCAATGTGGGAGGAAGGAAGATTAAATCCCTGTTATGTTGCCAAATTTTGAAGTTTCTTGCCATCTATGGGTTTTTTCAAACTAAAATTTTATATTATAATGTATATAAAAAATATACTTATTTCAGTATGAAGCTTGCAAAAATTCTCACTAGGAGATGAATTACTTAAAAACATGACAAAAATCATACCAACATTTGAGAAAAGATTAGTCCACCTATTCTGAATACCCAGTTATTTCATACTCAATCTCATTGTTTACCTCATACTCAATCTCTGTACTGCTTAAAATTTAACAGTTTTTTTTTTAAACATCACCTTGATAATGACTGATGTTATTTTGTCAAAAAGTTGGGAAGTAATTCAAAATAATACACAGTTTAACTCAAAATACTTTATTTACATCATATATTCATGAAAACATTAAATGTAATATATATAGGTGTATATTATATTTAACATTTTAATAGTTATATGATGAAAATAATTTTATGTGTTGTTTTGTTTTAATTTTCGATGACTCAGTAAAATAACATTCATCCTTGACTAGGTTACGGTCTTAATGAAGAACTGTTATGTCTTAAGAAGTAATGAGATGGAGTGTGCAATAAAATAATAATCACTCTTATATATATTTATCAATTATTCAGTGATTAACAAAAAAATTTTATTTTCTTCAGTTTTACAATTAATTGATTTCAAGTTGAATTTAGAAGAAAGTGATAAAGTAAAGGGTTTCCCCAAGACTGAAATATGTTGTGCTTCTTTGGATTTACTTAAATCACCCAGTCTTTGTAACACTTCAATAGTCTCTCTCATGATTCTCAAATTATAATTTTTCAAATTAACTAGTATTTTAATATTACCAAAGTCAGGCTGTTGAACAGTTTTTGAAAAATGTGAAATAAAAGCTGATGTATTTAACTTTTAATTGGAGGCATTTTTGTGCCCCCTAATTCTGACATTAATTCATCTATTAGATTGACCACATAGCTTCTTGAGTAATATAAACATTGAATTTCATAGATACCTTAGATTCCAAAGTACTTAGCCTTTAGGTTTACAAAAAAATCACCCATTTTTTTACTAGTGGAAAAGGTATTTGGATAATGTTTTCATGATCCTATTAGTGATTTCTTTTATATAAAATAAACCAATTCTATAACTAGTTCAGTTGTCAATTTTATTATCTTTTTTTATTAGTATGAATGTTGTGTAAACCTTTATATATAATGTTTTTATTGTACCCATTAGAAAATAGAATAGTTTTAGTCAGTTCTATTTCTTGAGCAAGGTAATCTTTATCACACAAACTTTATGATTCATGAAAAGATTTCTTGCCATGTAAAATATATGAGCAGAATAATGATGAGAATTAAAATTAAGATATCTGTTAGTATGTGTGCATTTTCTATAAATAGATATTGAAAAACAGTCATTAGATATTAAAATGGTATCCATTGAAAAAAAAAATGAATTCAAAGCATAAATACCATAAAGCGATATAAATTCACATATCTGAATCAAAGGGAAGGTCTCTTACTAGCTGCATTTAATTAATACATGATTTTCAAAATTATTCATGCTAAGATCAGCAATTATAGATGATAGTGGAGAGCCTACAGAAAGCTCTTTAAATACTTTTGAAAATCATAAATAAAATATGTAATTTCAAGGTAATCTATTGCCAATGAAATAATAAAATCAGATAAATTATTGTATTAAACTATTATAAATAAAGCTTCTCTAACATGAATACTAGTAAACATAGAAAACATTTTTTTTATTTATGACTGTCAAAATATAAATACATTAAAGGGTTTTCTATAGGCTCTCCACTGTCACCTGTAATTTCTGATCTCTTCATGAATAATTTTGAAAATCAGTTATTAAATGCAGTTAGCAGGATATCTTTTATTGGGCTGATATGTGGGTGATACACATGTTATATACCTTTATTGTATTGACATCTTGAATTTCTGTCTTGTTGTTTTAGTGAATGGCATCCTAATATTATATTTACCAAGGAAGTTCAAAACTACAGAATATTTTTTCTAGATGTTTTAAAAACTCTTTATCAATATGTGTTTATAGAAAAATTCATCCATACAAATAGATATCTTAATTTTAATTCTTATCATAATCCTGCTCATATATTTACTGTGGCCAAAAATATTTTGATAAGAGCACATGATTTATCTCATAAAATTCAATTTACTCAAGAAATAGTACTAATTGAAAATATTCTACTTTTTAATGGATACAATAAAAACATATATAAAGGTTTAGTTAGCATTGATACTAATAAGAAAAAAGATGATAAAATTGGTAACCCATCTTGTTAATAGAATAGTTTTATCTTATATTAAAGGAGTCACTGATAACATCAGTAGAACCCTATCTAAGATCAATATTAAAACTACCTTTTTTATTAGCAAAATTATTATTTCTGTAAATCCAAAGTACTTTTAGAATACCAAAGTGTCTATGAAATTCCATGTTTATAGAGCTCAAAAAGGTATGTTGGTCATTCCAGTAGATGAATAAGTGGCAGAATTAGGGAGCATCAAATATGTTTGATCAAAAATTAAATATATCAGCTTTTACCTCACATTTTGGGAAATTAATCACACACATGACTTTGAGAATATTAAATATTAGATAATTTGGAAAAGTATGATTTTAGAACCAAGAGAGTCTGTTGAAATATTAGAGAGATCAGATGGTTTAAATAGAGATGATGAAGCACAACACATTCTAGCCTTGTGGAGATCACTTATTTCATCTCTTTCTTCTAAAATCAATTTGAAATCAATTAATTGTAAAGCTGAAGGAAATAATTTTTTTGTTCATTTATCTATTCTGAATAATCAACCATCAAATTTACAAATATATATAAAAATAATTATCCTTTACTTCATGCTCAATCTTTCTATTACTTAAGTCACAACATTTCTTCATTAGCATCTTAACCTTGACAAGAAACATCAGAAATTAAAACAAAATAATAATACACTGTATAACTATATATATATATATATATATATATATATTGTGCCCTTTTGTATGGGTCTCCATAAATTGTTGTATCCATTTATTTAAAAAATTTTAAATTTAAGATATATTTAACTATATGATGTTAAATTTGTTTATAACAATCTTTTAAAAAATGTAACTAAAGTAATTCATGAGTGTTTGATATGTGAAAATTGTGCTGATGTTTGAAAGAGACATTTCAATGGGAATGATAATGGTATATGGTTGGGAAAACTGGCCATAAGCAATACTGCATAAATAAATTTAATAAATAAATGCTTAAAAAGTTAAAGTTTTAAAAGACAAGTTAAAATTAAATGCTTATATTTATTGTTGATAAGAATTAATATTTAATAAATGGATATAAATATTTTAATTATTAGTATTACATAATAGAAGATTAATATTTGATTTTAATAATATCGAATTATTATTTTAAAAAACTGTTATCATATATTATTTATTTTAGAAATATTTATTTTTAAAAAGTGAATTGTTAGTTTATTTTTAGATTATTACAAGCGTCTGTAGCTTTGTTGTAAAACAGATGTTAATTAAATACACACACACATGCTTGGGAGTTTTTTTTAGTAAAGTTGCAAAGCTATTTTAAAAATTCTGTTATAAAATTTATAAATATTATTTTGGCTATCATGAAATAAAAATAAAGATAATTAATGTGAAATATTAAAATTTGATTTTTAAAATACTGCTTAAAAACGTAACGAATAAAAATAGACTTAGTTTATTTATAAAAATAATCTTATAAAAGTTAAAAGTGAAATTAAGTCAGAAAGAATGTTTTAAAAATGTTTAATGGATTTAAATAAACGATAAAGATTGATTTAAGAATTTAATAATGTGATAAATAATAAATATTAAAAAAGTCATTATTTATTTTTAATTCTGTCTTGTTGGTGAAATATGTAAATAAGTTAGCAAGTCGATTGTTTAATTCACCAATCAAGTGGGAGTTTTCTTCCGGTATAAAACCAAGGTTCAATTGTTTGGAGGAAACTTGTGATTGAAATTCTTAAAGTAAAGGTGCTATTAAAAATAGCTAAGTGAATATAGACGCTCTCAAAATCATTTTAAAATTATAAGAGAGTAGTTTTTAAAATAATTTATAAAAGTTACCGATAAATATGCAGTGTTAATTTATTGTAGTTCCCTATTGATCGTTTCTTATTAATGCTCAATTTACTATCAAATAATCATGAAAACATCGTATAAGGATAAAATGTGTTGGAGACTTTATACTGAAAATTTAACAAATGCTGGATTGACTAGCAGAGTTATTAGATGCCTAACAGTAATACGTTGGACTTTGTATAAATTTAAAAGCTAATGGTAATTAATTTTTATAAAATAGATATTTTTAAAATGAGAAATACTTCTTTATGAAGCAAGTATTTGTAAATTCTAAATTTAAATATATATCTTGGTAAAGATATAATATATAACAGTAATTGAATAAATATTTGCCTTGCTAAGTCTTTATGGTTTAAAAGACTAAATTCTGACAATTTTAAAAGGCAAATAAATTAGTGATTTAATAAGTAAAGAAACCCTTATAAGTAAAAATTATTGTATTATTAAAGTCTGAACGCTGGCCGTACAAAAGACTTTAAAAGTAATCTTACCTGAATATCTATTATGGAATGCGCAAATCTACGTGGATATCCAAATCAAATCAATTAAAATAATTAAACAAGAACTTTATAAATTATAGACTAATTCTAAAAATAATAACTTTTAAATAATATTTTTTTTAAAAAAAGAAATGAACCTGGATTCTATAAACTATTTTAATTTTATTTTGTTTTATGGTGGAACTGACTTTCTTTATTTTTTTAAAAAGAACGTTTTCATTTATTCCATAAAAACTTTTAAAGAACACGTGATGTACCGGAAAAGGAAGTAGTGTTTGGTGAAAGTTTGTGCCTAGGAAAAAGAACATTATAACTGGAAAGAAGACACCGTTGGATGTTATGTAATATATTTATTTATTGACTAACATAAATATTTAATTAAGTATTGATTTATTAAAGATAGGAAAGGTACATTTACATTTTTTTTAAAATAATAACTAAATACTAATATAACTTTTTATTGCATAAAGTTTATTTTATAATTATACAACACGTAATATTTTAAAGAATAATTGTTGAGTGTAAATGTGAAAATATTTTGTAAAACTGGAATCCTGGAGGACATCGTGACGGACTGTACATTGAAGTATTATTTATGGTAAAATTGTGTAATAATAATAATAATTTGATGTATTTACTATGTTTTCTTTAGATCAATCAAATGTTATATGATTATTGTATGAATGTATTAATGTTTAAATAATATACACGCATAACATTAATAATAGCAGTTTTATTTTAATATGCATATTTTAAATTAATGATATAAATTTAGTATAACGTAATATGAGAACCTAGAAATAATTATATGATTCTTTCGTGAATGAATTTCAATGTTTCTGTTCCAATATTAGAAATCAGATTTATTATACTAGTGTAAGTTATTTATTTTTCTTTTAAAGTTAGTAAGAAGTATATAAGGTCTATATTTTATTTTATTTTTATTAGATGAGTTACGTTAATTTTACATAGAAATTTATATTTTTGATTGAAGGCTTATTGTAAATAGATGATGAGGTATAGGAGAGTTTGGATCGTTATTATTTTTGGTTTTAAAATTGGTCATTTGTTTTTACTGAAATTAAATAGGGTTTAAATGACTTTTGTAAGTAGTAGTTTTATAAAGGAATAGGAATAACAAGTAAAGAAAAGTAATGATTTAAAATGGAAAAGAATCATAGAATTTTTATTTAACATTATACTTGATAAAAGTTGAAATTATTGAATAATTTAAAATATTATTTTTAAAAGAACATATACCTATTGCATATTTTGATAAGACATGTGGTATGACATTATATCGGAATGAAATAAACAGTGATAATCAATAATTGTTATTATATTACAAAATTCTATCAGTTTATACATTAATTGATCTTTAAGTGATATTAATGGTACATTTAATACATACTAGTACATTATAATATAAATAACAGTAAGACTTAAGTGAAATAGCATTTTTAATTATTAAAGTTTGTTTATTTACATACATGCTACATGAATGATATCTTACATAAAACCTTTTCTTATATTAATTGATAACAAATGATTTTTATTAAAATTAGAGTCATAAACTTAATTAAATGTTATTGATAGAACATTTAATAAATGTATAAATTATCTACTTATGATTATGGAAATAGTAACAGTGTAAAATCTTGTATTATTATTTTCTTATTTTTTTTTTGTTTATTTTCTTTAGTTTCATTTAAATGTAAATAGTGTAAATAAGTTATTTGTTAAAGTTAATGTAAATAAATTTGTTAAGTTGTTTAAAAGATGTGTTGAATTCATTATTTTACACCACAGCATTTGACAACAGATAATTTGAATATACATAATATTTGCACAATATGAATTTATTATTTTATTATTTGAGTAAGAAATACTTTCTTAATAAAATTTATAGAAATTGATTGACATTAACATATAATATTACAATGGTCATAAAGTAATTATAATGCACAATATAAGAGTATAATATTATTTATTGCCACAAATTGTTAAATTATAATATTTTGACATATTTTAAAATTTAGATACTATATGGAAATGAAAGACATACATATGATTTGTTTATTTTCTTAATGATTAAAAGTATAACCCAATAGATAAGATTAAGATATACCCTAAAGATTATTATTGTTAGTGATTATTATTAGAATAAGTTAGGTGTATTTAGGTTTGATATTAAATCCCTTATCATTCCTATCTACATGAATTATTATTACTTTAAGATAATTAGAAGGACCTGAGATCATTTTAATTATATTTCCTTAACAATAGATTGAGATTTATTTATCTATTATTATAAAAGATAATTCATTTATAAAAGTCATAAGAGTGCTGTAGAGTTAGTAATGAGATAATTAGAAGTAATAGTATTCTTATGCCATTGAGACAGTGTCTTGGAAAGATATTGACTCAATGTAAATCTGATTACCAATTGTAACTTCACTTCACAGTCTCATGATTTTAATTAAATACTTATTTGATTAATACATTATATTGAACTATATTAATTTGATAAGTTATAATATTATAAAAATATATTAAAGATAATTGTACATATTTTAGCCGAGTATAATGATTTTATTGAGCTAGTCATATTTTAAATTATATCATATATCGAGAAGTGAGGATACAATATATATATATATAAGTTCCAAAGGTTCTATCACTTAGTTTATCACTAAAGACACTTTAATAGATATAAATACTGACTATATACAATAAAATTTATAAATTATAAATTCTTAAAACATATAAATCAAAACATAAGAAAAAAAAACAAATATCTTCATGGTGTATTTTTAAAAGAATCAATTATTATCAGTAGGTCCAGATCATTCCAACACATGCTTTTATCATGATAATTTAGTATTTACCCATGACAAACAATTTATGATTGTGACACTACTTGAATTCTCTTATTTGGACACAATAATATCACAGATCATTGATCCCTGATTATTCTCTGATCCTAATACTTCACTTTTCATTTTCTCTTCTTACCTCCAACACACATTTCTGCATACCTTGTTGAGTGGTTTAAAATTTATGCCTTGTTGTTCTGTTATGGGTCTATGTCTCAGATCTATAAGCAAAAATTTTGGGGAAAACATATCTATTAATAACATTCCTTTTCAAACACATAGGCATATTTCCTTTTAATATTAACTCATTTCTACTGAAATAATTCTATTCAACATTGATTTTATGATTAATTTTATTCACTATGTTGCTATCTTTATTAGTAATATGACCAAAGTATTTGTGGTTGTTAACTTCTTCTAATTCATTATTTTTTATGTTTTTCTTAGAAAAGATATTTAAATAAGCATTTATTTTTATAGCGCTGTGCTTTATAAATTGTAATGTATTAGAAAAGATATTAAATATTATGCTTAGTCTTTATTATGATAGAGATTATTATATCATTTTTAATGAGACTAAACTCAGCTAAAGATTGACATATTAATTATTAAATCTCTGCATAAATATTATTCATTTAATACTTTCTACTTTTTTCTGCTTATGAATAAAATAATTGCTACATACTGTAAGTTCTAAATTCAGCCACTCTTAAAATATTTGAATAAAGACATAAGTAAAAAATGAATAATCCCCAATATCTATTTTTATCAATAGGTCTAAATCTTTACTCAAGCACATCTTTACAATCTTAATTTAGTATTTATCTAGTTTATATTATTATAATTATGTTTTCAAGTGTAACATTACTCAAACAAACTTATTTTTGTCAATATCTTCTTGTTTGCATATGTCAAACACTATTACTAATAATTTTATTAGGCTATAAATTATTATTCCATTGTGCAGAAGAAAATTAACCTCGATCATGTGCTGTTTTTATAATTGATAAATCTCCATGAACTCACCCATTAGGAAGAGTTTTAAATATTTAAGTGACTCACTTAAACTTAGAGCATGTTCATATATACACAAACCCTTACTGGCTTAGCTTTTATCAGGGCTTGAGTCTATTGTATGCCTGACATCATAATTGGTAAATGAATTGTACAAATTTAGTTAACCTATCACAGAAGAAAGATGGAGTCTCATTTTTAACCACCTGTAATTAAAACATATATTAATTATGAATACATATAAATCTACTATTATTATGTGCTGAAAAATATGTAATTGCACAGAAGGAAATTAACTTCCAATCAAGTGCTGTCTTCATAACTGTTATAAATCTCATAGACTTATCCATCAGTTTAAAATCTTACATGAATTACTTAAGCTTAGAGATATTTATATATACACCAATTCTTACTGAATACACCCTAAGCTTAAGGGATTCACTTCAGCTTTTAAAACTCTTACTGACAGGTGAGTGTGCAGAGATTTATAACAGTTACAAAAACAGCACATCATAGAGGATTAATTTTCTTCTGCATAGTCCAACATTGTTCAACAATTAATAATAGTAGATTTAAATGTATTCATAATTAATGTATGTCTGATTGCAGGTGGTTAAAAATGAGACTTTGTTTTTCTCTGTGATATATTAACTAAATTTGCACAATTCAATTGTCAACTATAACATCAATTTCTAATATAAGCATGGTTAATAAGCATTAGTGTATATATGAATACATTCTAAGCTTCAGTGATTTACTTAAGTTTTTAAAACTCTTACTTAATGATGGTAAGTGTGTGGAGATTTACAACAATTATAGAAACAGTGCATGATCAGATGTTAATTTTCTTCTGTACAATTACAGATATTTTGGCACTTAATAATAATAGATTTAAATTATTATATCATTTACTATGTTTTGACATGAAAAAATAGAATGTAAAGGAATAATATTCATTGTAGATTTAATATTCATGCTGGGGTTTGATAATTGGATATATTAATTATAATTGAGTTTAAAAATTTGTATCAGAACTTTAAAATAATTTATAGGCTAATAAAATGATTAATAAATAATTTTGACATATCTATTTAATATCATTAAAAATGAGAGTGTTCAAGTAATGTTGTATTGTAAATTTAATTATGTTACACATTGACCTAGAATCTGGTATATAACAATTGTCAAATGTTGCTTGGAATTATTTGGTGTTTGGAATGGCTATAAGGCAGACAGCATAACCATTAAATATAGATAATCTTCTGAATTTAATATGAAAACAGGTCAAACCATCTGGGATTCGTTAATTAGTTATGTGGTTGATATGCAAGTGGAAAGAAATGAGGGAGATTAATTAATGATAACAAATACAGATTTTCTATAAGCTAGAAAAGAAATTGGATATGAGTAGATTGGAAGGAAGAATTTTGTTTTGTTCTTCTATTTTACAGTTGACATTAGTTGTACACTTACCTATTTATTAACAAATATGGAATAACTAGTTGTGTAACCATAGCTACCTGAAAAATAGTCATGACCTTGCTTGGAAGGTAGACATTATTAATCGCTATATTAGCTTAACAAAAATTCATCAAATAAAGTGCTGTATTGATGTCTTAATATTTTTATAACAAAGACATATATACTGTAATATAATAATATTAATTTTTGGATAAGAATTAAATTATTAGTAATAATTAATTAGAATCATTATTACAGTCCAATTAAATTTTACAAACTTTTCTTGTTATTTTTAGAAAGAATTAAACAAAGTCTGTTTTAAAGAATTGAAGTTTTAAATCTTGATTGATTTCAGTTAAAACATTTTAAGCTATACGGTGAACATTTTACCATAGTGTGAGAATTCTGGCATATGATAACGAATCATGACCATCTTATTTGAAAAAAGCCATCTTTATTTGTAGACTTTCTTGCTTCGTCTAATTAGGTTTCCAGCTTTTCAAAATCTTGTCTTTTTGTCTAGATTCTGGTTCTTAGAGATTCTGCACTTTCTAATCAGTGGCAGCTTGCTGCAATAATAGATTTTCTTTGCAAAGTTAATTTTCTTGAGTAATTCAAGTTAAACATTTAAACTCTTAAAATTACTGAAAGCACCTATCTATGACAACAGATTCCTGGCTGAGAATATCTGTTAAAAGGATAAAACTTGAGGTTCATTCATTTTTAATGTGATAAGTTTTGTTCGCTAAAATTCCGCAGTTTTAAGATAACCCAATATAATTACTAGTTAGTACTGTTACTGAAATTTACTAATCCTTAACGGGTGTCTGTTGTAATAAATAATAGTTTGAAATATTTAGTTCTAGCTTTCTTAACGAATATAATATATATATATGAGCGATGTGTAAATATGAAATTGCCATATATATATATAATATTTTTAACTAAAAGTTCAGACAATTTGCATTAACAATAGTAAATTTATAAACATAATTATTAAAGTATTAATCATCATCATTTTGAACATTATGGATTCATGGCAGGATGAAGATCTCTTCAACTTTAATCTACTTCTCAGATTCATAGCTTCTGTCACTATTTCTCTTCAGAATTTTTTTTTTTACAATCTATTAGAATCCATTTTAAGTATTCAGTAGCATGTCCAGCCCAACTCTATTTTTGCCCTATAATTCTTTTAGTTATGGCCATGATTACTACCATGGTAGCTAATTGTTCTATCAAATTTCACTTTTGATCCCTTCTCCTTAGTCCCAATATTCATTTGTCCATACATCACAGTATAATTTTAAGTTTTTATATTGTTCCATAAATTATCCATGTCTCAAAACATTATGTAAATACTGGTAAACCTCAATCACTAAAAATCTTATTAATCAAACACATGCATATTTCTATTTAATACTAACGTGTTTTCATCAAAATCATTCCCTTCCTATTTAATTCTATGCTTAAGTTTCTATCTGCATTTACAATCTGAACAATATATTTGTAATTGTTAACTTTTTTTTAATATATTACTATTAATTAATCTTAAACTAGGTAGCAAATGTACATGGTTTGAAGTTCATAACCAACTGAAGTTAACCATCCAATCATGCTCTCTCACAAGAACTGGTTTGCAAGAGGAGTGTCATATTTTTGTGGATGTTGACCTCTCATAAGAAAATTAAATATTCTTTAGTTAATGAAATGTCTTTTCAACTCTAGGATTTCCAAGAAGGCATGAATAAAATTAATGAAGATTTGCAAATTGTGAAAAATTGGTGATTTTTTTGTTTTGCTCTGGTTTTCCTCTGGATGGAAATTTTTAGATATCCACTCAGAATCTAGAAAGTAAACAAGCTTGGCTTTATATATAATCAAACAGTTTATTAGTTAGGAGTTCATAAGAATCACCATCAAGAGTGACAGAGCTGGAGTTACAATCCATGGACTTTGAAGGCTAGGATCCAACAGTATATCACTGAAATAAGTCATGCAGAGAAAAAAATTATCTCATGGTTTATTGTTCAGGGATTCATAAGAAGTCCAAGACCCAGGGGTGAAGGAACTAAATCATGATCATTAATTGGCAAATCAAATGGTTTGTTGGTCTGAAGTTTTCAACAAATTTGAGTAATGGAAGTAACATTGTCATAACCTTCATCAATGGACTCTAAGACTCTCCAAGTCTGCTGCATTTAAACTGCACTAAACCAATTTGTTTATGATTTGAGAGTTTATAAAAAGTTTTAATACTACCCATGACAGGCTTGGTATCACAATCTACTGACATGGACCTTCAGAGGCCATAACTCCTTGTTTATCAGAAGTAGCAGTGTTGGACCTTGAATTCTCTAATCTGTCACTCTATTATAGCATTTATGTGAATAATAATCTTCCTATTTATAAAATTATCAACAAATTATATGAGAGCAATTTATGATTATTTTCTTCTGTGTAAAACTTTAGGATATGTAAAATAAATTATTTGTTTAATTAGCAAGAAAAGAGTAAGATAGTGATTTACTAAATATTTCAGCACATTTTAAACTCTGGTTATTCTTATAGCTATTTTCTTTTTGCAGTTTCTAATTCCAAAATGATATTAGACACAAGATAAGTAAATATTGTGCCAGACTTAATAAACACATAAGTAATAAGACTAAATGTGGACATGCAGAATGTTGATGCAACATTTTGCATAGTTTCTGATTTAGTAGACTCTTAAAGTAATGACATTGAAAATAGCACAACATCCATACTTTGTTGGAAATAGTTGGGTTAGAATTAACTTTTAACTGAAGTTTTAGATTCATATTGCTATCACATGTCAGTTCTGATTGTGTAGAATATTCTGGATACAACAACCAATCTTTGATAAGGAAATTTCTAAAGCATTTTCTATTATTTCCATCATTTGAAATAGTTTGTTTAAACCTTTAAACATCATACAATCACCATTTCTAATGCTACTAATGGCATTTGGTACAAGCCATAGTAAGTAATGGATACATGAAAATTTGTGCACAAAATCTTTATTTAGTGTCTACTCATCTAACATCCTCAGACTAATTTCTACCTTATGACTTCTCACTGATGAAAGCCACAAGTTAGAAACTAGTCTGGAAATATTGGATGAGTAGGCACTAGATAGGGATTTTATGAACAAATCTTTTTGCATCCATTGATTACCCATGGCTTGAATTTGATGGCAAAACTGTATGGAGTGTTTGTTACTGTTGTAAATAGTTTGCGGTTTTTGCATTTCTATTGGATCATTAAACTCTTTAAAGTATTTAGTGACATTTTAATTCAATGTCTGTTGGTCAAATTTATGTTGTTGGTTTTTTTTTGAGCATCAAATATAGATTATTTTGGATTTCCCCCCCAAATATTAATTGTTATCAATAGGATATAGATAGATTCCCAATAAATATAATACATCACAATTGTAAAGAAATCTCTTATAATATCTTTATGCCCTGCATTGTTCAGGGTAGTAGTAAGGTGGTGCAATCTGGAGCTCCACATGTATGGCTTTTAGACCACTCCAACTTATAAACCCTTAAGCAATAAAGTAATTCACTTTAAAGTAATGCATAATTAAACATGGAAATTAACATTTAAAATAAACAAATGTAATTACTATGATTGCTGAAGATTTCTAGTAGTAATTTGTTTGTTTTCTAATTTGGGAGATCAAATAAAATAATATCTATAAATATCAGGTATTTTTATGTATAAGCCTTCTCAAATGTATTGACAATTGTTGACAAAGTGAAGGTGACTGGATAGTAAATTTAATTAATCAGAACATCTGGCAAACAATATATCTATTGTTTCCAAAGTTAGGCTTGGTATTGCAAATTATCTTACATAGAACTTTCTATTTACATTTATATTGATTTTGAAAATTGTACGAGCAACTATTTCTCCTTTACATTGCAATAGTTTTTTTTACTATTTCAAGATGGATCTCAAAATTGGAAGTTCATAATTATAGACAGTAGAAAATCCATACAATTTTATATAAAATTAACCAATAGCAAGCAAATGCCTTTACTATTTGGGAGTTCATAACAATTTTGACTTCTAGAAATGATGAATCTGAGGTTGTGATCCACGAACATTGACCATCAGAGTTTTCTATTCAAACACTGCATCAAAACAATTAGCCAAACAATTAATTTAATGGATTGATAAATTAAAAATGTTTTTTAAATTTGTTAAATTTTCAGTTTCTGTAAATAAAATGACTTTTCTTAGATTAATATTTTAGCACATTTTGATGTTTTGTTTGAATAAATGATATAAATAATGTAACATAAACCCTCTTTCTAAAAGAGTATTGCCATTCTAACTCTCATATAAAAAAAGAACTGAAAGATAAAATAGTTTTATAGTAATAATTTTTGCCATGCTTATACAAACCAATCTGTAAATCACCATTACACCTATCTGAATATAGACTATGCTGATCCATTTTCAGCTTACATGACTCTCTTCAGCAAAAAATTGTTATTTCTGAAGTACTTCAGCACTATATCTAATTGTAGCTCTCCAATGTATTTTATTTCCTGTCATATTTTCTCCAATGGAAACAATCCACATCACATTTTTTAAAAATAACTTCCAGGTCATTCTTATATCAAAAACAATGTTCCTATTTATCTTAATTAAGACACCTTGTTAGGAAACTTTGCATTGCTCATTTGTTTTACATATTCAATCCAATAAAGATGTGATTACACTCTATTTTATACCTTTGTGTTCAGCAAGTTGAAGAACATATTGACTAGTTTTAAAATCCCGTGATTGTATTTTTAAACATTTTATGGAACATCCTTTAAATGAAACTTTTCTAATGCTTTTATAGTGCATAGATAGAGAGTCCAAGTATGATCAAATAACAGCTCTACATATAGCTAACTTAGTTACATTAGTTTTTTTTCATGTGTCAAAGCATTGGCCAGTGAGCGAACCCAGGACAACTGCTTGTAAGGCTGCTGTACTGCCAACTGAGCCACCAACGCTAGTTATTTTTTTGTGATGAAATATTCTATCATTAACTTGTTAATAGCACTATCAGACATGGGTGTCTATGTTTCATTTTAACATCCAAGCTCACCAGTCACATAAAATCACCAAAATATTTAAATTTAATACATTCTCATGTTTATAACTACTCAAGTTTTTTTTTTATTTATAGATTAGACAACTTCCATATTTCTCCATTCTTTTTTATTTCATAAATAATTTCATACAAATAAAGATACAATAAAATACAAATAATCCCAAACCAGCACTCATCAGTTGGGCCAGGTCATCATCTCTCATATATATCTTTATTACATGTAGAGTACTTATGTAGAGCAAATTGTCTCATTTTTATTTTCAAGCGTCAATTTACTCCACTCACAACTTGATAAATTCGTAATGATTATTACTAATAATCATTATTAAACTAGAGATTTTCTCTAGCACAGATATAAACTTTAATCCAAGTTAAAGATTAATATATCTGATTTACAGCACACACACACACATGACTATTTACGTTTATCTTTCTCCCATGCGTACTTATTGGGAATCTTTCTTTTTTTGTTGGCTGATATAGATTTTGGATTTTTTGAACATTATCTTTATATGTTGCATTCAAAACATTAAGTATATTTTATAAATCGTCTTTTGAATTGGCAAAAGTAACATGATCATCAGCATACTATAATCCTGAATCCAAGAATATGAACTTCTCGTTTTGCTTTTAATTTATTTAATATAAAAATTCCATCGTCAAACCTGTATTGCATCTTGGTATTTGTTTCACTAAACTATTTATAAATAGTTCAAAAGACAGTTGTCATAAAAACTGAAAACAATGTAGACCGAACTACACATCATTCTTTTACACGTTTTTATTTCAAATGTCTCAGACTTTCCATTTGTAATAATAACAATTCCATTCATTCCATCATGTAGTAGCAGTATAAGAATAAATTTTGGTGGGCAGCCATCAAATGCCTTGACCAAAAGAATAAAAGCAGTACATACATGACTTTTTTGTTACTTAGACATTTCTTGATTGGCCTCGCAACAAAAACCATATCTATAATGCATCTTTATTCTCTAAAGCCATCTTAATTCTCTAATAACTATTAAGACTATTAGGGGGGCATAAAATAACCAGAACCATTTTCTGGTTTGTGCATCTTTTGTAGTATATACTTCAGCTGTCACATACTATTTTCAGGAATCATTCTGCATCAGTCTTCCAAATGACATTGCCATGCAAAATTGTGGGACCATGAAGCACATGCTTTTGTAAAATGTGTTTCATGTATTTGTCATTTTTTTACAAAGTTTAAAAAAGTTAAACAATGTGAAATTCTGTTCTCGTTTACAGTAAATGGCAGGAAAACTGTTGTAATGCTTGAAACAGATTATAAGCAAGCTGATCTTATATAAACACAAGTTATTGAATGGTTTAATTGAAATGTTAAATTTTCCACATCTCTTTGCAAGTGAAGTCCAAAGTCAAAACAATGCTGACGTTTGTTTTGAGGCAAATATTTTTTTCTCTAATTTTGTTCATAATAGTCAGGCATTTTATCTGCAAGTTCTGAAACATTTACATGATGTGGTAAAATGTAAACATCCCATTTGATGGAAAAGAAAAGAATTAGATTTCCAGCCCAACAAAGTGTCATCTTTCAAAGCCTTGGGTGTGAAACACTTTTTAATTAAATTCAGCATGACCCAGCTTATCTATCAGCTGTATTTGCTCGATCTTGCTTCATGGGATTTTTTTTAATTTCTTGAATGAAAAATTATCTCTTTTTTTGCAGACATAGATCTAGGGGAGTCGGGATGACAGAGATCTTAAAATTCATCACCTTGCAAGTATTTCCACATAGTGAACTTAGAATTGGAAGAGGGGTGATGACTTAGATGTTAAAGTGCATTACTTTGCAAGTATTTCCATACTTCAAAAAATGAAAACAGGTTTACACCAGTGAATTGCATTAAATATATTATACTTTTTAAAGAGATTAAATTTGCAATACCTAAAAAGTATATACCATTTTTTCTTACAAAATTCCAGTTATTGTTGGATCGTCACTGTAGTGAATACTGATGCTATTCCACAATAATTGTTACAATCTTATCTATTTGGAACAATAGAAACATCCTTAAGATCAACCAGATGGCATAACTTCATGAGTCTATATATTCCTTTAAAAAAATCCAATAATTAGATGCTAAAATATCACCATTATATTTTAACACTTCTCCAGATATCTCATCATTATCTCACTTCTAGTATCATTATATAAAAGATGATCAAAATACTCCTTCCGTTTGTTTAAAACATGTTTATCACAAATTGGAAAATTACATTGCTGGATATAATAGTTTTGTGATACTATTTCTCAAGTCCATATGTTGGTTTGAATGTACTGAAAAAAGATCTAGAGTGACTACAATATTTTCTTTACAATATTTATCAACAAATCATTTTAAAATCTTATCAATCATTGAATTTTACCTTCCAGATTTAGTTTATTATTTTGCCAAATAGATTATATCATGTGTTTTCTTTTCATCAAATCATTGATAATAAAGTCATTACTGGAAAAACAATCATAATTCTTTTTTTAGTAATTGTAACACATTGCTTCATTAATATGATAATCTTGGATCTAAAAATTACGAATTTTAAATGTGAACCACAGTTTTCTGTACATTAAATCAATCTTTAGCTGCTATGATTCACTAATAAAGATAAATATCAGAAAATGATCAATCAGAAGATGAGGATTTTATAGCAGTACAACAAATTATGGTCATTAATTACTCAACTTTATAGTAAATGGCTTTAGATTAGGATGAAGATAACTGTCTTGGAAATATGCAAATAAGCATGTAAATAATTATGTGATGTTGTTTACATTTCATTTTATCTTTTTTCCCAATTGTAAATTTTTTTTATTATGCATATAAGTTTAAAATTAAATATCTATTAATTTAAATAAAATATTAAAAATAATGATATGTGGAAAAGATGTATGACTTCCATACTTCATGCTGAACCAATACTCTTCAGTTGGATCAAATCACAATCTCTTATAATGTTATTATGTAAGTTTTTGTGATGGTATTATAGATGGAACTATAGATTGGATTATTTCTGTCATGTAATATTAATTGTTAAATTTCTTTAGTTATAAAAATACATTTAACTGTTACTAATAATACATAGATTATAATACATTGAGTTATATTCCTCTCCTTTCTACTTCAGGTTGCAGACATGACCAATGACAGAATCAAATCAGGGATCTTTAAAGTCATGAATATTAAATTTAAAGTTCTGGCAAAGGCAATATTTAGTAGACATTTTATTTATGTACACATGAGCCTTCTAAAGTTAGTGGCATATAAAATGTCATGATGCCTCCAAACATGTTTTAATAAAACAAATGATTACTTTCAGAATGACTTTTTCAATATTTAATTCAGTAGAGACCATTCAAACATTACTCTTTTATATAATTTTGTATTGTCTTACCTTTTGCACTGTTATTTATCATATTAATCTTATATTTATATTGAATGTTTTTTCACTACTCACATTTTATGTTTTTTTTTTTTTTACTTAAGTTTATGTACTTTTCAACATTTTTATTTTAGCTTCCTCATTCAAAAACATTTCTATTCTGTATCACCTTCAAAATTTTCTAATGTGTCACTATTTACTCTCATAATAATTACATATTTTTTAAGAAAATAAAAATAATATAAATTAACAATAAATAGATTATTACGCAGAGGCTAAAACTCTCCATGCAGTAGTGCCACCCAATGCAAGCCAGAATAATCAATGGATGTGAAGGTTTTGCATAAAATCCATATGTAGTGCCTACTCATCCAATATCCCCAGACTAATTTTTACCTTATGGCTTTCACCACTGAGGAGCCTTGGATCTGAGAGCATTGCACTTAGATCTTAGGATTTAATGCATCCTCCAGCTTAAGATCTAGGCGCAGTGCTCTCAGATCCAAGACTCTTCAGTGGTGAAAGTCACAAGCTAGAGACTAGTCTGGGGATATTGGATGAATAGGCACTAGATAGGGATTTTTTGCACAAACCTTGTATCCATTGATTACTCTGGCTTGCATTGAGTGACACTACTGTATGGAGAGTTTAGCCTCTGTGTAAACAGGTTGTATAACTATAAAGAATGGTGATCATATGAAATAGATTATTATTATTATTATTTTCAACAAACAAAATTCATTGTGTTATCTGAAATACATACACAACAAATACCAAAATTAATTAGTTATTGAATGTAAATCACATCATCACAACCAAATATTTAATAAACTAATAGAATTCCAGCAATCTGTTGCCATTTCTCTTTATTATCTGTCGCCTTGACTATTTATTTAAGAATTAAGTGTGATGATACCCAGTAGAGCATTACTTGTCCATAAATATTTTCTTTCTCTCTTTTTTTAAATTTAATATTAATTATATTAATTGTAAAAGATTTATAACAGTTTTTCAACTTGGAGATAAAATATCAATGCATAGAATATCTGAAAATAACAACCTCTTCCATAGAAAACTTTCCATTGTAGTGAGATGTAACACCTATATAAAGACAAGCAGAATAATTGTATTAAGTAGATATAATCATAGGCTATCAATATATAAATTTCTTTCACCGAACATTAGACTTTAGTTTTTACATAATTTATCTTATACATTGTGGTTATACATGTAGAACTTCTTTTATTCAATTTGGTTTAAATTCATTATATCAAAATTATAAAGTTTTATCCCTGATTTTAATACAATCATTTGAAATGAGATAATGGTAAACTTTGAACTTTCCAGATATGACTTTTTTTTTTGCAGTGTGATATTGATTTTCATTCATAGTATTGTAATTTTGATTGGAAGATTAAAAAATATGTAATTATGAATTTGAACTTAGTACTTAAACTATACAAAAATATACATTTCTGTGGCTAATCTAGTTAAAGCAATCTTTTTGTATTTTACTTACTTTCAATCTTTATTTTCTATGTAAATGATCTTTTACTATAAAATAATAAATAAAAATGAATATTTTTTTATAACTTCTCACATAAAGCTTATGATGTATTAGCTTCTTATCAACAGGGAAGATATTATACAGTTCTCTTTTTGTAAATTTACCTTCAATCTATTTTAAAAAATAATTGAATGGTCTTATTGCTCAGGAATTCATAAGAAATTTGAGTTCTACAGATACCAGAACTGGAATTGATTTGTAGTCCTTATGGTCCATGATTTGAACCCTTCACCATTCTTTTATTATTAAATAATATTCAAACAAATGAAACACTCAGCTAGACAAATCAATGTTATATTGTTTTTATTAATAATATGTATTTTTAATGAAGCTTTACTGGTTAGGCTATATTATTATCGGCAACTATCACACAATCTCTATCGACACATTAATTTTAAGCAAGATTCTATTTATTCTAAGTCACTTCTACCTTTTGTGTAAACTTAAATCATCAATAGAGTGCAGATGTAGTGCTTAACCAATCTCTATTTAATGTTATACCATCTAATATCTGCAATTATCAATGAAGAGTTTTTGAATTATAGGCTGATAGCTTGATATTAGAAAAAGATGTAAATAATGGCTACTGAAAAAAATATGGATTAAATCCAAAATATTCATTTTCTGTAAAATCCAGAACCTACTCTTCTCATTAATGAAATCTACAAGCCATAAAAAAGTATGGGAGTAAGGACAGGACAATACTGGATAGGGATTATGAAACATACCAACTAGCACCTATTTAATTAGTCAACCATATACTAGATGACACAACTGAAGTAAAAGAAATTGATTTGCTACTTAGATTTTATTATCATTAATATATATTGTACCCTCACTTCTCGATATATGATATAATTTAAAAATATGACTAGCTCAATCAAATCATTATGCTCAGTTAAAATATGTACAACTATCTTTAATATATTTTATAATATTATAACTTATCAGATTTATTCCAAACTTATCAAAAATTAATTTAGTTCAATATTATGTACTAATTAAATAAATATTTAATAAAATCATGAGACTATGAAGTGAAGTTACAATTGGTAATCAGATTTACATTGAATCAATGTCTTTCCAAGACATTGTCTCAATGGCATAAGAATACTATTACTTCTTCATTATCTCATTCCTAACTCTACAGCATTCTTATGGCTTTTATAAATTAACTATCTTTAATAATAATAGATAAATAAATCTCAATCTTTTGTTAAGGAAATATAATTAAATGATCTCAGGTCCTTCTAATTATTTTAAAGTAATAATAATTCATGTAGATAGGAATGATAAGGGATTTAATATCAAACCTAAATACACCTAACTTATTTTAATAATAATCACTAACAATAATAATAATTAGGGTATATCTTAATCTTATCTATTGGGTTATACTTTTAATCATTAAGAAAATAAATAAATCATTCGCATGTCTTTCATTTCCATATAGTATCTTAATTTTAAAATAGACCAAAACCTTATAATTTAACAATTTGTGGCAATAAATAATCTTATACTTTTATATTGTGCATTATAATTATTTTATGATCATTGTAATATCATATGTTAATGTCAATCAATTTCTATAAATTATATTAAGAAAATATTGTGTTTCTTTCTCAAATAATAAAATAATAAATTCATATTGTGCAAATATTATGTTTATTCAAATTATCTGTTGTCAAATGCTGTGGTGTACAATAATGAATTCAACACATTTTTTAAACAACTTAACAAATTTATTTACATTAACTTTAATAAATAATTTATTTACACTTAAATGGAACTAAAGAAAATAAAAAAATAAGAAAAATAATAATACAAGATTTTTACACTGTTACTATTTCCATAACTATAAGTAGATAATTTATACATTTCAGAAAATGTTTTATTAATAAAATTCAATTAAGTTTATGACTTTAATTTACATAAACACTACTTATTATCAATTAATATAAGAAAAGATTTTATGTAAGATATCATTCATATATCATGTATGTAAATAAACCAGCTTTAATAATTTAAATGATATTTCACTTAAGTCCTACTGTTATTTATGTTATAATGTATAAGGCTGTATTACATTTATTATCAATATGACTCAAATATTAATTAATGTATCAACTGATATAACTTTATAGTATAACAACAATTATTGATTATCACCATTATTTCATTCCGATATAATGTCATACTACATGTCTTATTAAAATATGCAATACGTATATGTACTTTAAAAAAAATAATATTTAAAATTATTCAACAATTTCAAATTTGATAAAGTATTATGTTAAACAAAATTCTATGATTCTTTGCCATTTTAAATCATTACTTTACTTTACTTGTTATTCTTATTCCTTTATAAAAACTACTACCTACAAAAGTCATCTTAACCCTATTTAATTTCAGTAAAAAACAAATGACCAATTTTAAAACAAAAAATAATAACGATCCAAACTTTCCTATACCTCATCATCTATTTACAATAAGCCTTCAATCAAAAATATAAATTTCTATGTAAAATTAACGTAACTCATCTAATAAAAATAAAATAAAATATAGACCTTATATACTTCTTACTAACTTTAAAAGAAAAAAATAAATAACTTACACTAGTATAATAAATCTGATTTCTAATATTGGAACAGAAACATTGAAATTCATTCACGAAAGAATCATATAATTATTTCTAGGGTATCATATTACGTTGTACTAAATTTATATCATCAATTTAAAAAAATATGCATATCAAAATAAAACTGCTATTATTAGTCTTGTGCGTGTATATTATTTAAAACATTAATACATCCATTCAATAATCATATAACATTTAGTTGATCTAAAGAAAACATAGTAAATACATCAAATCATTATTATTATTACACAATTTTACCATAAATAATACTTCAATGTACAGTCCGTCACGATGTCCTCCAGGATTCCAGTTTTACAAAATAATTTCACATTTACACTCAACAATTATTCTTTAAAATATTACGTGTTGTATAATTATAAAATAAACTTTATGCAATAAAAAGTTATATTAGTATTTAGTTATTATTTTTTAAAAAAAAAAATGTAAATGTACCTTTCCTATCTTTAATAAATCAATACTTAATTAAATATTTATGTTAGTCAATAAATAAATATATTACATAACATCCAACGGTGTCTTCTTTCCAGTTATAATGTTCTTTTTCCTAGGCACAAACTTTCACCAAACACTACTTCCTTTTCCGGTACATCACGTGTTCTTTAAAAGTTTTTATGACAAAAATGAAAACGTTCTTTTTTTTAAAAAAAATAAATAAAAATAAAAGTCAGTTCCATCATAAACAAAATAAAATTAAAATAGTTTATGGATCCAGGTTCACTTCTTTTAAAGAAAAAAAAAAATATTATTTAAAAGTTATTATTTTTAGAATTAGTCTATAATTTACAAAGTTCTGGTTTAATTATTTTAATTGATTTGGATATCCATGTAGAGTTGATTTGCGCATTCCGTAACAGATATTTAGGTAAGTTTATTTTTAAAGTCTTTTGTACGACCAGCGTTTAGACTTTAATAATACAATAATTTTTATACAGGTATTTCTTTACCCATTAAGTCTCCAATTTATTTGCCTTTTAAAATTGTCAGAATTTAGTCTTTTAAACCATAAAGACTTAACAAGGCAAATATTTATACAATTACTGTTATATATTA
The DNA here is from genome assembly GCA_028023455.1 of Epiperipatus broadwayi. NCBI lineage: Eukaryota > Metazoa > Onychophora > Udeonychophora > Euonychophora > Peripatidae > Epiperipatus > Epiperipatus broadwayi. The sequence continues at coordinate 7,621,389 of JAQFVV010000007.1, read as the reverse complement.
TATCTTTACCAAGATATATATTTAAATTTAGAATTTACAAATACTTGCTTCATAAAGAAGTATTTCTCATTTTTTAAACATCTATTTTATAAAAATTAATTACTATTAGCTTTTAAATTTATACAAAGTCCAACGTATTACTTTTAGGCATCTAATAACTCTGCTAGTCAATCCAGCGTTTGTTAAATTTTCAGCATAAAGTCTCCAATACATTTTATCCTTATACGATGTCCTCATGATTATTTGATAGTAAATTGAGCATTAATAGGAAACGATTAATAGGGAACTATAATAAATTAACACTGCATGTTCATCGGTAACTTTATAAATTATTTTTAAAATACTATCTAATAATTTTAAAATGATTTTAAGAGCGTCTATAATCACTTAGCTATTTCTAATAGCACTCTTTACTTTAAGAATTTCAATCACAAGTCACCTCCTAACAATTGAACCTTGGTTTTATACTGGAAGAAAACTCCCACTTGATTGGTGAATTAAACAATTGACTTGCTAGCTTATTTACATATTTCACCAACAAGACAGAATTAAAAATAAATAATGACTTTTTTAATATTTATTATTTATCACATTATTAAATTCTTAAATCAATATTCATCATTTATTTAGATCTATTAAACATTTTTTTTTTAAAAATATACTTTCTTACTTAACTTTTACGTTTAACTTTTATAAAATTATTTTTATAAACAAACTAAGTCTATTTTTATTCGTTATGTTTTTAAACAGTATTTTAAAAATCAGATTTAATATTTCACATTAATTATTTTTATTTTTATTTCATGATAGCCAAAATAATATTTATAAATTTTATAACAGAATTTTTAAAATAGCTTTGCAACTTTACTAAAAAACTCCCAAGCATGTATGTACGTATTTTAATTAACATCTGTTTTTTACAACAAAGCTACAGACGCTTGTAATAATCTAAAAATAAACTAACAATTCATTTTTTTAAAAATAAATATTTTTTAAAAATAAATAATATCTTATAACAACTTTAAAATAATAATTCGATATTATTAAAATCCAACATTAATTCTTCTATTATGTATTACTAATAATTAAAATATTTATTTTCATTTATTAAATATTAATTTTTTATCAACAATAAATATATGCATTTAATTTTAACTTGTCTTTTAAAACTTTAACTTTAAACATTTATTTATTAAATTTATTAATGCAGTATTGCTTATGGCCAGTTTTCCCAACCATATACTATTATCATTCCCATTGAAATGTCTCTCTCAAACATCAGCACAATTTTCACATATCAAATACTCATGAATTACTTTAATTACATTTTTTAAAAGATTGTTATAAACAAAATTAAAATTATATAGCTAAATATATCTTAAATTTAAAATTTTTTAAATAAATGGATACAACAATTTATGGAGACCCATACAAAAGGGCACAATATATATATTTAATATAAAACAATAGTAATAATAAAAATTATAAAAATGGAAAAGCATCCACATACGTGCTGTTTTAATATATATGTATTATTCTGATTGATGCTTTATTGTCTGAAATATTTACCGACATTTTTTTTTAAAACACAGTTTATATTTTTTTAGTCCATTACATATTTGAACATTTGCATGGTTTATTGTGGTTGTTGAATGGTGGATTCTTAGTCTATCATATCTGGTATTTGATTTTTTATGGATTTCCAATAAATAAACTCTTCAAATTATTTTGCTGTGGGCAGTTTGGTATAGTAGGTAGAGTGGCAGTCTCTGTGACTCCAAGGGCATGAATCATAGCTTTGCTCTGCCACTTGCAGCACTGAAACATTTTTTTAGAATTTATTTTTTTAATAGTATATATTCTAACTCATCTTGTAATAATAAAATTTGCTTGTTTGTCTTTTTGTTTATTTCTTTTTCTGTATTTTTTTTCTTTTTATCCCTCTTTTTTGTGTTCTCTCATTTCTCTCCCTCTTTCCTGTCTCTATCACTATTTCTCTGCAGTAAAAAGTATGCATTTAAAATGTTAAAATACAACTTTAAATAGAATTCAGTTTAAAATGTATATGGATGACAAAATGAGTTTATAATGATTCTCAAAAGATAAAAGTTTCAGGACCAGTTTTCACTTCAGTAATATAAATAACTCTGTCAGATAATGGAAATTATTCTTCACGTATAAAGTGTGATAAACAGAGTAGCTAAAATTCAAAAAACATTAATCACAAAAACTATTTGCAAGAGCTTTTGGTAGCATGTACCAGAACTATGGAGACAACATTGGAACTGACTGGTTAATATTCCAGTGCATGATCAACAGTATACTCATGTTACCTGATTGATAACATTTTTAGATTTCACAATAAACCAAGCCTCTTTCAACTTCCTCTTTTTATCATTTGATTCATTGCACATAGTACTAATATTTTAAGGATAGAACTCATGTCCACAACTACCTTTATGATTTGAAAAAACAGAATTAACTTGTGAATCACTTTTAGATTTTTTTGTATTAATAAATATGCTGTTGCAATCATGTTAATACATTAGCCTTCCGTTTCAGCATAATAACAACATTACAACCAAGGCTAATGTATTAACATGATGGCAACAGTATGTTTATCAATATAAAAAAATCTAAGAGTGATTCACTAATTAATTCTGTTTTTTGAAATCATGAAAGTAGTTCGGGGCACGAGTTCTATCCTCAAAATATTAGTACTGTGTGCAATAAATCAAATGATAGAAAGAGGAAGTTGAAAGAGGCTTGATTTATTGTGAAGTCTAAAAACGTTATCAATCAGCATAACACAAGGGTTCCACTGAGCATGCATTGGAATATTAACCGTTCATTTCCAATATGTCGCCATGATTCTGGTACAAGTACCGAAAGCACTTGGCAAATAGTTTTTATGATTAATGTTTTTTGAAATTTAACTACTCTGTTTTTTTTTCCATATGTCGTAGCATCGGCCGGGACGCGAACCCACACCCGTCTGCAACCAACTACTTGCTTGCAAGGCGGATGATTCATGAAGAATAATTTTCAGTAATATAAATATTAAAAAAAGATTGGATCAGACTAAATGAATGGAGGAGTAGAATTATTGAATATCACATCATTCCTGCAACTGTATAATTATTTATCTACTTATCAAGAATGTTGTTATAGTTAAACTGTTATATATATATTCCTATTCGATATCTGTATTTCTTCGAAGTTATATACACATTCTTGTAATTAAATATTAATTAATAAATACAGTAACCTAAATATATATATATATATAAAGTTGTGCTTTATATCTATTTAGGTTACTTTATTTATTAATATTTAATTATAAGATTATATATATATGTACGCTCTTACATATTGAGGGATTAATAGAAAACAGACGGACAAAAATTAGATCGTTGTACAAACATATAGATATATTTATTCTGAGTGTTTCTATGTGTGCATTAAAATTGATATGTTCTCTATGCTGATTGATTTTCTGTTAAAGTTAGCTTTTATTTAATTTAGAAATCTAAAGTGTAATTTGATTGTAAAACATTAAAATATACAGTATATATGTGTATGTTTCATTTTTTTTATCTATTAAATATTTGAATTTTATTCCCAATCATTTTTCTGTAAAGTTTGTAAAGATAATTTATTCAATTATTACAAACTAACCATATTTTTACGCCGTAAATTTGAAATTCTTTTTCTGCTCTAATCTGATTAAGAGATTTAAATGTAAACTGAACTTTGTAAACCCGCCATTTATCCAGTGTTAATAAAATTTGTAATTTAATTTTCTCTTTTTTCTATTTTCATATTTATTTATTATTTTTTTTACTACATTTTTTTTTTTTTAGAAAGATGGGATTTCAAGAGTTAAATTTTTTAAAAGATGAATTATTTTTAAAAGATGAAAACTGCCAGCCACATTTTAAATTGTCGCAATTTTTTTTTTAATATTACCATATGTCATATAACTCTACTAAAAAGTTATGTTAGTAAATATAATCAAAATAGTATTAAATAGCCGTAAAAATTCTAGCAAATTTAAAATTGATAAATTTTTTTTTCTTCGTAGAAAAATTTCTATTTTTTCTTCTCTAGTCCCCATATTTTTAAATACGTCTAAATAACATCAGTTTTTGAAAAACTTCTAAAAAAAATGAAGTTAAACGAATAATATCATGGACCAACTGATGAGTGCTGGTTTAACATGAAATATGTTGGTGATTATTTATATTTTCAACATATGTGTAATCAAGTATGTCAGCAGTATGGCATAGGGTGGATAGTTGAAGGTCGTGTGAAAATCTGAGTTCAAACCCCCTATATATTACATATTGGAGTGCAGGTATAAATAAGCCTGTACTGTAGAAAAAATTCATATATTAAAATATAGTGCTGTAAGGGCTGCCCATCCCTCATATATGTATGTAAATGGATTATATCCTGTACATGGGGGGTCAGAGTGATGTATGGTCAAAATGGGTAAGATGAGAAGGTTGGCACCAATGTGGGCTTTGAGCATTCCATCATCAGATTTTCAATGAAATGGACAGCTGAAGAGTTGTGCAGTGGAGTGTATTGAAGTCTGTCCATTAAAGTATGAAGATTGGTTATCTTAATATAAGCTGAGCATTGATTGTATATATTTGAAGAGATGATAATCTGGACCAACTGATGAGTGCTGGTTTAGCACAAAATACTTATATGGGTGATTATTTATCTTTTGACATGGGTGTGATGAAGTGTGTCAGCAGTATGACATAGGGTGGATAGTTGAGGATTGTGTGAAAGTCTGAGTTCAAACCCCCTATATATTAAACGAATTTTGTAAATTTAATTATGTGGCAATATGATTGAAGTTTTGAATTGGATCCTAAAATATTTAAAAGACCCAGAAAGATACCATGTATGAAGTGGATAAGTAAAATAAGGAAATTTGCTAGTGTGGTATAAAGAAGAGAGATTATGAATTGGAGAAATTGCAGTTAATTTTGAGAAACCTTCATCCTGCAGGGGATTGATAGTGATTAATAATGATGAAGATAATCATATGATTATTTATTCTGTTAATATGATTTTATTTCTGCATAATAAATGTTAAATATATTGGAAGGTTTTTTTTGTCATTAGGTTTTTTTTTTTTTTGTTTGGATGGGTTATGTTACCAAAAACGTTTTGAAAGAAATTCATAATGTATCCAGGAAAAGGTGTTTGGTTTTTTCTTCAAACTTTCTGCAATACCATTAGTGAATTAACACATGCATTACATAATGGTATAGTTTATTTGTTTATTACAAGAATTTTCGGGTGCTAGTGTGATCACAAGTTATAACATGAAATATGATGACATATTTGATCACCTGCAAAGATCTTCAGGGCTCTTCTTACTATCACAAATCTTGAAAATATCTTATAAATGTTCTTGTAACTCAATATCTCACTTTGATATATAATTGGAATCTTTTCAAATGTTTTAGTAGTTGTTATATGAGATATAATACAGAATTTAATGTTACCATTATGTTCTATTGTGAGTTAAGATACAAAAGATATTGTTACATTTCCTATTATAACTCAAGATCCACATATACTAGCATTTTAGAAGTTTTGTAGTGAATAGCTATATTTTATCATTAATTAATACAAGTGTTGATACAAAGATGGGACTGTAGGCAGCATAGAAGAGGAACTAGTCATCACTTTTTCATTGGGAATCACTGTATAACTACTTTTCATGAGTGAGACCATTAACAAATTAAAATTTTACTATACTTTATTACAATTTATGACAATTCAAAATTGAAACACTAAAACCACAAATTCTAAGAGAGTATTTAAATTTACATTTAAAACTATAAGTTTATCTGCATATATCCATCTATCTGTCTGTAATATATTTATATGAGAATTAGATAAATTCACAAAGACATTGATTCTGTTGTTGATTTATAGTGATGGAAAATGATGAGATATATCTATAATGTTAAAAATTATATTCACTAATTGCCAGGTGCATCATAGATATTATATATACCATAATCAATAGAATGCATAAAAATTATATACAAATATAATATTTTTAACATAATGAACTCCTTAACATAAAATACTGCTTGTATGTTTTTATTTTTGACTGTGAAGTCCTGCCATTGGTAAATTAAATTTGTGAATGGTCCAAACAAAAATTGGCACTACATAAAATTCATTTGAAAATAATAGCCACTTAAAGAAAAAATTGAATACAAAATCTAAAAGGATGGCTAGTAATTCCAATTACTTTTTAATAATTGATCTGTAACCAGAATGCATACCAAGAATTGAAATTTAAGATGGAATTCATTATAAAGAATTATTAGTTTTCTAATTAAATATTTAAGAAAGTTTATTCTCAAATGTGCATGTAATATTTCCCCAATGATGAGATGACAAATAAGATTTTAATTTCTTTGATCCATTTACTGTTTATATGCACTTTAAAATTAATACCCAGTCACTATATTTTGTTTTTTAAATATATCATTAAAATTTTTATTTTATTGCTAATTCTAGAAACATATGAATAAAAATATTTGAAAGAGTTAAATGATGCTTAAGATGCATATCATGTTAAACCAACACTCATCAGTAGGCCCAGGTCACAATCTCTTACATATATCTTTTTCATTTATTCAGTATTTATTAATATCAGTTTATTATAATTTGGATTTTTGCATATACATGTTTTCATATATTTCAAGAATGTGTAAGAAAGTGGTTGTAAATGTAACCAAAAACAATATTACATATGTAAAATAAGATTTAAAGTTGGTTTAAATATTCCATGTGCTTATGTTTAATTAACAATCAAATATATTAATATTTACTTTGATTTAAAGTTATATCTGTGTTAAAAATTATGTAATATTCTTAAGCTTAATGAATAATTAGTTGAAATTATTAATGTGTTTATCTAAAATTGTTGGTGCCAAAGATGTGCATGCAGTAAGTTTGACACTTATAAAGCAATATTTTAATAATTTGTATTAATAAATAATAAATTATTGATGAAGACATGGCTTTGGGGAGTTATTATTTTTTCCTGATATCTTTTTAAGAATGTGTGGAGTAAAGATTGAAGTATATCTAAATGAAAATATTACTATGGAAAAAGGGAAATGGAGTCAAATTATTTCATGGGTTTATGTTTAATAACAAACCATATATGAATCTTTCTTGGAGAGTAAAATTTTCATTTGGGCTAGGAGCCATGTGGTAATCTCTAGCCTAATTAAAAACTAATAGTAATCATTAATGCATGTATTGGAAGTAGATGGTGTCAAAGTTGTGAGTGCACAAAGTTTGACACTTGTAAATCAACTTATAATAAAATCAATAATTTAAAGTTTATATCTGGGTTAGAAATGATATGATAATCTCTAGCTTAATAAATGATTGGTAATAATAATTAAAGTATTATCTGAAATGGATGATATTAAAGTTGTGAGTACAGGAAGTTTGACATTTGTGGATTAACTTGTAATAAAGATTTATTGTTTAAATGTATATGGACTAGACAAGATTTCTAGTCTAATCTATGATTAATATTAATGATTAACGTATTTACCTAAGATTAATGGTGTAAACATTGTTAATACAAAGAGTTTAATACTTTTAATCAAATTATAATCATTTTGTTTGTACATTAATATTTATTTTGTATTTGCTATCATTTATATTTTATAATATAATAATATTAATAGTAGTAGTATTTTTTTCTTCTTCTTCTTCTTCTTCTTCTTCTTCTTCTTCTTCTTCTTCTTCTTCTTCTTCTTCTTCTTCTTCTTCTTCTTCTTCTTCTTCTTCTTCTTCTTCTTCTTCTTCTTCTTCTTCTTCTTCTTCTTCTTCTTCTTCTTCTTCTTCTTCTTCTTCTTCTTCTTCTTCTTCTTCTTCTTCTTCTTCTTCTTCTTCTTCTTCTTCTTCTTCTTCTTCTTCTTCTTCTTCTTCTTCTTCTTCTTCTTCTTCTTCTTCTTCTTCTTCTTCTTCTTCTTCTTCTTCTTCTTCTTCTTCTTCTTCTTCTTCTTCTTCTTCTTCTTCTTCTTCTTCTTCTTCTTCTTCTTCTTCTTCTTCTTCTTCTTCTTCTTCTTCTTCTTCTTCTTCTTCTTCTTCTTCTTCTTCTTCTTCTTCTTCTTCTTCTTCTTATTATTATTATTATTATTATTATTATTATTATTATTATTATTATCATCATCATCATCATCTCATCATCATCTTAAACTTAAATCTTAAACTGAATTCCAAGAGATTGTAAAAGACTAAAAAGATACTACATGTGAGATGGATGGATGAAATATGGAAGTGTGGGGGGATGATGTGGGAGATTAGAGATCAGAGAGATCATTATTCTGTAGTGGATTGATATTGATTGAAAATAATATGATGAATATTATTATTATCAAATGTATTTCATACATTGCGTTTTATAATACACAATCGGAAATAAGATATTAAATTTACCCCCTAGTTAATTGAATGAAAAATAAAAGTACATTACACTTCAATTAATTAAATTATATTTATTAAATTTAAAACAAATTGCTGTTATTTTTATACTTTAGTAACTAAACATTAATGCTTAGTGGATTTGTATTTAATTAATTATTATTGATAAAATTAATATTGAAGTACTGAAAACCTTTCAGTGAGTAAGTGAACCCACCATATACTTTCAGTATTTCTGCATTAATTTCATCTATATTCAAGCTATCAACTTTAATAGTATATGGTTGGATAAACTGTTCTTATTTATTATCAACCACTCATACATGAATATGACTGTGCTATCTCCAAATGACAAAAAACATAATAATAGAAAACTCTCCATACAGTAGAGCCACCAAGGCTAAGCCTTAGTAATCAATGGATGCAAGAAGGTTGGTACATAAATCCCTATTGAATGCCCACTCATTTAATATCCCCAGACTAGTTTCTAGCTTGTGCTTTTCATTAGGTAGAAGCCTTAGATTTGAGAGAACTGCATCTAGATTGAATGCTCTCAAATCTAGGACTCTTCACTGATGAAAGCCACAAACTTGACACTAGATAGGAATATTGGATCAATAGACACTAGATAGGATTTTATGCACAAGCTTTCTTGCATGCATTGATTACTATTCTTGTTGGCACTATTGTATGGAGAGTTTGCTATTGTTATTAACAACCTGCATACACATATGATATAGTGATCACATGATATTTTAATGGTTTTAAACAAAAACTAACTAGTAAACCTTCTGCAATAATTACATAGGCAATACATGATTCACAATTATATATCACTTTATAGTTTTTTAATTTGTCTATTCAATGTCTTCTCATGCTGTCTTTTAACTACATAATGTTTTTTTTAATTTCAACATTTTGCATTAATTGTGGTTTTTCACTGTAATCTATTCTCAGATATACCTTTTGGACAAATGCAATTAATTTGTGCTTTTTTAGAATGTAGTGAAATAATTTTTATAATGTAGAGTTCACCTCTTCCATGTTCATGATAATATATTTTTTACAAAGTCTATCATTATTCATGTCTACCAAAGATGGGTTACTACATTAGTATATCCAGTAGGTTCAATTTTTTTCAAGATGATGAATATAGTCATCTATCTTTTGATCTTACCACTATATTTTTAGAATTTTACACATCTGCTAATTATAATCTTTGTGATACTGCTCATCTCTTCAATTGCAATATTCATGTTACTGTGATGAAAAACCATATTCTTTAACTTTCACCACCAATGCATTACAGTCTCTGTTGTGCTGCAACAATTTTCTATTTTCCAGGATTATTTACATGCTGAAGTTGACAACCATCTATGCTATAAATTTCTGGTGATATTTTTTTGGTTGTTACTGTCTTGCTTTAGAACACAAATTTCTAAACGGAAAAATCGATCAGTTGTCTTTACAATAATAAAAACAGACTGTTGATTAGCCTTTGAATTAGGGGAAATATTTCAATCATCTTTGTATTATAAATATAATCCAAGAAGTTGCTTTTATTTGATGCTGCTTGTAATCAGTTCAGATTTAAAACTCTGCCATCTAATCCATATCTCATATGGATACGTGCTTGGTGAAGCTAATTGTAAATTGTTTCAAAGATGGTGATCATAAAATTAGAAAGCAAAAGTCAGAGACAGTTCATGTTCCTATTTAACACCACTCTTTTTTACTATCAATAATAATATTCTCTCTTATTGGTGCAAGCTATATAATATGTGTGAACTTCAGTGGATGAACTAATAATATTAATTATTGCCAGAAATCTTTTTAATAATGAACCAATCATGGCTTGCTTATATTTTCAAATGCAATAGTTTATATCATTGTTTTTTGTATTAGCCTAGTAAAAACAACTACGTTTTGTTTTTCAGTTCTTTATAACCATACTTAATTTTCTGTAACTATTCATCTCTGATGGAAAGCAAGATATTTAAAAAATTCTTTGACCTTGGTCCATCTATAATAAATAACAATGACATTTTTTGATACTTTACAGCAATTTTTGTTTTAGTTTTATAAATTGAAATTAACAGAAATATTCTCAAGATCAGGCAGTATAATTTTGCACATCCATGTATATTATAAAAATGTTGAGGCTAACACATTGTTGCATATTTCATTAAGACCTGCAATACAAAAATCTGTTTTAATTAAATTGATCTTAATAATTTTGCCCAAGTCTAAATAATTTTTAAAATCAGTCATTTAAATCATGTTATTCTAAAGATAATCAAAATACTCTTTTTTATTAGGATGTAAAAGAGTGCATTTTTGGATTTAATATAATGATATCATTTTTGCAGTCTATCTATTATGTTCAACGTGTTTGAAATGATATAAAATTCTTAGGACTGAAAAATATATGTATTTCTTTTTCAAAACAAATTTCTGTATTTCTTTAAAAGTCCTGCATTTCTGTTTTGCTAAGCAAAAATTAGTATATGAATCCTCTAAATTGTGCACTTAATAATTTAGTTGGTGCAATGGAGCTAATCAGAAGTAAAGAACATCCTTATTCACATGCAGAACACCCTTTTAATAATAATTTCATTACTTAATAGAATCACAAATTTAACAATTCTATTCATCAGATTTAATATTTACCAGTCCTATTATCTATACACTTAATCATTTAGAAGTCTCATGCATTTTAAATAGTTATGGCTTATTAATCATGCAGATAAATTACTGAGGCAATAATCAAAACTAATCAATAAATTTTACATATATACAGAATGGCCCACTTGGTTACAGCATTACCTTAAAATTCAATACTCAAAAATCTAAGGATCCAGGTTCGAATCCCATGCAAGTACTGCCACTGGTCAGGCCAGCAGCACCTGAAGAAGGGGGGAGAATAATATCTCTCAAAACATTATGCATATACTAACCTGTGAATGTATTTGGATTATTTAAATAAAGTTAAATTTTTCTAAAGACATTCAATACACATATTAGATTATGGAAATAGTCCAATATATAGATACAACTAGAACACGATCATCACAAACCTTCAGGAAAACACACTGTAAATATATTTCTATTTTGATCACAAAGTCCTTAGTCATATAATAGATAATCAACAATCGGGAAACATTTTTTAAAAAGAAATATTGTATCTGTTATTTTTTTTATTTCAATTTAAATCCAAAACAATATTTGAAATAGTTTGGTTATATACATATGTAATATAATGTCAAAATCTCATAGAAACTAAAATGTGAAATTATTAGACATACAAAATGAGCCTTTGGCAAAATGGTTCAGTTAGTTAGAATGTCACCTTGAACTTCAATATTCAAGAATCTAAGAGTCCAGGTTCAATTCCCATGCTAGTACTGTCACTAGTCAGACCAACACTTGATGAAGAGATAATAATACCTCTTGAAACATTGTGCACATATTAACTTGTGTGCTATTAGTAATAGTTGGATGTAATTGGAAAATAGAAATAAAGTTTAACTTTTCTAAAGACATTCAATACTTAATATTAGATTATCGAAATAGTCCAATATACAAATACAGCTAAAATACTACCAACACAAACCTTCAGAAAAACACAAAATGAGTCTCATTTTATTTGACACTATCTATGTGGAACAAGTTATAAGAATAAAATTGTTGCTTACATATTAATCTGCTACACCTTTTTAAATCCATATCACTCTGCTAATAACTTTCAAATCTTGCAATGTCATTAAAGAACATATACACCAGAACAAATTTAAATGATAAATTCATCAAAAGGGATCACAAATACATGTTTTTTTTCCAAATATTTTCACAAGATTTGATAAGTTATAGGTAGACTGATGTGTATGTGAAAAGGTATAGCAGCTCTAATATGTAACACTAATCACACCAGGCAATCTGAGTACATTTTTAACAATATAAAAATAGTTACTACATTACCATACTAAATAACCCCCCCCCCCAGTCCAGACAAAATATATCATTATATAACCACATTCATATGGCCAGTAATTTCCACAGTTTTACTTACAATTCATAAAAATATTATGTATATAAACTCTGGCATGAAATTACCAAAACAAACACTAAAGCAAAATCACATAGCCAGTAAATCTCAAATGTTACTTAAAATTAACAAAAAAAAGTTCTAAATTATATTTAAATCTGTCATGAAATTACAAAATGAACACTAAAGCAAAATTACCTGCCAAAATAATAATAATAATAATAATAATAATGATGATGATGATGATGATGATGATGATGATGATGATGATGATAATAATAATAATAGTAGTAGTAGTAGTAGTAGTAGTAGTAGTAGTAGTAGTAGTAGTAGTAGTAGTGGTGGTGGTGGTGGCGGTAGTGGTAATGGCAAGAGTAACAATGGTGACAATGATGATGATGCTACTTCTACTGCTACATAAGCAAATTAAATTGACATAAAATGCAAAAAAAAAATTATATATATTAAGACTGGCATGAAATTATCAAAACAGATACTAGATCTAAATTGGTGAAAAAAATAACAGTACATAAGCAAATTAAATCCACTTAAAATTAAAATATAGTATGTATATTATATCTTGCATGGAATTACAAAATGGATACTAAAGCAAAATTGGCAAAAAATAATACTAAAATATTCGTGTGTCTATTATATCTGGCATGAAATTATTAAAACAGACATTAAACAAAAATTGGCAACAAAAAAAATAATATTACAAAATAAGCAAATTAAATCATTTAAAATGAAAACATACCATGTATAAATAGCAGGAATTGTCTTAATGAAACAATCATTTATCTGTCTGAAGAAGTTCTTCAGAGGACATTTCTACGTTATTTTAAGGCTATCATCTTTCCTTATTTTTGTATCAATTTTTTTTAAAAAATAGAAAGTTAAAGAATACATGTGTCTTTGATATAACATCTGCATGGGATCTTGATTGAGAAATGCTAATAAGTAAATGTATTTTGTTAAAAACAAAAAATAAAAGAAATTAAATTAGTACACTTTTAAAATCAAAACAGTACATGAAAATTACATAAATAAATTTTTATTTTAACATAATCAACATGATGCACTGTTTTTTTTATCTCATACATGATGCAAATGAATATGTCATTATCTCTATGCAGTCTCTGACACAGAAATTCCATAAGATAGAAATCTAGGTGCTATCAGGCTGTTCTTCAGTGTTGTTTATTATGCCATTTCACTGAACCCCAAAGTCTTTGGATGTTCTGAGTGTGATCCCAGTTTCTGGATTTACAAAATTATATTTATGGTTCACATGAAAATGACCATAGTCAGCAGCTTGGAGCCTTTTCCCACATTTTGTTTGATGGCTTCCATAAGAGTTGCTGCTATTTTGTCATCAATTGTGCCAATGAAACACTTATCAGTCTCCCTGCCCAAGCCACCAAACAGTCACTGTTCAGGAAGTATTCATCCAGCTTGGTTTTTCCACTTTGTGAAAAAGCTCTTGTCAATTTCAACAATTTTGTTAGGCCTTCCAATTTTGTATTATTTGCAGCCTAACATTGCAGTGGCACAATCTTCTGCCATATAGTTATTTTAGTCTATTAGTTTCATCAGTTAAATCAAGCTCTGCTTTTCCCCATTTGATGGCCCAGCTATAAATAATTTGGATTTATCAGAAATGGAATTCTGGAACTCTCCAATCATGTTCCCTTATGAAAACCTATTTTAATATTGCATCCTCAAACTTTATAACCCCATTGCTTGTCCAAAGTGTATATGTAAAGGGCCATAGGTTATCCATTTGGACATACTTTTTAGATGGCAGAATTCCTTTGTCTTGAAAGTACTGGATCACACTGATCTCAATAGTAGTAGATCTTACATTTTCATCATTTTGTACTGTAAAAAAAAAGGAATATGAATCAGAAAATGGAAAAGTAAATTAAAATGAAAATTACATGTATTCACTTACTTCAAATCAAAAATATTATACTAGAAAATGTAAAAAAACTGTGATTGACAGCACTATGAAATAAAATCCATTAAAAAAGAAAAAGCACTTCTGAAGACAAATCCCAACAAAATCTGAACAATAAATGTGATGTGTTTAATAAGCAGAAATTGATCAAAATTTTGAAAGTGTAAATTTATACTCAACTTTGTCAGAAATTCCTGTGAACACATTATTGGATGAGATTGGATAAGATCCCAGGGTTTATTTGATGGGATTGCAATATTAGACATTTATTGTGGGTATGAAAAGGCATAGCAGGACTAATACTTAATTATCGTTAAAATTTTATTCATTATAAATGTAAATAAAGTCTTATTACAAGTCAGTCAAATATTCCAAGCCATTTTGCTAGATTGATAATTAAATATACACATGACTGAAAGAATTTAATGTTGTTTGTGTGGTTGTTGATGAAATATTTCATGCCATATTTCTAACGTTAACACACATACGATTTTATATTTACTTTTGACATTTATTAAAGTTAAAAATTTTATACCTTTTTTAAATATAATTATTATATTCTTTATATTTAAGCGTCACTATCTATTTTTTTTTTTAAATTCTTAATTGAAACTTTATTTAAAAATTAATTATTCAATTACAGTTATCCTGAGTGTATTTTTTTTATGAGGAAATTAAATTATAATGTCAATTTAATTTTAAACGAGTTTGAATAGTTAATTAATATATTGGAAATATAATTATTGATTTTTTAATATCCTTTTCATTTTCTGTTTAATGTTCGAGATAATAACACATCAGGAAAAGCATTGGGGGTGGGGATATTATAATTATCCTTTTGTTTTCAAATAGGTAGATGTTTGTGTTTACTGTTTCTTCATGATCTAATAGATGTATGATCTCAATTTCAAATTAAGGTGAGATGTTTACTTTCAAGGATATTGCTACATTTGAAACTATTTTATAAGAGCTAATTTAGTTTTGAAATTGCGATCTTAGGATGAAACAGCCTTTAAATTGCTGATTGCAAGTCCAAGACTCTCAAATAGTATCTCATAGAAGAGCAGTAAAATTGAAGACAATATTCATCAAGTTTTCCAATTGTCAGATGAATTATTTTTTTTATTTTTGTTTTACTATTTAGCTTAGATGAATTAGATATCCATTTTCTGGGCAATAATAAATAATTAACTGCATTGGTTATGAGCTGCTTACCTAAAATAAAAATTTTAAGCCTTATTCAAGTTTACCTAATTCAGATTCAGATCTAGATTATAGATATGATAGGTATATACAATATCATTCTTTGTGAGTCTTAATAGAAAAATTATAATGATGAAGTAGAATATAAAGCCATGAAAGTTTTATCTTTGTTGAAAAATGGTGTTGAGTGTGTATATTTTTGTAAATATATAATATGATATTTTGGTGTTGTTAAGATTGCTTTTTAAAAGGCAAAATAAAAACTTATGTGTTATAAACACCAAAAAGAATATTGAAATGTATTAACAATGTTGGTCAGTTTATAAGGAATTTGAACTACAGAAGCAGTGGAGATAGGCTGCAATTCATGGAACTTGAGCAGCTAATTGTCAGTTTACCACTTCACTAAACTACATAACATAATATTGGCATTCTTTCTCATCTTTCTTATCATTTATTGTGTATTTTAAATGTTTACATTTATTTTATTTAGTAATAGTGTATTTACAATGTATATGAATTTGTAGGAATTTTTTCTCAAAGATTTTATAGATCTAAATGACTGAAGTTTAAAATGATATTGTTAATATTTTTTCTTTAATGTTTTGTGTTGAAATCAATTATTCCCACTACCTTCTAATAAATTGTTAGTGTAGTGATTACAACATCTATCTACCATATCCACAATCTAGTTTCAAAATTAGACAAAAGTTGAATTTTTGTCACATAGCTAAGAATTTTTAAACAATTTTGATATTTTTTTCTATGTTTGGCATCCTACATTTAACATGGATAATCATATGGTATTGACCATAAATGGGTATCAATCTATTCTTATTTGAAAGGTGTGAGTGTAGTAACTCTAAAACATAAATATACTATGCACTGCACCCTATAATGTTTATGAGATATGAGTCAGTATTTCTGTAGGGATACTGAGACTCTGATACACATTTTTTTCTCTTCTGAAGTTAAGATATCTTGATAGCAATTACTATTATATTAAGTTCCCATAATCTTTGTTAAATATGTTTTTGTTTTCCAACAGCGTTGCAAGCAATACCAATCTATCACTGATGATGGTAAAGGGCTGTTATTTTGTCATAGCATTCTGTTATCAGATTGTCTTAACTTGTCTTTGGGAATAGAACAAATGTATTTTTAGTCTTTTTATTACACATTTTTTAAAAGCCTACTGGTAACTATTTGAGTCACTTTTCCAACTTTTTATATGACAAATTAACCATTATTCTGCATTACATTTAAACAATTTTCAAATTAGTTACCAGAGATATAAATTAAAAAATAAAAAAACATTTTTAAAAATAATATTTCAACTTTGCAAATAGAGAAAAAAAGTAATAAACTGATGTACATAATCAGAACATTAGATTTTGGTATTTGATGATTGGTAAAAAAAAAATTTATTTGGAAAGAAATGCAATTTGTGTGAACTTCCTTTCTAACATGCAAATGAATGCTTTATATTTCTTTTAACTTGTACTCTTAAAACCACAAATATTTTTGAATAAAATCTGAGTCTAAATGGCATATTCTTACAAAAAAATACTTTATAAATATATTGAAAAAATAATTATATATATATATGATTTTTATTTTAAATATTTGAATAAAAAATTAGCTCACATAAATGCAATGACTTCTTTGAGAATATAGAAAATGTCCAATCTCCAACCTTTTGTATTAAGTTCTCTGCCAATTCTGACAGAGGCTTTTTCTAAATTAATAATTCAATATATATTTTCATTGCAGTTTTTATAATCAAATGAATAGAAAATCTACAAATGAATACTATAGATTGTCACAAGAGGGTTGATTAATCTATGTGACTGAAGCACCATTATATCTTGCTAAAAATGTTATAATGAGAGACTTTAAAAAAATGTTTATTATGTGGAAATAGTTGCATAAGATTTTTCTTTAAGATTTTTTTTTGTGGATCATCAAAATTAGGTTTATTTTAAATCATTTAGTATGATGTGTGTATGTAATGAAAAAGATGTTTTTAGTTTCATAAGATAAAATAAATACAATTATCACAAAGTTAATTCATTTTGAGAACTATGTTTTATTAACTTTGAGTAATACTTCTTGAGTGGGCATTCCATGGACAAAAATTAAACCACATTCACTTTTTTAAAAAATTATACAAAGGATAACTATAAAAATTGAAGATTATTATGAAAATGGAGAAGTCTGAAAAATAGATATGACCTATATGCATAGTCACTTTGTTCTTAAAAGAAAATCTATAAATACAGTTTGACCAAGATATCCATATCATTTGACTTCATACTTTTGTAAGAAAATAAAAAATCATGATAGTGACAAACACTATATATATATATATATATATATATATATATATATATATATATATATATATATATGTGTGTGTGTGTGTGTGTGGTAGTAGAAGTAGTAGTAGTAAGGACAGGCAATAATGCTAAACCATTAATATTAGCATTATACCATCATGGGCCACTCTTTTAACATGATTTTCTTTCCATATTTTAGTTTTAAAGCTGTTTCATAAACTGTAATGAGCCTATTTTTTTCATATGAATGATAAATGTTAACGCTATACTAATGAGATATGATTTATATTCAGATCAGATGTAGCAAACCCATTGCTCCTGCATTAAACATGGTGCATTGTAGATAGAATAGTTGCATCAGAATGTTTATTATGTAAATAGAATATAAATCTAGATCTTATAAAGTAATACTGTAATCAAAAATATTTTTGCTTAGAATTCAGAAAACATAAATTTACAATTCAAAAAAAAAAATGTCCATATTAATTTTGTAAGTACATATTGACACTTTTTAAAACAAATCAGTAATAATGTTTAACATTAATTTTGGAAGCTTAGCACCTTTTTTTTTTTTACTAAAATTATTTTCATATAGGATATTGATAAAAAAAAAAAAAACAGATCAACTCATTGAGTTAAATTTGAGAAATATTTTGCTGTTTTGTTGAGTAACTTAACTTCAAGCATTACTTTGGTGAAAGCAAAATCAGAAATATCACTAAAATAAATCACATTTAAACATTATATGTTTTCTATAGAACATTATTACATTATGAACAAAATGCTAAATACTTTCTATCTAAATTAAATTTTTTATAGTTATGTGTAGTTTAGTAGAATGGTAGAATGTTAGCTTCCAGATCTCAAGATTCATAGATGACAGCTTCTCTCAGTCTTTTTAATGCTCAAATTTTTTATGAATTTTTATGCAATAAACCATGAGGTTATTTTTTAATGTAAATTAGAGAAAACTTCAATATTAGTGCAAAAATTGTATAGTACAGCTAAACTCATTTGTGAAAAAAATAGTCATCTAAACTTATGCATGAAAAAAATTAATGTATGGATTGAATAATGGTGATCATCTATGATCTTGATACTACCATATTTTGACCACTTATTATTGCATAGCTGAATTTTAGCATGACTTTGTCATATTTTTTTCTTACTTGCACTGTAGATAACATTTTATCAACTTATTTATATTCTTATATTTGGTGAACTATTTTAATAAATGGGAATTCTCTGTTTTAATTATAGTTAAAATTTGTCACCATAATATTACTAAAACAACAGTCAACCAAAACCTGCTGCATAGCATTAGATAGATATACTTTAGTGCTATAGTGTAATGAAAAGAGGTAATCCAATTTTGACAGTGTCTCATATTCTTAAATTACTACATAGCACTTCAGAAAGTTTATATAGGTTTGAGAAATTAGGAGTATATATGTTGATAAATCAAAGTATAACAAACCTCCTAATTTTCATTTTAATGAGTAAAATTTACTCCACTACAGTGAGTCATATGTGGTAATTTAATATTTTTAATGGAAAAATATATTGGAGATTCTGTTTTAAATTCTAACTAATATCAATAGTCACTATATTAAAGCAATCAAAAACAGATGTGTTCAGTCAATTAAATAATGATAGTTTCTTTGAAATTCTTGTAATTAAAATAAAGTGTGATCAATGTATATAAATCTGTGGTCATGATGTTATTAAGGAAACAGCTAATAAAACCCAGCTGTTCAGGTTATGACTATAGCATACTGTTAGTAGCATGAATGGGGTTCTTAAATGAGTATATAGTGCTATGGCAAGTTTTTATGAGTTTGAAAAATCAAAACATAACAAATATGTCCTAATTCTCATTTTGTAATAAAGACTCTTGCATAATGAGTCATATCATCATCAACAACAACCATTATCAATCCATTACAGGATAAGGTCTCTTCATGTTCAATTCATCTTGTCAAATCTTAAGCCTCTCTTCTCCACATTACTCCAGCACACTTCTTTATTTTATACATCCATCACATGTGGTGTTTTTCAAGATCTTTTACAATCTCAGGAATGCAGTTTAAGATTTCAACTGCCCATCTATTATTTTCTATTCTAGCAATATGTCCAGCCCATTTTATTTCAGTCCTTTAATTCTTTCCAGGTTGTCAGTAACATATATATGTTCTCTCACTCATGTATTTTATTTTTGAACTTTTCTTATACTCCTATTATACTTTTTCCCATGTTTTGTTGAGTGATCTAAAGTCTTCTGTTAAGTGTCCAAGTTTTAGATTCATAAGTAAGAACTAGTAATACACATTTATTAAAAAATATCATTTTCAAATACATAGTCATATTTTCTTTTAATATTAAGTTATTTTTACCAAAAGGACTCCAATAAGCATAACTGTATGATTAATTTTATCCACTAGATTTTCATCTGTAGTAAGACTCTGACCAAAGTATTTGTAGATGTTAAGTTGTTTTAATTCATCATTATTAATATTTGCTCTTTTTATTTTAAGAAAATTCATTGAACATTATGTTAGTCTTTTTACTATTTATCTTTTATTCTACTATCTTACTTTCATCTGATAACCCTTGCAACATTTTCTGAAACTCTAAGGCATTATTTGCAAAGTAACTACATCATCTGCAAAATCTCATGAATTTTTAAATAATCTCCATTTATTTTTATTCCTTCAGCTTCCCATTTTAATCCACAAAATACTTCTTGCAAAACTGCTGTAAAAAGTTTTGGAGAAATGGAATCACTCTGTTATGCATTCTTCTCAATGTTAATCTTTTTAGTATCATTATATAATCTAATTGTTGTTGTTACATTTTTATAAATATTCTTCAGAATATGACAATATCATGTCTATACTTTGATAATCCAATGCTTTAATCACTGAAGAAATGTTGTCTTTTGATAATCTATAAATGCATAGCATAATGGCAATTTATATTTATTGGTCATTTCTATAACTTCTCTCAAATACCACTGTACTAAAATTAGTTTTATATTCAATTTATTTGTTTTGAATGGTTAAAATCCAAAATTGCTGTAAACAAGTTGTAATTATTTTAATAAAAATTTTGTACAGAACTGATAAAAGATTGATAGGTCTGTAATTTCTAATACCTTCTTTATCATATTTTAAAATATTAATATGAATACTGCATTCATTCAATAACATTGTAGATCATTATTATTTAAACATTTGGTATATAATTTTGCCCAAAAACTATTATTTTTTCACCTCTTTATTTTAAGTTATCAATTATAATTCCATCATTATCTGAAGCCTTTCTCTTCTTCATAAATTTAATTGCATGCCTCACTTCTTCATTTAAAATCTGGGACAATTCAGAAAATGTAGTATAGTTGTAGGATATACATATTCATGTTCTTTATTGCTATATAATTCTTGATAAAACTCTTCTGCACATTTCATGATATCAACTGTTTTTTTTGTAATAATTCCATCTTTTTTCTATTGCAGAAATAAGTTTGTACTAATATCAAGATGTTGTTTTACCCTCTTGATACTTTTATTCTCTTTTCTAGCTTTTCTTGTTAGTTAACAATTATACTTTCATGTATTATTATCATCTCTTTTTCACATTATTTTACAAAATTTGAGATATTCAATCCTTCTTGATGCATCATTTTTATATATTTTCATATTCCTTCTTTTCTTTATAAATTGTCATCTGAGGACAAATTTTACCTGTCTATTGTTACTTTTTTGTACCAGTTATCTTTGTTGCAGTATTTTAAAGGGGATCAGTTATCTTTCCATTGAATTCATTCAAATCTGAATCATGTTCAAAATATGTTAGTACTTGAAAACAATTTGCAAAGTTCTAATTTAAATTGATTAGAATGTTTTTGAAGATTAGGAATATCAACTGCAAATATTGTTTTTATTAATAATTTTTGTCTCTCTATTTTTGCATGAACATGTATCTTACATCTTACTAATCAATGATAACTTCCTGTGTTGAATTTATCAAGGTCATTACAATCTAGAAATATGTATTTTTTTTTAGTCAAAATATAATCCAATTCTATTGTACTTTCATTTGGATGCTTCCATATCCATTTCCTTTTAACATTTTTTTTAAAAAGAATTCATAATATAAAGTTGTTGTTTTTTTTTCTGCAAATTCCATAAGTCTATAATCTCTCTCATTTCTATCGCCATAGCCAAACTTTTCTACAGTACTTTTTATTTTTCAATGTTTACCAATTTTATCATTAATGTCTCCCATGAGAATTTTAATTTGTTGTTTTGTCTAATCAAATGCCTTTTGTACATTGATATAAAAATCCTGTACTTCATCATTACAATGAGAATTTATTGGAGCATAAATCTGAATTGTCTGGATTTGGTATCTGCTATCATGTTGAATAACTAACTAGGGGTGCCACTCTGTCTGATACACAATCAATCTCTACAATGTTGTTCTTCCACTTTTTATTTATAATGAATCCTACTAAACTTGTATTTCCAATAGTAGAGTACATGTTCTCTTTTTAACAAGGTCCAATAATGTCCCATCTAATATGAGAGAGTTCTTCCTAATTTTGCAATATTGCTTCATTTGAAAGTGATCTGCAGTTATAAATATCTAAATAAAGTGACATCATCAAATGGGAGCCTGGGTCTACATTCAGAATATTCTTAACACCTTCAGCCTCAGTTACCAATAGCTGCCTTTGCTGATGAATTTACAGTCTTCTGGAAATAACAACCAATCATGATTATAAATGTTAATTAGAAAAAAAAAACATTTCCACATTCCTTCTGCCTTTAAGAAAACTCAACTGTTTCAGTTAAGAGCTATCAGGTAACTATGATGAAGGACTATGGTGTTTATTGATCTTATATTCAGAGATAAAAGCCAGTAAACTCATCATGCTGGCTAATGTGTGTTGGTGAGCAGCCCATTTGTGTTTATATACTATATGAATAAATACATAATAATAGCAGCTGTAATGATAAGAATGTGTGGAGTGGATATTACTCTGTTCAATACCTTTAAGACCCCCAAGAGGAATCAAAAGTCTCCTTTCAGTTAACAGCAAATTCCTTTCTGCATCCAGTGAGTTATATACGACAATTTAATATTTTAATGGACATTATAGATAATGAAACATTTTAATAAATGTGGATATTTTTAATTTTAGTTGAAATTTGCAATCATGATACTACTAAAGTAACAACCAATCCAAAACAAGTGAACCTCTTTTGACTATAGCTCAGGTTCTTCTATTAATAGAAAGCATTATGAGTTTATATTAGCTTGAAAATTGAAAGTATAACAAAATTCTAATTCTTATTTTGTAATTAAGACTTTCAAATGGTGAGTTGTGTATAATCATTTAATGTTTTTAATGAACATTATAGATGGTAAACTATTTTAATAAATGGGAATCTTTTTAATTCCAGTTAAAATTTGCATTCATGTTATTACTAAGCCAACAGTCGGTAAAATTATGCAGGCTGAGTCTGCATTCAAGTGAATAATGTCTTATTCATTTCAGAGTTGGACATTAGGTCTTCCCATGACCATGAGTAGGTTTTCAGTATTGTGAGGGATTGCAATTAAATATAGCATTCAAATGTTTTTAAATATTATAATATAAAATAGAACAAATAGTTTAAAATAATAAATGCACAAATAATAGGAATAATTAAGTTCTGTAATAAATTATTATGATGGAGTAGATAATATTAAATAATGTAATATGAAAATGTTTAGATTTAAGATAAACTCGTAAGTTATGTAAATTATGTTAAATTTGTTGCTCTTATTTAAAATTAAAAGGATATATGGAAAGTATTGCAAAACAACTCAGTTACAAAATAGATTTAAAGTAATTAAGATATAAATAAGTTTTTAAAAAAGATTAAACCTGTTTTGAAATATGAGATTTAAAACAATGGGAAATTCAAGCAATTTAAGTGTTTTTAAAGATAATTAAGCAATGTAAGTGTACAGTCAATTAAATAATGAAAGTGTCTTTAAAATTCTTGTAATTAAAATAAAATGATTAAATGTGTTAAAAACAAGATCAAAGGTGTTAAAAACAAGATCCATGAGTGTTAAAATCAAGATTTCAAAACCTATATATATAGTCAGTATTTTTAATGTCAGTCTTGATTTGTGCTTTTAATCACGCTGCAATAAATATCACTATGATGACTGAGAAGAAAAGGAAAAGCTGCTGGACTACTAAAATCTTGCCTAGATCTCTCACCCTTGACCGTGCTATTTGTAAAGAAACCTATAATCCAAATGAAAAAAACAAGGTCTAAACTTTAAGAACATTATAGCAACTTATAAATGGAATTAATTATTACATGTTATCATCAGAGAAATATTAAACTGAAAAGAAAAACTCTCAAAAAAAAGGAAAAGAAGTCCAGCTTCAGAACTTGTGCCATAAATTAAAACAAACTGTGTAGACTGTTATCCTAATGTATGAACCATTTTTAAGTTTTAGTATATATATATTTAATTCTAAAAAACTATATATTTTATATTGTTGATTGATTAATCTTTAGAAAGTGAAAAATTTGTAAAAAGTTAGTTGCATTTTAAAGTAACTGAAGCTAAAAAAAGATTTGTGTTAAAAAATTGTTTGCTCCAGCTTTATGATTTGTCAATATTTTTTTTTTTTTTTAAAAAAAGTTTTCAATAATGTGAAATTGTCAGATAAATTGTGCATGCTTGTAAAATATTTAAGGTGCCTAAATACTAAAACAGAAAAGAAATGATGAATATAATTGGTGAAGTTTTATAGCAAATGTTTATTTTGAAAGTGAATTGAGTTCATTTGTACATAAATTAGCCCTTCTTTTGGATTACTGTGAGTTAGATTCTATATATGTTAGAACTTCTTATGTACATGCTCTTTTAAATAACTGATGAATGGTTATTATACCCTATATCTCTATAGTAAAATTATTCATGGTTTTATCAAGCAAATCAGGGCCAGATTCAAAGATATCTTATATAATTAGCTTGTGTTATTGTTAAATCTGGTTTTGAACCTAAAGTGGCCACTTCATAGAATTATCATTGAAAAAAAAGTGTATTAGTTCTAATTATCCTGTATTAGATATATGTGTGTGATTATACTATGAAGCTTCTGATATAAATAAATGTAGTATATTTGTGAGAATTGATATGCATAAGGTTATATCCAGGGTGTAGTCAAGCCAAGGATTTATACTATAGCATATGCATTCAATCATAGATGTAATTGAAATGTTAATGTTTAAAATTAACCAAAATTAACCTTTAACACTTTATGAATAACTATTGTTTTTCACTGTACATGTGAACTAAATAATAATAGTTTAAAGAAATGGCTTACTTAAGGAAAATATTCTTGTATTTTGTCTGACAATAGGAATATTTTCTAATGGACTATTGTGGTTATTTATTGAAATAATGTGTTAACTTCTTTATATGTAATATTGTCTGATCTGCATATTTATCCCATGTCCATTTAATTGGGTTATATAGTTCTATGTGATCTAATCAGGTATTGCAAATAGTCACTACATAGTGTCCATCATCATCAAATTAATATTTTCAAACTTATTTAAATATATGTATAAAAATATATATTATCTCTATTTCCTTATGTCACGCAGTGCTCTAATCTATTAAACAAAGGTATAGATGTTAAACATGTATAGATTAAACAGATCCTAAGATCTAGGTGCAGTGGTCTCAGATCCAAGGCTCCTCACTGATGAAAGCAACAAGCTAGAAAGTAATCTGGGAATATTAGATAAGTAGATACTAGATAGGGATTTTATGCATAAACCTTTCTGCATCCATTGATTACTCTGGCTTGCACTGATTGGTGCTACTGATGAAGAGTTTTGCCTCTGTGCAATAGAATGTACATATTTTTTCTTAAACATTCACACTTAAGCTTTATATAAAATAAGGTCAGCGTAAGTTAACATCATAACCCTATTAACCATAATTTAATTATAACTTCATAAATTACCATCTAACCATTGATGTGGTGTGCTAAGCTTATGTTAATACTAGTTAAAATTTGATACAATACAAAAAACTGATATTACATTCTGTTCAGGTAGTAATTTTTAACTTATGTATGTAACAATTTATAAAATTTGAGATAAATGGAGAAGAAAATAGGATGATTGGTTCAGTGATCATAGCTAAACTTTTCTTCATATATATTGTAGTAGTACCAAATATTAATAATTTATCATCCACTCATTTATTGCATAACATTGGATGAAATGAATTTCTGGAAATTGCAATGTATAAAGTAAAAAATTAAAACAGTTTTTAAATAGTCAGCAGCTCAACAAAGATTTTTCTAACTATCCTTAAACAGTGGGGTACATCGTGCTTAGTATGTGTGTCACTTTCTGGATAGTGAGAGCTGCAGGAGTTTTCTATTTTTGTTTTAACTTTAGTGAAGAATAACTAGATATCCATTAACTGATTAATATTAGATGGTTAGATGAATTAGACATGGGCAAACTATTTGAAACAAATGTAAGCACATTGAAAAAAAAATCAAGTTTAATTGGTTGAGATTCGAACCTATGACTTGGTGGACAGATGTATCACTGCACCATGTGGCCTTTTAAATGCGTTGTTTATATAAATCTGTGTGTATGTTGGAGACTTGTCTTAAATTTATCTTTCAATAAAGAATTTATTCAAAATAATAGAACTCTCCAGTTCAGATTCAGAATACAATGTGGATGACCAATGATGCAACAATAATATAAACAATAATAATCCGTGATGCAAACGAGCCAATCATAATATAAGTCAGTTTATTTGATTGTTTACATTAAAAAAGGAATCTGTAAAAGTGAGGATCATTGAGAGAAAAACTAGATGCTAAGTAATTTTCAGAAGAGTAATTCACGAGCATGGAACTAGTCTGACGATAACGCATATCCATTATTTGCTATAACGCAGGAGACATACTCAAGTTCAGAATGGCAACCTAGTGCTGGCAGTTCGAATTGGACTATTTATTGACACAAATCTACATGACTGGAAATGTTACGTTTATTTAAAAGTAGTTACAAGCTTGTTGTTATTGGCAACATTCATTAGTAATCTTGCCAATCATAACGGGTTGCAATTTTTTTTTTAACTGTGACAAATATATTATTACTATCAATACATGCCAGTAAATGTTTGGCGCTATTTTAATATAATCCCGTTTCTGTTTTTAGTTTTTAAAAAAAATAATTAAATTCCGGTAGTAAAACATATTACAATAGTGTATATTCTATCCTCATATTACTACAGTATTTGGAAAAACAACGCATATCATATCGATCCATAAACTTTTCTCTACACACATCTAAAGGCAAAAAAAAAAAATTAAAAATATAATTAAATTATTGATCATTTTAATAATTAGATTATCGCCGTATATTAAAAATATAAGACAAGTGAAGTAAAATATTTTTTTTAAAAGTTACAGTTTGTGCCATTAATTTTTAAAACCAACTTAGAATCAGATTATTAAAACGCATCGCTAAATATTTACAGCCATGTTTAACACCAACTCTGTTTAGAAGTCCATTACCTTCTGCAAGCTTTAATGGGTTATTAAGACCGTCATTTTCATTATTTTAATTCCAAACCTTTTTTTTTTTTTTAAGACACCAAGAAATAAACTTACTTTTCGTTCCATTTATAAGGAAGTTGCTTTTTTTTTAAATAATATATTCGTTTCTAAACCGCACTAAATTATTCTAAAATCAGTAAAAGTTTATCTGGTATTTTGAGATGTATCAATCTTTAGCAATAAATCATATTGGCTTTCATAATGTCATCTGTATTTTACCACTTTAAATACTTGATGGATGATTATCTAATTCCTACCGTTTAGTTATTTCAGCTCCTGCTGAGTGGCTCCGCTACCGAATTTTGTTTCATATATATATTAAAGTTGTGTTTATAAAGTAGTATGGCCGCGAATAATATTCCTAATGATTTAAAAATAACACACAACTCAAATGAATCTCAATATATAGCAAGATGCCTCTTCTTTCCGAAAACAATCAGATTCACTGATTTAGATTTTCAATTGACCTGTTTATGCCATTGACTATTTATTTCTTTTTATCCAGAGATTGAAATACATATAATAACTAATAAATAATCATCGTTATTGTTAATTTGATCATGTTTTCTCCAAAAAGGGTTTTTTTTTATCCTAACAATTAAGTTTGTTTTATTTCTCTTTCTTCATATATATGGTAATGGTCAAAATGTACAGCCCACATTAAATCACCCAAGGGCAATTTGCATGAGATTTTCACGTTCTGATATCACATGATCATTTTTTCTTTTATATAACCTCCTAAATCAGGGGTCCCCAACCCTATGCCCGTGGGCACCATGGTGCCCGCAGACCATTTTACGTGTGCCTGCCACTATCCGAACTCAATAAAAAAAATTTTATCAGATAGAAATACATTTAATTTTTAAAATTTCTTATAAATTATTGTATTATATTGTAATCAAATGTTAAAATTTTATTTTTGAAATAAATATTTTTTGTACATTATGTGTATTATTAACAATATCCAACTATAAATTTACATTGAAAAAATAAATGGTGCCTGCCACCTGGTCAATATTATAGAATGTGCTCTTAAGTTCAAAGACCACAGATCAAGCCCAGTTCTAATTTTTTTTTATATACACCTTAGGAATAAACCTTTGGTTATTGTGTCTTATATGGTTTAGTGTGATGCTAGGATGACACATTCTGAAGCTCAAGAGCAATGGATTGCATCTCAGTTCTAAAAATTTCTGGGCAGTAAACAATTTGATTATTAATATAAAAATTAATACAATTATTATTTAAATCATTAGAGATTTTTTTGTTTATTACAAGTAGTTGAGTTCTCATTCTCATTTAATTAATAAATTAGGTAATGACATTTATTTTATTTTTTGAAAGCTAATTCATTTTAACTTTGTAGCTTTATTTTATTTACTTTGGACAACAGATGTTTGCCAGAATTAATTCTGATTAAGAAAAAGAAAATATTGAAGATGTTCTGACAATAGGATTTAATATGAAATAGTTTAAAAATAGTTTTCTTTTTCAACTTGTAACATCAATATAAAAATGTTATTGCTTGTTTAAAAATATCCTTTTCATACTTTTTGACTTTTAAACTACATATATAAAAATATGGCTGACTAAGCAAATTGTTTGCTATTAATATATATATAAGAAAACAAACAATGAAATTAATTCTATAATTTCAATATAACAGTAAGCAAATAAATAACACTTATAGCTTGTTTTTGAATGACTGCTTGTTAAGTAGATATAAATAGTACTGAAGATGGAAATCATGGCAAAAGCTTGCTATATTTGTTATTTACCTATATATATATTGATATAGTGATAATTGTAGAATTAATTTAAGTATTTTGATTTATTAAATATTATATAATGTATCTATATATACACTATGTTTCATCAAATACAGACATGATTCTTTCCAAATTGCCTACACAATATCTGAATCAATGTATGTGTTATGTAGTGGCATATTTCAGCTGTTCATCATAAAAATGTTTACGATAGTAGCATGTTTTGATCATGACTTATAACATGAAATATGACAGTTTGTTTTGCATGTCTTCAATGCTTTCTTGTAAAACACTTGAAAACATTCTTATGACACATGGTTTCACTGCTGTATACAGTTAAAATCATTTCAAACATATTTAAAACAAAATTTAGTATTTGCACATTATTTCATCATGTGTTAAGATACACACCACATTTGTCACATTTTATGTTATAACTTGTGATCCATGAATATGAGTGTCTTAAGATTTTTGTGGTGACTAGCTAAATGCTATCCTTTATAAGATATGTTTATTCACAAATAGCACTGCAGCCAGTTTGAAGAGAGCCAGTCCCTTTTCCATTGGGCTATACTAAGTAGTTAAAATATTCTTCAGTATTGTTTAACAGTATGTTATTAGTAAGATTTTATGAACTAACAAACAGCAACATTTATTTACAAAATATAGTAAATATAAACATGAAAACTAGTCATAAAATTACTCACTGCCAAACAAATATTTCACTATCTTTCTGTTTCAGAAAATACAGGGGAATTGCAAATAAATTTTAATAAGATTTATTTTTTTTTGCTTAACCTTCTAGCTGAAAATAATTTAGAGTTCTTTTAACAACAAATATTTATATGATTTACTCATCACTATGGGATAATAAATAAGTCAAACTTAATGTAGAAATTTAAAACCTTCTAATCAAATTTCATACCTTTTGCATAGATTGTAAATCTGCTAATCTTTAAACAGATAAACATAATATTATAATTCTATGAATAAATAATTCTAACATTTCTAGCAAACCTGTAAATAATTTATGGCTTATCAAATATAATATAAACAAATTCATAGTCAACCATATCTGAAAATGTTACTATAATTATTCATAGAAATGTTATTGAAATTAGTTGTTTAGTAAATAGATTTACATTATTAGTATTACATATTTGGAAGCCATAAATTGCTTACATTTGTTAAAATTGTGTTTTTCATTGAAATTTATATATAAAACAGATAACATGACATGGTTAATGTAAAACCAAAAGTTGCCACCTATGAAAACTTTTTGAGGTGATTTGATTTATTATGCTATAACAAACTGGTCGTCTGATAAAAGTAATCATTTTTTATCTGACAAGTAGATCGAAACTGATATAAGAATTAGTAGGTGTTATTTGAAAGTTCATTTACATGATTCTTTGGATATCCAGCTAGTGAATTTGTTATTTTATTTCATTTATGAAATTAGTGTTATTAATTTACCGTGTCCCATATGGATCCAGGATTGATTTTCAATCAAGTAACATGAATAAAATAAACTTGATTCAGTCTGTGAAGTTTTAAAAATGGAATCTATGATTGGGATGTTAAAATGTCATATGACACCATAAGCAATTAATCTTGTGTGATACAATTATTTTACATTTTAAAAAATATTAATGACAAAAAAAGATACTAAAACTAATGTAAACAAGTAATATCAATATACTCTTCTATGCACTTTACATAAAATCAATATGATATATTATTATTAAACCACTAAATATCACATTATCACCATTTTGTATGCTTGCTCAAACTGTTAAAATATGCAAAACTCTTCATACAATAGTGCCATTTAGTGCAAGCCAGAATAATCAATGGACTTAAGGAGGTTTGAGCATAAAATCTCTATCTAATGCTTACTCAGCCAAAATCCCCAGACTAGTTTCTAGTTTGTGGTTTTCATCAGTGAGGAGTCTTGGATATGAACAAAGTTCAGACCTATATGATTATGTAAGCTAAGGGGCTTGAATTGAAAATATTATGTTTTCAATTTTAGGCTCATGGTTTTGTAGTTAAGTTGAGATAAAATATGGCTGCTGGAAGGTTTCATTAGATCCTAAGATCTAGGTGCAGTGTTCTCATACACAAGGTTCCTCAGTGATGAAAGCCACAAGCTAGAAATTAGTCTGGGGTTATTGGATGAGTAGACACTAGATAGGGATTTTATACACAAACCTTCTTGCATCCATTGATTACTCTGGCTTGCACTGAGTGGCACTACTGTATGGAGAGTTTTGATTGTTTTACTATATTATTATTCCAATCTATATAAAAATATTCGATAATTTTCTAATGTATTCTGTCATAATAATGTATCACTGTCATTTACCTTTGAATGATTTTGAATGTTTTAGTTTAGTAAAACAGATTTTGTTTTTTAATTTAGCAAAGAGTTTGTGAAATAATGTCTATTTAAGAAAAGTTATCTATTTAATCAAACAAATTTTTAAAAAATCAACACTGGAAATAGTTTTATCAGATGAATTTCTAAAAAAGATATGTACATAAATTGTAGTTTCTTGGTCTGCAAAAATGCCAATGGATGCATTTTCTATTCACTAGGAAAAATATAATATGATAAAAGAAAAAAATAAATAAAATTTGTTTAATTTTAATATCTAACTGCATATAAATAAAAGAAATTCTGTTTGAAAAATTCAAAATAAAGTCAAGAATGAAAGTTAATAATCTAATATAATTTATCACCATGGAAATGTGATATAAACTTTTTTGCACATATATTCAATGTGAGACAATATATATATAAATATTTTATAATAAACAATTTTATTTTATTTTATGAACTAAACACCAAAAAATAATTTTTAGACCATAATTTTATTTCATATATTTAACTTAAAATAAAAATGAGAGCATCTATAAATTAATTAATTCAATTACTAATTTTATAAATAGTGATTGAATTAATTAATAAGTGGTAAGTGGATATCCCTATTGTCATTTCCAAATTAAATATACCAACTCAAATTGTGTCCAAAAAAATATTTTTTACTTTTTATTGAATTACTTCTCAAATGAAATAAAAATATTTTCCAAACAATATCTATATATTGACCATCTGGTCAGGCTTATAGCATATTTATATAAAAAAATTTTTAGGCCATTCATTTATTTTTTATAAGGTTTTTGATTTTACAATTGTCAATCGGTGCTTTCTCTAATTTTATCATATCACTTCTAATATTAAATAACTAATTTTTAAATTATTAAAACTCACATCAGTATACAAAGAATAATATTGTCAATTCTGTTTGATATACTTAAATTATAAAGGGAAATGCAAAAACACAAAGAATAATATTTCCATTTGGTTTTTATTTTATTTTAAAGATAATACATGGTCTGTTTTGGAAATCCTATTTTAAAGGTCAAAGAGATCATTAAAAAATATACTAATAGATAAAATAAATCCTATTCTAAAGGTCACATAGATCATTATAAAATATACTAATAGACAAAATAACATTGCTTGTTTTATATTTAATAGAGTATAAATAACATTTTACATTCTCATTGGTGTGAGTAGTATTGATTTTAAAATTGCAGGTATTGTAAGGGTGATATTTAATATTCTAAAATGTATTGTTTGTAATAATTACTTTGAAGATAGGTGATCATATTATTATTTTTGTTTTAAAAAATTAAATTTCTAAAAGAATATGTCAAATCACTACCCTGTATTCAGTAATATCATAATTACTCAATGAATTTGAAAAACAAATGAACTTGAATATATCAATAGTTACTGTGACCTAGATATGTTGTCAATCAAACAGAAAGTTCATGCATTTACTTGAAGATCTTTTATTATTTTTGTTTTTCTTATATATATATATATATTTGCTTACTTCTATGCAAGCTATGTTTTTTTGATAAATATGTTGTTATAAAATCACAATACATATATATTTAAAGATGTTTGGAGTTAAACAGCATAGATAAATAGCTGAACAATGTTGTTTTTACATCTATTCCAAAACAAACAAAATGTAAATTTTGAGGCTTTTGAAATAATATAATAAAATTTATAGTCATGGCATTTGAAAAAGTTTATGTTAAAGAAAAGTTCAATGTTTGCTTAAAATCTGTAACACATATGTACCATCTTGAAAAATAAATATGATCTCAGTAATAGCAACTTACTAAAATGAAAAAAAAAAAAAAATTATTTAAAAGATATTTAAAGTATTGATCTTCTATATTGCATTATTTTTTTAAGTCATCTAGTCAGATCATTTTTAAAATGTTAATAAAATCTTTACTTTAAACTTATATTGCGTTTATGTCATACTATACCTATAGATTATTTAATGCCCTAATGGATAAAGTGATAATTATGTTCAAGTGGAAATTATAATAATAGAAATTTTTGGATAAACCATCCATGAAAATTAATATCTATGTATTATTTATTAGTGCAATGAACATAAAAAAATACTAATTAGATAACCAGTAATACCTGGTAACTAATTAGTTTAAAAATTCATTTGAAGTTTTTGACAATTAAATAATATATGAATACAATGGAGTCCCAAATTTTGCAATATTTTGTTCTAGGCCCCTCTCACATTCAAACATATATAATGTATAATAGCTCATATTTTGTTGATAAAGATTGATTAGAATAGAAAACATTGTTTACTGAACTGCAAGTGTACACTCTTCAACACACGTATATTATAATACAACACTTGTCATGAGTGTGCTATGCATATGTAAACAAAATTTTTAAAAATGACTTATTAATAATATATTAAAGGGACATATATATATAAGTATTATGGAGTGTATGTATTTTTATTTTTAAAATAAAACAAATAGCAAAATTACTGACTTTCATCATTATTAATTACACTCTAGGAGATATTGTTTTTTGTTTCTATATTTTTTTTCTTTTATAGAAACATAATAGACTAGTGTTTTTACAAAGGTTTCTGATGATCGTATTTTTGTTGTATTTATATATTGGATTGTTTCTATGATCTAATATAAATGTTGATGGTCTGCAGAAAAATTTAACTTTATTTAAATATTTCATAATACATCACACAGTGGTTAGTATATGTACAACATTTCAAGATATATTATTCTTCCCTCTTCTTCAAGTGTTATTCGTCTCACCCATGACAGTACTAGCATGGGAATCAAAGCTGGGCCGGCAGATTTTTGATTATTGAATTTTAAGTTAATATTCTAACCAACTGAGTCATTCAGAGAATAAATAAATGCTCAAAGGTTTTCCATGTACTAAATCATGCATTCCATTAATAATTAAGAATGCTTTTTAAAAAAATAAACTTACTAATATATATAAATAAAAATTAAACTTACTGATGAATACTTCATGAGAATTTTTTAAGCATTAAAAAAACCATATTCTACATTACACAGAGAAATTAAAGAATGCCAAAAGAAAAACTTGCAAACCTATATGGCATATCATAAACCATAATGTACCAAGCAGTGTACCAGCTTCATCTATTAAACTCTCAGTTCTAAACATTGAACAGTTGCAGAAATTTATGTTCATGAAAAAGAATTAAACTTTGCCATAAGACCATCTAATATTCTTTTATTAGATATAATGGCAACCACTGAGGAAAATCACTCAAAAATTGCCTTGAGAAGAAGCAGCAGAATTATGCTGGAGAATACAAAGAACACTTGACAAGCAACAAAAATTGAAGTCAAACATATCCTATGATTAAAAGAAAGCAATTAAATCTCCCAAAGTATATAAATCTATAATTATTCTTTCTGCTGATAAAGGAAATGCAATAGTTGTTATGGATAGAACTGATTATGGTAACAAAATACAATAACTTCTCACAACAGCTCAATACAGAAAGATGGCAAAAAATCTGATACCAAGTACAGAAACATTACAAGCATTACTCAGTAAGCATTCTATGTACTTTAGTGATTCAGAAAAAAAGTAAACTAACATCATATTTCAACAAAATTTCTCATCTTTGTAGTATTTCTAAAATCCATAAGGATCATGTTCCATTAAGACCTATTGTTACTTCTAAAATTCATCTTACCAAAATTTGTCAATATTTTTTTTTAGTTTTTGACTCAATCCTTTGTCATGGATTTTAGACACTTCTGAAGAATTAATCAAGGCCATTAATCAAAAATGTGAAAAGTTAAAGAACTGACATACTAGTAAGCTTTGATGTGAAATATTTATTCATAAATGTACCATCTGAAGAAGTATTGTCTATTGTAAGAAAAATATTAAATGTCGATAATAGCTTACAAATCAGAACATCTCTTCCCATTAATAGTATAATGAAACTATTAACATTCTACATAAAAACAACCTTTTATTATAACACAGAATTTTTCCAATAAAATCAAGAATTGGCTATGAGCTCACTACCAATTCTGATTAGCAATATTTACATAGAAAAACTTGAAACCACATTCACAAAAACTACTCTATTTTCACCTACATTTTGACTTATAGTGGATGATACATTTCTTGTATAGCTATGTGAAGCACTACTACAAACTTTCTGGAAACACATCAGCAACATATCCTCTTTGATTAAATTTACATTAGAATCAGAACAAAAACAAAAATTGGCAGTCTTAGATATTCTAGTGACATGACTCCCTCATGGCAAAATTGAAACTACAGTTTATCAAAAACCAACCCATACAAAAAAAAATACTTAGCCTATACATCCAATCACACTGGAAACACAAAACATGGAGTTATACTATCACTATAGAACACAGTAAAAGAAGTTTGTTCAGAAACCAGTGATTTGAAAAAGAAAAGATCCATATAAGGCAGACTCTTATGAAAAACAGTTATCCATCAGCTGTTATTAAAAAAACCTTAAATAGACAACAAAAAAGAATCACCAAAAGAAAAAAGTTATTGGTAGTGTAGTGTACCCATACATACCAAAAATAGCAGAGGAATTAAGGATAATCTGCTACCAGTATGACATCAAAACAGCTTTCCAGAGCTGCACCACACTACAAGGAATTTCAGCATCTACAAAGTCTAAACTAGAAATGCTGAAAAGCAAAAACTACATCTATGAAATACAATGTAAATATGAAAGAACATATATTGTTGAGACCAGTCATCTTATTGAAAAGTGACTGCAAAATACAAACTGATGATTAGAAGAGAGAAACAGATGTGTCTAAGGTAGCAGATAATGTATGTACCAGGGAAGATATGTTCAATTGGGAAAATACAAAAGTATTGTATAGAGAAGAAAAAGTACAAAGAATAAAATTTAAGGAAGCTGCTCACATGACAATGTCAAATACAACTTCATAAGTCAAGTGTATCTATACATAATGTATGCAAACCAGTAATCAACTGTGCTCTTAGGAAAAAGTGGAGAAATCAGAAGGAATCTCATAGATATGTATACAGAAGTTCTACTGACTTTTGTCTGTGGCAGGATGGCTCAGTTGGTTAAACATTATCTTAAAATTCAATATTCAATAATTCTAAGGGTCCAGGTTCAATTCTCATGCTAATACTAATATTGGTCAAGCCAGCAACACCTGAAGAATAGGGAAAACTAATACCTCTTGAAATGTTATGAATATACTAATCTGTGTGCTATTAATAACAGCTGAATGTATTTGGAATATTTAATGAAGTCATTTTTTAAAGACTTCAATACTTATATTAGATGGTGGAAATAGTCCAATATATAAATACAACATAATAAACTAGTTTCTTTGTCAAAAAATTTTGATCTCTCTAATTATTTTAATGTTATTAAATCAGTTATTAATTTTAAATATGTTCTAAAATTTTGTAAAACTTTTAGCAATTATTCTTAGAAAATATTTTATTACACATGTCAAATTCATAAAGGATAATAAAGGAATAATAAAATATATATGTTTTTAACACAGAATGAAGAAATTTTATTAATGTATACATAATTGTCTACAATACTTTTAGCCAGAAAAACAACTGCTGGCATATTATAAAATGTATTTAGAAATTTAAATTTCTACATTTTTTTAAATGTGTTTATGTATGATTCTCAGGGAAGGAAAGATGACTGCTGAATATGACAAAATTTGCAAATGTTTTTGTTTGTTTATTTACATTTTTTTGGTTAATATGTAATTGAAGTTGTGTAGTTGATGTGATGTGATATCTCTCAGTTCAATATGTCTAAAAAAAATCTGTTAGCCACCTTACCTTACCTACCCTTTCCATTCCCTGTCCTAAGTTTTTCCCATATTCTTATTTATTCTGCTCTATCCCATTTCCATAACATCATCTTTATCCACTCCATGGCTTTTGTATCTACCCTCCTCTTATCTTTTTCAACCCTAGCATAAAGACCAATAACCCACTTTTTGTATAATCACTTGGTTTATATTTATTATCTCATAATTTATTATTTATACCCCTTCTGCCAATGCCTAATATTTGTAATGCCTTCCTTAAATAACCTGCAGAATAAATCAACCATATTTGACATTTATGTGTATATTTTCTTGTTGCTAATGATCCTGTTTGAGCCTTAAATAGTAAACTACTTTCCCTGCTATTATCATAAATTAACTCACATCTAATATTCTGTTTACTTCTATATATATATATTTAAGTTCTTTTTACTCTCCATACTAGTTCTCCATCTTTCCAACTCCATATTTTTTTATTAATACATCAGTTTATCTATTCCAATCTTTGCCACTATAATAGTCAACAATCTTCCTATCCTTTGTACAAGTATACTCTAAGTCTAAGATATCAAAAGTGGCTTAGCATAATATTATAACAAACATTGAAACTTAATTTTTTCTTAAGTAAGCATTTTTAGTGCTTACATCAATTGGATTACAATTCGTTTAAGAATAGTTACACAACAA
The DNA here is from genome assembly GCA_028023455.1 of Epiperipatus broadwayi. Classification (NCBI taxonomy): domain Eukaryota; kingdom Metazoa; phylum Onychophora; class Udeonychophora; order Euonychophora; family Peripatidae; genus Epiperipatus; species Epiperipatus broadwayi. The sequence continues at coordinate 7,582,979 of JAQFVV010000007.1, read as the reverse complement.
CAACAACAACATAATAATAATAATAATAATAATAATAATAATAATAATAATAATAATAATAATAATTAATATTCATAACTAAATTAATCATCATTGCTTTACTAGTAATGACATTAGTCTATTAACTATCCTTACTAATCAATCAATATTAGATAAGAATCTGCTAAAATTCAGAGCTATAGTATTAATACTAATAAACAAACAGACACATGCAAGAATTTAAAAACTTATATTCACATCTTTCTAATTTGAAAATCTTCATTTCCATACACACCTTTTTTTAATATCAAATTATCATCAAAATAGTAATTAGAAATATTGATTTTATAAATACTAAAAGTTTTTGAGAGAATACTAGTGAAAATGAATACATTTTTCATGTAACAAAATTACAATTGCCATATTGAAGAAATGCACAGTATGAAAGTAATAGAAAACATGAAAGGAGTGGAGCTTGGGTAAATTAGCGGTTAGTACATATGTATGACATTAGTCTACCTGCTTATAAAACTAATGTTAATTAGACATTAATATCTTATGATTACATGCTACTTCAAATATTTTTATGTATTGTATATATATTTCTGATCTTGATACTTATTTTTCTTAATTACTTATATATGGTTATATTCGGAACTGTAGGAATGGAATATGCAAGCAAGCAAATGGTTTTGTACGCCTACTGATGAGATAGTTACTGGACGCAATGAATATAGCATTTTACTGATGCAGTTTGCTAATATCATTTTGAATTTGTTTTATTAGTGGGAAGCAAAAATTTATAATGTATGTTTTGTGATCAATAGATACTTCCCAAATGATGATAAAGGGATGGAGGTGCTAAAAATGTTTAGTTTGTCTGTGGCATCAAAAATGATGATTACTGCATATATATATATTAATTAAAATTAAAGATAATTGGTTGTGAAATCTTAAAAGATTTCCTCATATCGGTATTTTATATTATACTGATAATGATTTAATTCTTATTCATATTGGAATTTCTAATAAAATATATAAATGTAATAACTGATAAATGATGTGTTTTTATTTAATAAATATTGTTATTTCGATCAATTCACCTCCCAATGTTTCTAAAACAGAAAACAACCCATTTAATTGAATTTTAAAATTTTCATCATTTTTTAAATATTTATTCTTCAGTAATAATAAATATAAAACGTCAGTTTATTATTTTAAAGCTGTCTATCTAAGGAAATTGCAATCATAAAATAGATTAACAAAAAGTTTTTGTTTTCATATAGTTCTTATCTAAACAGGCAAATATTATTAATATAAATATAATGTAAATATATCACTCCTCTTAGCATTATTGTATAATGGGGCCTTGGTGCAATGATAAAAGAACAAACTCTGCAGTTCAATCCATCATGACCCAGCTATCAATTATAATACTTGAACTTTTTATAAACTTTCAAGAAATAAACTTATTTGATTGTTTTACTCTGTCTAGTATGAGGCAGTAATAGAAGGGTGGATTTTGGAACTCAAACTTCAAAGTTCTTGGCTCTGTTTTGGCATTTCCAGTACTCAAACATTTTATAAACTTCATATTAATAAACAATTTAATTATTTATTTACAATAATGCTTTTTTATAAACAGCACATTGATAGTCAGCCATCTGACTGAACCAGATTATCTATAAATTAATTTATTTTTTGACTAAGATACCCGTTTACTGATCAATATTAGGCTGCTAATTCCATCTGCTAACTGAAAAAAAAATTCTAGATCTTCCTTCTAAAATCCTCCATTATTTTGTCTTTTTTTGGATTTGATCTCTTGGTCATAAACTATTCAGAAGTGCTAACCGCTTTTAAATACTGAAATTATTTTTAGAATTTGTAAAAAAAATTGTCCAATGAAATATGATATGAGACTTTCTCAATTTATATTCAGCATCTATGTTACCAAACATCTATAGTTTTGGATAATATAAAAAGGAATCATATCTCATTGATAAATAGTTTATCAATTTAATACTACTATTTAGAAACTAGTCTGGGAGTGTATTTGAGAATCAAGCCTATATTAATTGCTCATGCTTATAATATATAGACCTTGGGTAGAATAATAGCTTATTAAATTTCAAAAAAAACAAATAGCATAATTTGCTACTACACTCAAGAATGATGAATAAGGAGTTGTAAGTATAATAGATTATTGTAAGATTAAAAAATGTATTATAACCATAAATGATGAAAAATTTATAGATTATCTAAGACAAGTAATAAAATAAATATTAGCTGAAGACTACAGAAGAAAAACATTTCAAAGATTGAATGAAAGCTTTTAAGAAATTGATATGAACCCAGGAAACTCACACAAAAGGCAACAAAATAAGAATGAACTTTTTCATCAGATAACATCAGGAAATATTTTAGACCAATAGTATTCAAGTTAAGCCTCTGTCACCCAAACATTTCTCTTAGCAGATAAAACTGTTTTTTATAATAGTTTTTAATTCATTGTATAGGCTTAACACCTGCATTTATATATGTAATATATGTGGGATTCAAACTAAGACTTTCACACGACTCACAACTCTCAGTGCCATCTTATATGGCTGACCCACCTGATCACACACATGTTGAAAAGAAACATATGTGTGATCATATGGGTCAGCATTATAAGATGACACTGAGAATTGTGGATCATGTGAATGTCTGAGTTCGAATCCCACATAATAGTTTTTAGTAAATTTCAATGTTAAAAAATAAATTCTATTACATATATAAAATAAAGTTAGGATCTGTTGTCTATATTCATTTAACTAATGAATTAATAATAGATTGCTCACTTAATGAATATTTCTGTGGTGTAATTTTCACTGCATCACTCCTGCAAGATAGGACTGATTTCTATCCACTTTTAACACCTTGTGGAGGGATGTGAGAATAGTGTAGTGAAAATTGCATTACCAAAATATTTATTAAGTGAGTAATCTTTAATCTAATGAATGACTATTAAAAATAATTAATAATAGATTGGTTTTCATGTTTTTTTTAAATTTTTCTATAACACAAATCTTAGGGAATATCTTATGTTAATTTTTTAGCTTTATTAGTGGGAGAGGGGACATAGACCACTTTTTATCAGATATATTTTCGATATGAATGATCAGTTTCATTTATTCTTAAACTTTATTGACTTTTGAAATCTATTTTTGAAGGGAGGCAGTCAAATATATCCTCTCTGCAACTTGAATTTGAATGTTAATGTTATTCATTAGAAAAAATACAATCGATCTCATATACATGGGAGCAACGTGAGGATAAGCCACAATGATCGTTATCAATTTATACTCACTCATTAATCATTAGAGTGATTTTTGATTTTTAAAGAAAAAATCATTAAACAGACTATGGTTTTTTTAAATGAGAAATTGTAAAACTAATGATAACAAGCTGCAAAATAAAATAGACATATTCGCCTTAAGATACAAAAAGTCCTATACAAGATTTATTTTTTATATAATTAAAAAAATAATATTATAGGATATGAAGTAATAAAATGCAACTATAATAAGGAAATGTGGCTTAGAATTCAGTATTTTTGTATGCCATTTTTAATTTGTTGTTGCTCACTTTTCATTTTTTTTCCATGACTTATTTACTTCAGAAATAAAATGGTAGTTTTGTAACTTTAGATTGGTGTTTTATCATTATTGTAACAGTAGTTTTTTTAAAAAAAAGAAAAAAAGAATGCGTTTATTGATTTATTAATTCAAAAAGAAACCTGAAGAAGGTTGGAATGGTACAGACAATAGTCTATGTTATAATGTCTTTTTTCTATTATTACCATCAAGAAACCACTCTTCTAAAAATAATTCCTTTATTATAGTTTATTTCCATGCAAAATTTTTGGATTAAATTTATTTATTTTTTTTTGCAAGTATGTTAAACATTTTTGACTATTTAACTAAAATAATGCTCATATTTATTTCTACTTTATTCATTTATATTTTATTTTTAAAAGTAGAAATTAATAAACTTGACCATAATTGACAACAAAAGCCCAACAATGTTTGACCATGCTCTTCTTTTTCCCTGTCAAAATTGATATGGTATTAAAGTCCTTTTAAATATTGTATTAATTATAAAGCAAATATCAGATTTTAAAGCAGAACTTGATAGATTTATCATAAAATGTTATATCTTTATTCATATTAAAAAAATTAAAATGCAAAAGCATTAGTTTATTTCCTTGAGATTGTTTATTTTCATATTGTAGTATGACATTTTAAGTTCTTTGTTCTTATTTACAACTTGTTTTTTTTTAATATTTGCAGTTTTAAATGTTATATATAGAGCTTGTAAATAAGCTCTTAACATGCTTTGCAGAATATCCCTAATCCCAGACTGATTTCCGCTACTAGCGTCCTCAGTCTATTAGGTCATGTAACATTAGACTTAATTTTTTTGTAATTGCAGTTTTAAATATGATTTTTTAGAAAAATTTTCATTTGTAAGCTAAATTAAAAAATAAATCAAGTCCATTATATTGAGTTTTAGTATAGAATAAAGATTTTATATACAGATGAAGGGTTACACATTTTTAAAAACTTCCACCAGGTGTAATAATAGAAAATGTTTTAATTCATGAAGGTTAATCATATTCTTGAAACTAAAAGCAAAGAAGATTTTCATTGCAAACATAAATAATCTCTGGGGAAACATACAAATTTTAATTAATGCTTTAATTAAAAATAAATTTTTACTATATATATATTGTAAGTCAAAGTTCAAGTTACAATCAGGTGGAAGTATAAAACGATTGTTTGTGATTGGGTGCATTTTCACATGGAGTGTATTTATGATTGAGTCGGTACTTATGAAAGTAAATTAAAACGAATACATGTTTTATTCCCACATAAAATAAATTTCAATAATATTCCAAAATTTAATAATACATAAAATTTCAGACAAATAAATTTCTCAGGATATTCTTGTAAATTTATGATAAAAATCTGACTTTACTCTTAAACATACCTATTTTATTAAAATATCACTTGTGTAAAGAACTACTTGATATATGTATTTTAAATCATCATCATCATCATCAACCATTATCAATCCACTGCAGGATTAAGGTCTCTCCAAGTTCAATCCATCTTCTCTGATCTTTAGCTTCTCTTCTCCACATCACACCTGCACACTTTCTTATTTCACTCATCTATCTCATATGGTCATCTCTTTATGGGTCTTTTACAATCTCATGGAATCCAGTTTAAGGTTTCAATTGTCCATCAGTTATCATCTCTTCTAGCAGTATGTCCAGCCTAACTCCACTTCAGCCTTTTACTTTTTTTAATGACATCAGTAACACTTGTATGTTCTCTTGCCCATATATTGCATTTTTGATCTCTTCTTGTTACTCCAAATATGCATCTCTCCATACTTCTTTGAGGGGTCTGAAATCTCTGTATTGCTCTTCTAATAAGTGTCCAAGTTTCAGATACATAAATAAGAACTGGTAAAATACATTTATTAAAAACCTTCCTTTTCAAATACATAGGCATATTTCCTTTTAGTATCAAGTTATTTCTACCAAAAGCACTCCAACTAAGTTTAATTCTGATTAATTTTATCCATTATGTTTCCATCTGTATTAATGATCTGACCAAGGTATTTGTAACTGTTAACTTCTTCTAACTCATCATAATCAATCCTTATTTTCATATTTTGAGAAAATCTGTTAAACATTATTTTAGTCTTTTTAACATTTATCTTTAGTTCTACTTTCATCTGATAACTCCTGCAACATTTCCTGCAGCTCTAAAGCATTATTTGCAAAAACAACTACATCATTTGCAAAATCTGAATGACTTAAATAATCTCCATTTACTTTCACTCCTTTAGCTTCACAATCCACAAAATACTTCTTGCAGAACTGCTGTAAAAAATTTTGGAGATATGGAATCACCCTATCTTATACCCTTTTCAATGTTGACTTTCCTAGTATTATTATGTTGTTGCATTTTTATAAATATTGTTTAAAATATGACAATATCCTCAATCTATATCTTGATGATCCAATGTTTTAATTACTGAAGAAATGTTTACAGAATCAAATGTCTTTTCATAATCTACAATTCCCAAGCGTAATGGCAACTCATATTCATTTGACCATTCTATGATCTACTGTACTAAAACCACTTTAAAATCCAGCTTGTTCTTTTGGTTGGTGAAAATCCAATGCTCTCTATAGACAAGCTGTAATTATCATGGTAAAAATTTTGTATAAAACTGATAAAAGGCTAATAGGTCTGTAATTTATAATATCTTCTTTATCATCTTTTTAAAATATTAATATTAATACTGCATTCTTCCAATCATTATTTTAAATAATGATAGGTATTTAATTCTTTCTCATTCTAACTTAAATATAATGTTTAACTAATTGTTATTTGGGGGTTATTAAATCAATCTTAATCATTTAAATAAAATAACAAAAAAATGCTCAGATATAAAGTTTATTCCTTAGTTCTAGGTACAATGAATGTAAAAGGAAACTTCATTGTACGTCACTTTACTAATCTGTAATATATAGGAGGTATGAACTCAAACTTTCACATGACTTTAAACTATCCACACTATCTCATACTGCTGACACACTTGATCACACATATGTTAATAAAATAAATAATCTCTAATATACATATCTCATGCTAAACCAGCCCTCGTTAGTTGATCCAGATTATCATGTTCACATATATACACAATCAATGCTCAGTTTATATTAAAATGGCCAATCTTCATACTTTAATGGACAGGCTTCAATACACATGACCCCACAACTCTTTAGCTATTCATTTCATTGAAAATCTGATGATGGAATGCTCAAAGCCAACATCGGTGCCAACCTTCTCATCCTACCCATGTTGTCCATAAATCTCTCTGACCCCTCACATATGTATATGAGGGATGGGAAGACCTTATAGCAATATATTTTAATATATGAATTTTTTCTACAGTACAGGCTTTTTCATACCTGCACTCCAATATGTAATATATAGGGGTTTGAACTCAGACTTTCACATGACCCTCAACTATTCATGCTACCTCATATTGCTGACACACTTGATCACACACATGTCAAAAAGATAAATAATCACCAATAAATGTATTTCATACTAAACCAGCACTCATCAGTTGCTCCAGATTATCATATCCACACATATATACAATCAATGCTCAGATTATATTAAGATAGTCAATCTTCATACTTTAATGGACGAGCTTTAATCTACTCCACCCCACAACTCTATAGTAATTTTCACCACATGTACATATACTGTATATAAAACATACATTTTTATCTATATAGCACATATATAAATTAAGATTATCATATAAACAACATATTTTAAAAATAATAATGTAGTTATTAATAATAGATCAAGAAAACATGTTTATATATTTGAGAGGTCAAATCATGTTCATTAAATGATGATGATGATAACAACAACAACAACAATAATAATAATAATAATAATAATAATAATTCACTTCATTTATTTAAGTTCCAAACAACAGCATATAGCCAATTACAGTTAACACATTAAAATATATATATATAATAAGGATAAGCAATGTACATAACATAATAATAAAAATTAACAATTAATTTAACAAATACATGTATACATAAACAAAAATCAATTTAAACCAAACAACATTGGTTTTTAAATTTAATAATATTACAAAATTGTTTATAATCTAAATTGAAGTGATTAATATTATTACAAATCTGATTATATTAAGTTAGTAGCCTAAATAAAGGAGAAAATTTAAGAACAGTGGAATGACAAGCTTTAATATAACAAACAGAAGCAGACAGAGTATTATGCACATAAGATTTAATTATAATAGTAGAAACTGTGTCAGATAGAAAAAACTATTTTATTAACAACTTTATAAAATTATTTAAGATCTCTATATTTTCTTGAAGAAAGATGAAAAACAATTTTATTTTTCAGAGAAACATATTTGGAAAGCTTATTTAGACACTGATTGTGATAAATTACATCACTATTTAGAGCTAGGATTCCAAATGATTAAACAATATTTAATGATGGGAAGAACCAATGACAAAAATAATTTGAATTTTTTATCATCACTGAAATGACAATCATATCTTAGGATGGCACCCATAATTTTTAAAGCATCACCAATAATCATTTCCAAGTGATGACGAAAGAATCCATTGCTAGAAAATATAACTCCCAAATCTTTTTGAGATTTAACAGAATTAATAAAATAAAAGAAAAATGTAAAACTTCAGATTTTTTAGAGTATGAGACTAAGGAACATTTACTGAAATTAATTGTCATATTATTTAAATCACACCAAGCACTAAAATTATCTATATCCTTTTGAAGATGCGATTTTTTTAAAGATTTTAAAGTCATCAGCATAACATAAAAGATTTTAAACAATCCTTAAGGTTATTTATCTAAATGTTAAAAAGCATGGGTGCTAAAATTCTACCCTGAGGAATTCCCAAATTACATTCAAAATTAGATAAAATATTATTAAATTTGATATTTGTTGTACGACTATGAAAAAAGGATTGAAACCAATAAATAGTAGAAAAACCTATTTGATATAATTTGTGAAGAAGAATGGTGATAATAATAATAATAATAATAACAACAACAATAATAATAGTAATAAATAATAATAAAAATAATATTAATAAAACTTACTTTATGGTACCATACAACATCATCAGCCAAAACATTCTTAGGATTCATATCATTTAGCCATATATTTAAGATTTTTTTCCATTTTAACCATAGTTGTTTCATATTATTTTAGTTAAAACTTTAGCTGTTTTAGGGCCACAAGCAACAATGACACAGATCTGCTTCTTTTTTATAATTTTTTTGCTTGAAGATTCACTCTTATGAAACACATGCATTTTCTTATCTTGTCTTACTAAATCAATGATTTTCATTTTCTCATTTAATGAAAGTATTTTATGAGTTTTTTGATTTATTATTCATTGATCTATGAAATCTTTTACTGAAGATATAGTATATACTGTATACAGAATAATACTCTTTGGAAAAAAAAATACAAAGAAAAAATTCTACATATATGCTTGCAATTATAAACTGAGCCTTATTTAAATTGTTTAAAAAAACATGATTAAATTAATTCACATTTGAGATTTGAAAATGTTATATTTGCTAAAATAAGGTTGCCCCTGTATTGAGATAAAAGGTGATTAAATAAATACACATTTGAAATCTGAGAATATGATATTTAGCAAGAAAAAAAAAGATTGTCACATATCCAGATTTATAAAATTTAATAAATTTGTAAATTTCAATGTTCTGAATTTCAATTTGTTTACATTTTTTTTGTTTATTTATATTTTCTTTGGATAGTTTATAATTGAAGTTGTATACATTGATAAAACATAATTCATTGCTTCACTGTATATATGAAACAAATAATTTTTTATATTATCATGCATGAACAATTAAAGTTTATCTTTCCCTTCTCCAAAACATCTATGTGTATTATTACCAAACTAAATCTACTATCATCAACATCATCAACCATTATCAATCCACCACAGGATTCTCTTCTCCACATCATCCCATACACACTTTCTTATTTCACCCATATATCTCACATGTGGTCTCTTTCTGATTCTTTTACAATCTCTTGGAATCCAGTTTAAGATTTTAATTGTTCATCTATTATCATCTCTTCTAGAAATATGTCCAGCCCAACTCCATTTCAGTCTTTTATTTTTTTCAATGAGGTCAGTAACACCTGTTTGTTCACTTACCCATATAAGGGTTTAAGTTGTTTTTTATAATAATGTTTGATTAGTAATAGTAGATGAGAGGTTATTTAAGTATTAGTTTTGGAAATTACTAAACAGAAAAATCCATTATTTATTCATGTGTACACTCTTATTAATTAGATTCTTATAAATTATATAATAAATTTATTTGACAATGGTGTTTAATATATAAAAGTTTTCTATAATTGGCTTATGCTTTGGGTTAATATAAGCAGAAACCTTTTATAATTATAACTTTTAATAGTGACAGATGTTGATTGGTTGTATTCATTGAAGATGAAGTCATACTATTGTGGACTACCTTTTTACAATAACACCATTAATTTTAATATATTTTGACTTTTTTATTTTTATCAGTGTGTCTTTCATGTATCACAATCATCTACTAACCCAGAAACTCAGAACATCTTCTCTCATTATATATGCATTTTATAAAACAATGTGTACTTACCAGAAAAGCTAGAGTTTTCAAACCTAAATCTTGAAACCATAGGGACTTATTCCATGCAGGATAGATACTGAATTCTATCCATTTTTAACATGTTGTGGAAAGATGACAACAAATATCCACCAATGCAGAAACTCAGACCACATTTTATCATTATGCATGTATTTCTCTAATAGTCTTCACTTATTGAGTGAACTGGGGTTATCCAACACCTGAAATTTGCACACCCACATTGACAAGTCAATAAGTTTTAATTAAACTTCTCTCATATGAAATAGGAATGGGTTTTTGTCAATTTTTAATACTTCTCTGGAAGGTAGATATTGCACTGCAAGGATATTTTGAAGTTTTCTGTTTTTTTGTTGGTGCATCTATCAATTCCAGCATAATACAACTAATCACGAGCATAAAAACTCTATTATCTCTAACTATGCATGTATTTCATGAACATACTTTGCTTGTGAGATAAGTTAGAGATGTTAAGCAACTATATCTCTATCTTGCTTGACAGTTGAACATTCTGCCATTATAAGTTACACACACACATAACCGTAAATAATAAATGTATAAACTCTATCAAAAATTGATAGCAGTTGATATCATGGGTATAAAAATATAATTTGAATAGTAGTTTAACATTTACCAATTTTTATTTTATCACATTAATTTTTAAAACTATGTAAACAAATTAAAGATGACAGATGCAAGCCTTCATAAAAGTAATTATTCTCAATAAATGCAAACTCTGCTTTTCACTAACCACATCTAACAGAGCAGGTAACAACAAAATTTTTGTTAACCGCGCTGCTTCTGTCAGAATTTGTTTATTTTAACGCCTTTGTTAATTAAAGTCTTTTCAAAAGCAAAGCAGTTTTTATACCTGTTTACTAGAAAATATTTGCTTATATACAGAATGTTTATAAATAAACTTGAGTTTTTTAACTCTTTGTTGAGTATGCTTTAAAACATTAATTAAAATGTATTCCCATTAACAATTTTTTTTATTCTTAAGAAATTAATTATTTGATAGATTTTTATATTTACTATGAAGTTTAATTACTAATTTTATTTATCACCAATATTATCTCTTTATGCTTTTGAGATTGTTGTATTTATTACACCTGACAATTTTACACATTTTTTGCATTTTAAGTCTTTATCAAATCTCATTATGTTCTTTCTACTTATAGCAATTAAATTAATACTTTAATTTATTTCATAATTTACTTTTGAATTGAAGATATTTTTTATTATCATTGTTATTTTATGTGTAATATGTTACATTATATAATAACCCTTAAATAGAACTGTTAATATAGTATTTATAAATGGTAATAATGAAACATGGGTGCGGGCGTGTATACCTATATTTCACAATATTATTTATGATGTTATCAGGTATAAAAGTAAAGATAACTATAGGATTAGTTCCTATATCGATTTATGCTGCAGATTCTTAGGCTGTACTATTGCAGTAAGTATAGTGACATTTGTCTGACCAAACCCAATTAAACCATGTTTTTTTTTTCTTTTTTAGTTAAAAATGGATAGATATTATTTATTGATCCCTGTTGGATGGCTATTTATACATTGGCACTGAGACATTTATTTGAAAGAATTCTAAGCCTTTTGTGACATCAGATTGGGCATAGGAGAGCAACTACTATGTCAAAAGATTCATTGTGTTCATGATAAATTTATTAACCCACAAGCTACATGCTAATGTTATTGATAAGAAAGTTCACCAAGTGAATAGGTTTAGATAGTAGGTAGGTGATTGAATGAGAATGAAAGAAATGAAGATAAAGTTAATAGAAGGATAGTATTGGAAAAGGAGGCATTAATTAAAAGATAGAAAGTGTTTATGTGATCTTGGAAGACATAACTAAGAAAAATATTAAATGTTATGTGTGGAGGGAATTATTGTACAGTTGTGGAATGTGGACAATGAGTAAAAAAGTATGGATGATGAACTAAGTTCAGATCTATACAACTATAGAAACTAATGGGCTTGAAAATATTTTTGAATGTTCATTTGGACTCAAACCTTTATAGTTAGCTTTAAAAAGTAAAAAGTGACTACTGGATGATTGCATTAGATCCTAAGATCTAGATGCAGAACTCTGAGCTCCAAAGGCTCCTCACTGATAAAATCCACAAGCTAGAAACTAATCTGAGGATATTATATGAGTAGGCACTAGATATGGATTTTATGCACAAATCTTCTTGAATCCATTGATTACTCTGGCTTGCACTCAGTGGTGTTATTGTATGAAGAGTTTATCCTTTGTGTTAACAGTTTGTGTAAGCATAAAGAATGGAATCATGTGATGTTTAATGTACAATTGTTATATATAGAGAGAGATATGTATATTAACATTGAATTAATTGTCTTGTAAAAATAGAATAATATGGATTTATAGATATATTATACAATCTTCATACTTCCCCATTCTTTTTAAATTCATATAAAGATACAATAAAAAACAAATGATGTGCAAGATGCATTTCATGCTGAACCAGCACTCATCAGTTGGCCCAGGTTCAATATCTCCCATATATATCTCTATTATATGAAGAGTAATTTATTCTATTTATCTGAGGTAGGATGGTGTCAAAGTTGTGAGTGGAGTGAGTTTGACAATGGTAAATAAATATGGATTTAATGAGTTTATTTTTTTTGACAAAAGAAATATATTTAACATGCAAACACATGTGAATGCTTGTCATATAGACTCACATATGTATTAAAACAGCCATTATTTATTTATTATTTAAATGAATTGATTTTTATTCTATTAGTTAATGATAATTCTAATATATTAAATTTATATTATTAGACAACACCTTTATGTGCTTATATATATATATATGATAAACAAAAATGCAAGTTAAAAAACTTGCTAACGCTTGTATTTATGTCCACAGATGGCGTCCTACCAAGACTGCCAATCAAGCGTGTTTTGTTTACATAAACGTCAGAGTAGTTAGTATTCACTATCTCTAACTATAATTCCACTTTCAGATCATGATTTCAAGCTATTTGCTATCGTCAGTGAAAGACAGGAATAAAGAAACTAGATCTGAATACAAACTCTGAGCGTTTATGAAACAATTTCTATTCAGCTTGCAAGCGTGAATTTTTTAGACACGTAATGTCTTCAAACTCAGCATAGCAAACCAGATAGCTACATGGGTCTGATCTCAGTTCAGCATCACCACATAGTAGAAGCCTCTGCAATCTATATCATTGCAAGAAAGACCTCAAAGGTACATTTATGATAAACAAAAATGCAAAAATGATCTGAAAGTGGAATTATAGTTAGAGATAGTGAATACTAACTACTCTGACGTTTATGTAAACAAAACACGCTTGATTGGCAGTCTTGGTAGGACGCCATCTGTGGACATATATATATATATATATATTGATTCTTTAAATTCTTTTCTTGCTTTTATAAATAATTGGCATCCAAATATTAAATTTACTATGGAAGTGGAAAATAACAGATCACTTTCTTTTCTAGATGTATTAATTGCAAGAAAATGTGATGAAACATTGTCAATATCAGTTTACAGAAAATCCACTCATACAAACAGATATCTTGATTTTAATTCTCATCATCATCCTGCACAAATGTTTTCTGTAGCTAAAAATCTTTTCACTAGAGCTTATAATTTATCTGATAAAGAACATCTTTCTCAAGATATAGAACTTACAAAAAGTATTCTGCTTTCTAATAATTATAATAAAAACATCATATGTAGGGCTTTATATAACATTAATACTAAAAAGAAAAAAGAGGATAGAATTGATAATTCCTCTTTTAATAGAGTGATTTTGCCTTACATTAAGGGGGTTACTGATAAAATCAGTAGAAGACTATCTTGTTTTAATATAAAGACTACTTTTTCTACTGGCAAAAAAATTGGTGATTTTTTGTATAAACCTAAAGACAGAATATTTTTGGAACACCAAGGAGTTTATGAAATTCCATGTTTCCAGTGCTCAAGAGGCTATGTGGGTCAGTCTAATAGATGAATTAATGTCAGAATTAAGGAACATAAAAATGCTTTTCATCAAAAAATTAGCACATCAGTTTTTACTTCCCATTATTTAGAAACTGGTCACAAACCTAATTTTGACAATACAAAAATACTTGCTAATTTGGAAAGATATGATTTAAGAACCATGAGAGAGTCAATTGAAATATTAAAGAGACCTACTGGTTTAAATAGAACTGATGAAGCACAACATATTCCAGCTATGTGGAAACCTCTCATTTTATCCAATATTAACTTAAAATTAATAGGTAAAAATACTGAGGGAAATAAACTTTTTGATAAGCCTCATATTGTGAATGCTGACCTTGAATCTCATTTCTCATCTTGCACACAGTCACATTATTTGTTAAGATCTAACGGTTTTTCTTTCAAAAGTTAACCTTGATAATGGCGGTTGCTATTCCATCGAAATATCAGTGTTTAATGGAAAACAATACACGGTATAGCCCAAAAAGTTATAATATATATATATAGGTACGTTTTATGTAAATTACAATGTAATAGCATTTTTTTTTTGTATTATTTGAATCCAAATCAGAATGCTGAATTTATGTTTATAGCGTCCTTAGCAGACCTTAATTTAATTTTATTGTTTCTAATTAATAAATTTATATTTTATTAAGTTATTCCAATGAATTTATTTAATCTTAAAATAGATTTAAAATATTATATGTTTTATTTATTTATTTATCTTTTGTTCATAGTAACAATTATAGAGCTCTTTCTGAGCTGAATTTGTGCATAATGATCAGTTATATGGATTGAGATTTATGTCTAGTGTTATGAACATCAGATGATCCTGGTTGGTGCAATGGATACCCTTTAATGTTTATTCACTAAATTTTATTTTATTTTCAATTTAAAATTAAGTTTATAGTTTTCCAGTGTATTAATGGTATTAAGTATCCAGAGGACATTGATGATGATCAGTATGTTTTAGAATCCAGCATTATTTTTTAATTGTTATAATTTTATGGATTAGCACTTTAGTTTGTGCATACAAATTATCGTTTATGTAATCTGCCTCATGTTTGACAAGTGCTAAATAATTAGCCTTTTGTATATATAATGGACCACTTCCAAATCCATTCACAAAGTTGATTGTTGATTTTATTTTTTTGATCATTTATGATGATGAATGATTATTGTTTTTTTTTTGTAATGCTGGTAAACTTTTAGTTAGTCTTTATTTTTTGCTGAACTCTCATGCTCATTTTTTAATATTTGATTTATTAACTGGGATTGATGATGATGATTTGTCATCATATCAGGTTCACCCCTGTTTTTTCGTACCATTACAATATATATATATATTAATGCTTTATTTTCATTCTTATTGCTGTCATAAATCTACTGATAAAGTATACTTTTTTATTACTTCATACCTCCCTCCCGATTTCTAATGCTAAGTAAATTTTTTAATCATAATTAAGCCAAACTTCCATAATTAAAATATCAAACTTTTAGCAACTGACAGCAACTGACATTTAGATGTATAACTTTCAAGTGACATTTTTCAAAGTCAACTTTCTAAAGTTGTGACGATTCATTTGATGCTGTTTTTAATGTCCAAAGTTTAGAAGAAAAAAGTCATTGCAAAGTTAGAACTTTAATAATTGATTTGCAGCTAGAATTCTTATTTGAAAAATATTTGAATTTAAGATTTATTCTTATAATATGTATCTAAAACCTTTGCCTGAAAATAGATTGTATATTTAGGCCGTATTGTTTCTATAACCAAGCAATATAGTATTTGAATAGTTGTTTGTCATCTGTCTTAAAGTGATTTAGCTTATCAGACTAAGTTTATATCTTTATTCTAAATTGTAATCAAATCTGTCTTATAGAGCAGTGTTCTTAAATAATAAATCTTTTTTACCAATTTAAACTAAATGCGTCACTTTCAAAGCGTTCTAATCTTAATATATTTATGTAATTGTATTTACTATACGTAAATATTTAACAGATACTCTTTAAATATGAAATCGTTAACCTTTTTTGATCTATTATATACAGGGCCGGCGCTGGGTACTAGGCGCCCGCATGCAAATTTGATTTTGGTGCCCCTGTCAATATGTATGTTTACTAAGGTGACCCGACCGTGTCCCGTGGCGTTTTAAAAAAGTCATGATTTTTAGAAAGAATGCACGATGTAATGCTATTTTTGATATCAAAAATAGCATAAAATTGATTGTTAAATTATATATTATTTCATACAAACGGTTTGTATGAAATAATATATAATTTAACACGGCAAATTTAGATTTTTTTTTTTTTTTTAAATTTCATATTTATTATTTGCGTCACTGTCTGTTTTTAACAAACATGATGTAATATATATATACGCATATACATACATAAGTTCTAATTTATAATACTTTTAGTGTGTGTTTATTTATATATTTGCTAGCAGAAAGTTACTTATAGTTTACTATAAGCAGTACTATATATATATATATAAACATTACAATATGAAATTTGTAATATAATAAACTTTATGTTTAGTTTATTGTTCATGATAAATAATAGATTTGATTGTTTTATATTTTTAATATTAAGCAGAGCTTGTGTGCAGGCCTGCTTGTGTGTGTCATTTAATAAGATATAATATGACTTCATATGATTTTCAATAATCTACTCTCAATAATTTTTGTAAATAAACATTTGAGAATAATATTCTTCAAATGTGAGTATTTTTGTTAGTAGAGTTTTAATTTCTCAGGGATGACGCCTTCTTTTTCAGATGCTAATCTCTCAGTGATGGCGCCTCCTTCTGCCAGCGCCCGCATGCCCGCTTCCGCCGGCCCTGATTATATACACTTTAATTTAAAGTTGATGTATAAATATTTCAAATACAGGTATTCTTCATATACTTGGAGCTTAATTGTAAATATAGGAGATTTGAACTGAGACTTTCAAGCACCTTTACACTATCCACATTATCTCATAGCACTGATACACATGACCACACACATGTAGAAAAGATAAATAATCACCAATATATGTATATCATGCTGAACCAGCAGTCATCAGTTGGTAATCACCTAAATACGTATTTCATGCTGAACCAGCACTCATTATCTGGATCAACTGATGAGTGCTGGTTCAGCATGATATACATATATTGGTGATTATTTATCTTTTCTACATGTGTGTGGTCATGTATATCAATGGTAAGAAATAGTGTGGATAGTGAAAGGGTGCTTGAAAGTCTGAGCTCAAATTTCTTATAAGTTAATTTATATAACCACAAATTCATTGTATGTACTAAATTTTCACTTTTTATTTGTTTGTGTATATATATCAACAAATTTTTATATATAGTAAATGTTCTCTTTCTGTTTGTTTTTTGGTTGTTGGTTTAAAACTTTCAACTAATTTTTAATACACTTATATCAAATGAACTTTCTTCCAATTTTGCATTCATGTTAGATATTGAATACAATTCAGTATCTCAGGATTGTCCAGAATAACAATATTGGTGAGGCAAAAGGTTTAGTAATTTTTCAATAATATGCACTAAGTGGTAATATGTTTTTTTCAAAATACACTTTCATGGAATTTCATTAAAAATAAAACATTTACAATTAATTAAAATAGAAAGAACAAATAAAAGATGAAATCTGAGTTTCTCCTGATAGTCAAACTAAATCTTGCTTTTTGTGATTGCTGCCTTCATAAAGACACAAGTCTTGTAAATAATTTTTAATTTGGTAAAAAACATTTAATTCATGTGAATTTTATTTACAGTGATATGAATTATATTCTCCATTTTTAAATTTGAGTATGGATGGTTACAAAATGTCTATGATGAAATAAATATTCACAGGCTAAAAAATAATAAATGTAAAAAATATTTTATAAAAAGATTTTTATTTCCTTTGAGATGAAAAATGCTAAAAACATTTTTTTTTATTGGACCACAATTAGGAGTACATATTCAACTTGAAATACAAGTGTGTGACATCCATAAATTAATTAATTCAATCTCTATTTTTAAAGTGAATGATTGAATTAAATAATTTAGAAATATCCCATATTATTATTTTAAGTTAAATATAATAACCAAAATTATAGTGTTTCCTATGCTAGAATTTTCGCTAGTCAGGCAAGCAATATCTGAAGAAAAGCAAAGAATAATACTACTCAAAACATTGAGTAATCAACTAACTTATGTATTATTAATAACAGTTGTTTGTATTTGGAAAAGTTTAAATAGAGTTTAAAATTTTCTAAATATTTAACATTTAATGATAAATGATGGAAGTGACCCAACATATACAATGAAGATTTTTTTTGTGTGTTCTTAATACTTTGTTCATCAAATTTAATAGAAACATTTGTTATACACATTATTTAAATGTCAGTCCAATAAACTCACAAGAACTTCCCAACCAAACAGCAATTACAACAGAAAAAAATGCAAACTCCCTTACCATATATGTGCCAACTATATTAGTCTCATTCATGTGGCTGTATATTTCTACATCATGATAACACTATTCTTATATATATCACAATGAACCGATATGAATTTAAGTACAAGCTTTCTTTTTCAAGCACCAAAACATTTAAATATCATAATCATGCTGCTATTTTAAAATACTAAACAATTATGTTTGTAATTTTGTTTAACTGTTTCCATCATTGAGAATTAATTGTTAAATGTCTTTAGAAAAATTCAAACTTTAAACTTTTCATATACATTCAACTGTTTGAAAAGTGTAAATGAATTTTGAATTTTAAAGTCATTTCAACAATTACTAATATATCTTAATGAAAAAGAGATAGTGGAATTTATAAAGCAAGTGATTTTTCATTGCCTTCTTTGCCCAGAAGTACCTGTTACTATAGGCTTAATACCCAAACCATTTCATCTACTAGTTTCCCATTTACTGTTGTCTCCTATACTAATCTTTTACTGGGATCAAAAAATTCTATCACTGACTTAGCATCTGTCAGGATAATGACTTATCCCTTCCCTGCTGCTTGATATTGAATGCTATCCAATTGTTGGAGACTGATTAATTTGCATTGTTTTCTTCTTAGATATTTTTTTCATCTGAAAGCCATTTCCATATCCTCAATCTGATGACACTCTCACAGAATTGGATTCATACTCCTGATTCCAATCTTAACTCTTCATCTTTGCAAACTTTTAAGCAACTGTTAAACAAAACACTTTAAATGTGAAATTATTATATTTCATAATTTTTAATGTTCATCATATTATAAGTGAATAATATGGTAGAGTATTGTATCTTGGAGCTCAAGTTTATGGATGACATCTCTACATTGTTACTTTAAGTGCTTCAACTTTTTAATTTACTTGTGAGTAATAAATATCTCATTTTTTTCTAGATTACATTGAATTTTAAAAAGGAAATGTTTGGATTTGATATTATTTTTCTTTCTTCTAAAATTGGACATTATAGGTAAATACATAATTTAAAATATCAGAAAGAATTAAAGCCAAGTGGAAAAAGATAATTTAAATATAATAGTGAAAAATACTATTGTGTGAGGAATCATATAAATCAATTAAAAGAACAAGGCAAAACTCTCTCCATACAGTAGTGCCACCCTATGCCAATCAGAGTAATCAATGGATGCCAGAAGGCTTGTGCATAAAATCCCTATCTAATGCCTACTCATTGATTACTCTGATTGTCACAGGGTGGCACTACTGTATGGAGAGAGTTTTGCCTTGTTTAATAACAATTATGTGCTAGTATGAGATTGTGATCATGTTATGTCAGTTAAAAGAATTATAAAAGTTTTGATGGTAAGCAAAATAAAAACACATGAACAAATACTTGTAGTGGTGATGAGGAGAGTAAACTCCATGTAGCCACATAAATATCTGCAGATTCACAAGAGTGATATATATTTTTCCAAGATTAATAATTAACAGATATATTTTTTTCCTCAATTTTGGACTGAAAATATAATGACGCCTCAGAAACCAAAGACTGAAAATTAAATTGATGATTTTAATAGAAGGAAAGAGCCCTTTGTGAATGTTGTTTATATGTGATATTAAGAAGGATCTTTAGCGATCTGGTTAGTGACTGGACATATTATTTTTCCATAACTTTGTAAGAAAAAGCAGTGAAATATTTATTTTACACATTAAATATATCATATAATTTTAATTTTAATGTACAAATAAATTGTTCACACCTTTTTATCTAACTTATTCATTGAACAATCAAGTCCAAAAATCTTATTGAAATAATCCACAAACCAGATTTCCAAAGAATCATTTAAATTCTGTTGAAAACAATATCCAACTTTTTATACTAATGTCAAGCCATTAGTCAGCATTATTTGCAAGTGTATTTAAATAATTTGGTTTGCAGGCTATCTCAGTAAAGTTTATATATTTGATTGTTCTGTTAATGAGTTATATTAACAGTGTTACATATTTGAAAAACCATAAAATTATTTGTGAGCTTGTCAGAAATTATTAGAATTTCATCTGAATTATACTTTTTATCAGTAATAGCACCAAACTCTCCATACAGTAGTGCCACCTAGTGCAATATTTCATAATCAATAGATGTAGAATGGTTTGTGCATAAAATCCCTATCTATCTACTCATCCAATATCCCCAGACTAGTTTCTAGCTTGTAGCTTTCCTCAATGAGAAGCCTTACATTTGAGAGCAGTTAGGATATAATGCAACCCTCTAACAGACACCTTTTACCTATTTGGCTACCTAAAAAGCTAAGAGTCTGATATGAAAACACCAGAATGTTTCCAACCCAAGGTTATTTGCTTTTCAGCATCTATACATTTTGCTGTTTTTGGTTTTTCAAAAATCATAGGCACTATTATCCTATGGGCAAGATAGATGTCTAGTCATCAAAACAGCACATGATCAAACTTTTATATGCTTAACACTGTTATTAATATGAATACCATCGATGATGAAAGCTTGCATTAGGTGGTACTACTATATGGAGAGTTTAGTACTCTTATTAACAACATATGTGAGTATATGAAAGGGTGATCATGTAATGTTTTGATGGTTTTATACCATTTATCTATGTATACACCTGAAAAATATCTTAAATTTGTAATTCAACAAACTCACCATTCTTTCAGAAACAATCAGTTAATGACATTAGAAAAAAAGCAAACTGCCTCAACAATGTATAATTTTGAATAAAACTATCTTATTTTACACCATTAAATTGATCAAGAATTCAATTAGAATACCTTTGATTGTCTAGCAATAAATGACATTAATAGCATTCTATTGTAATTTATTTTTAGCTTTAAAAACATTGGAATTTGTTTAAGAACATATAGACTTATAGACTTGTCCTCTCTGAACTTAAGGAATGTTTCTATTGATCAAATTTATAAAAATAGAGAATCAAAATTGCAGTATTTTATCATGGAAAATCATTATTATTCATTATGCAAAGGTACTTTCAAGAGCTTTGTTGATTAGGTTACTTTCAATCATAGATAAATAGTTTTCAGAAATTCATTGAAGTTTTAAAGAATCAAAAACAGTATAAACATAATTTTTTGTTGCCAGGTAAATGCAAGAAACATGTCAAGTATGCTTTTATTGAAGCGATTAAATATTTGACTCACTTAATCAAACAGGTGTACGGCATTGTTTGAAATTAATTGTTTGTCCCCAAAAATGATTTCATCGCTATATTTCCAATTTAATCTTATTTGTGATTTGTATAAATATCATAATAAGACACATTATTTTTTTAAGAATGTAAATAATTTTATGATTTTAATTAATAAACATTAATCAACTGGAAATTCTAACCCTGACTTTACCTTAATCCTTAATCATAACACCTAACCCTAAGATTTTTTAAATAAAGCTTCAATATTATTATACATCCCCTGCATGCCATATGATAGATTAAATCTATGATTACACTATCTTTCTATAGTATCTTCAGTGGTCTTTATAAAATTTTATCAGTAATTACTGCCAGAAAACATATGACTAGATAACATGTCACACATATTCAGTGAAAATAATAATGTTGTATTGACTAAATAGGAAAGAAATATTTTATAGGAATGGGAAAAACCATGTTATAAAATGGTAAACCCATTTGTAGCCTTAGATTATTTCAAACATAATTATATAACCCAAATGAAACCAATTTTTAGTTATGAGCTTATTAATGATTGTGTTTGAACACTTTTATGTATATTGGTCAGCTACATTGCACACAAAAGACCTAACAAAATTAAAAATAAAAGAAATCCTAAAAAAGTAACTAAGTATTAGTCAGGGTGATTCAGAACCTGATATACTTACCCTTCTCTCAACATTATCCTTCTCTGAATAGCAGCAAGAACTTTAGAGCAGTTATCCAAATTTGGAACAGTCACTTCTTAAATAATAATTGAATGTTTTATTATTCATGAGTTCATAAGAAGTTCAAGCACTAGGAGTGACTATGGTGAGCCTCAATCCACATTTCTGAGTTCAAGACTATTTCTTTACCAGCCTCACTATCCACCTAGGGCAATCAATTTTTAAAAGATTTAAAATATTCAGTAATATTTCATAATCTGAATCAGAATATCATAATCTTTTACATAATGTATATTTCAGCAATAAATAATAATAATAATAATAATAATAATAATAATAATAATAATAATAATAATAATAATAATAATAATAATAATAATAATAATAATAATAATAATAATAATAATAATAATAATAATAATAATAATAATAAAGTAGCCACTTAAAATGAGTATGGCCATTACAATTGTAGAATATAAACAACTACTCTAGAAATGATTTTTGCAATGACTATACAATATAAAACCATTGGTGAATGACAAATATACCCATGCATAGAACATGTTGATTCATTTTTCTATTTACCTGATATTTTACAATGTTGTCTTTTAGTTCCCTCAGCAGAAACCTTTTCTCTGAAATAGTTTTTACACTATGTCAAATTGTAGCCCTTCAATGTATTCTATTCTTCACCATATTTTTCCAATGGAAACAATTGACTTTGGACTTGTTTCAAATGTTCTTCAGATAAACTTTATAATGTAGTTGGAATCTAGCTTTTCTACAAAACTCATACTCAAGTTTACCATAAAGTATCTTTTAAAGAAATCCTCCAATGAGCATTTATTTTATATGTCCAATCCAATGAAAGTATGATTTTGCATTAGTGGATTCAATAATACTACATCCAGCAAAGTAAAGAACATATTGGTTGGTTTATTGTATTTTTGAAATTATAAAAGTATTCTTAAATGACAAAAAAATAATGTGTACTACATTGTAATACATCTTATACCATTCAGTTATATTAATTTTAAAGTTATATAATTATTAATAGTAAACAATAAAAAATCTGCAATAAATATTCATATTTTAATGCTTTAAATAAGTTTATTCTTCTATTGTATACAGTTTTCTACGTTGTGTCTAAAGACAATTAAGTCAGAGTACTTTTGCTTAAACAAAATGCAACAATTTGAAGTTACTGAATTCTGATTTCAACATTTTAATACATTGATGTCAGCACTTTAATTTTGGGACCTAATGTCTCAAATGTACATTTTTAAAACGTGACAGTTTTAAATATATTTTATATAAATATACTAAATCACACATTCTTTTCAAATCATATGAATAAAAATACAATAAAAGACAATCTCCATCATGCGTTTCGTGTTGAACCAGCACTAGTCAGTTGGCCCAGATAAATATACTATATGTTTATTAGGATTGTAATTATTGTTATTTATTTGACGCGAAGGTTCGAAAAACATATATTATCATCATGATTTTTTTTTCCATTTTCTGAAAATTTCAAATATCAGGAAAAACTCAATAAATCAATCAAATATTTCTACATCAAAGAAAGAGAAGAAAAATGAAAAACAAAATCGGCTTTTTTTAAAAAAAAAAAAAAGTGATATTACCGTCTTCCACTTATTGATTTAGTACTCTCATTAAAATCCATTTAATTTGATTGTTTTAAATTTCAGCTAATTTAATGTATAACCTTTGAAGTTTATTTGATTGTGTTCACTGCTAATTAATTTAATCTTAGGAAAAATTTGAAATATATATACACTACACTCCCATGTAGCTAGCTTTTGTGTATCTTTCTTTCACATAGTATATATAATGTTAAATTAAGGTTAGCTAAAATATGAAATGGTGTAATTTTACTTTGTATTTTCTTAATTTAAAAAGGGGAGAGAATAAAACAAAATGGAATCATCATCATCAACCCAGTCGCAAATAACTATGGCAATTCCAATTCCAAGCCAAAACTATAATAGTAGTAATACACTAGAAATGACTTTTACCATGACTATGTGTTGCATATTGAGTTTCTGTGCACAAATGGCCGAAAGATTACTCAATCAATCAATCAATCAATCAATCAATAATAATAATAATAATAATAATAATAATAATAATAATAATAATAATAATATTATTATTATTATGATGATGATGATGATGATGGAGGTATAATACTGTGGAGATTCTTACAAATTGCAGTATATTGAGTTGCTGTGTACGAGTGGTCAAGAGGTTACTCCAGCATCAATAAAACTAAATAATACAGAGGTTCTTATGATTTTTTAATTCTCTGAGAGTCTCCATTTGGACTTTTTATTAGGCAATCTTGCTGCCTTCTTTCTTGGCTCTTCTACTTCTATTAGGCTGCTTCAGATCCTTTTTTGGACATATTCTGTTGTCTTCTTCTTGGCTGTTGCACTTATGGCTCTTCAACTTAAGTCTGACTGAGCTGATTTAGATTTTGGTAGGATTTATAATATAAGCTGCTATTATTCTCTAATGTATGTATTTATTAATAAATTTTGTAAAATTCCAAAGATTACCTTTAATTAGAAAAAAGTCGAGTTGCTGATGTTTTCTTTGTCAGATAACATTTGTAACTTTAATTACCTGAGAAATTTTTTAATTTGATAGATTAAAATTATTATAACAGTTTAATCTTATAAATTGTTTTTAACTAAATGTATTTATATAGCATTATAACTTTATCTTTCCTATTACATTGCCAGATCCATATAATATTAATATCATCTATGTTCTTTATTACTTTTACAATGCTTTTTTTTACAACCTAATATGACAGTTTTGATTGCCCCAGCAATCTTCTTCAGAACTTTTACTTATATCTCCAAATTGACAATTTTGATTGCCCAGTAATCTTTTTCCAAAGTTCCACTTATATATCAGATTCTGTTTTTGATTTTTTACATTGAAACATCTATTTCATAGTTAAACACTTTGTAAAAATAAATATACAAACTAACAAAACGAAAAATAAAAACATAATAAAAAACACACAATTACTTCTCTATAAAGCTGCTTTAATAGTTCAACTAGCTGGTTGAAATATTAAATTATTAAAGCAACTTCATAGAGAAGTAATTGTGTGTTTTTTATTATAGTTAAACAGTTGTAATATGCATGTTTCTTATTTACAACTCTGATTTTATCAGTTGCAGATCACAGCTCTGGTAAGTCAATATCAGGCTCTGATACTTACTCATGATTATTTAGTTTTGTAGCTGAGTTTGAACCATCTGTTAATTATCAAATTTATAAAAAATATTATTTATAGTAATGCCAATACATAATACTTGCAATGCTGTTGATAATGATAAAAGAAATGGTATATTTAAGCTGTTACTCATTGATTCCTCTGTAAGTCCGGTAGACTTTTTATCTTAAAGTCCATAAATCACAGCCTGATTTTGTCACTTCTGATGCCCAAAATTTGTATGAATTTTTTATAATACAGCATTCAATTATTTTTTACACATTGACTTACAGTAATTTTTGAATGTTATTCCTGTAAGATTTTTAAAGAGGAAGTAAAAAGAAAAACAAACATAATGAGATATAGAAATCTGATTGTTCAAAAGGCTAAGTTCTATAAATTGAATGTGAAATTATTGTTACACAGGAGTATTAAGCAGGTAAATGTTCTACAAAAGAAAATAGATAATCAAAATACATTGAAGACAAATAGAATGCAATCTTCTTTTAAGAAGTATTACCTTTTTTTGGTTGAGTCATTTGACCTATTCTTATTTCTGTGGCTACTCCAAGATAGAGTGAACATTAAACTATCATAAATGCTATTAATAAATTGTTATTGGAAGTGATCAGTACCAAATGCATGTTAAAGTAAACATAAATATTAGACATGTTTGATGTATTTTTCAATTAAGTATTGAATTGAGGTCTTCATTGTTAATAATAAAATGTTTAAAGGATGGAGGTTGACAACCTTTAAAAATTTATGAGAATCATTGATAACAAAAGAATGCAACCAGAGAGAGATTGTTGAACATATATTGGGGATACAAAAATACTGTTGCTTTAAAATATATTTTAAGTAAACTACCAACTAACCATAGAAGTAAAAAAAATGAAACTGAATGAAGTTCTTCATCATCATCATCAACCATTATCAATCCACTGCAGGATGAAGGTCTCTCCAAGTTCAATTCATCTTTTTCTATCTTTAGCTTCTCTTTTCCAAATCACCCCTGCACACTTTCTTATTTCATCCATCCATCTCACATGTGGCCTCTTTCTGGGTCTTTTACAATCTCTTGAAATCCAGTTTAAAATTTCAATTGTCCATACATTATAATCTCTTCTAGCAATATGTCCAGCCCAACTCCACTTCAGTCTTTTAATTTTTTCAATGAGGTCAGTAACACCTGTTTGTTCTCTTACCCATACATTGCATTTTCAATCTCTTCTTGTTACTCCCAAGATGCATCTCTCCATACTTCTTTGAGTGGTCTGAAGTCTCTGTATTGCTCTTCTATTAAGTGTCCAAGTCTCAGATCCATAAGTAACAATTGGAAAAACCCATTTATTAAAAACCTTTCTTTCCAAACACGTAGGCAATATTTCCTTTTAGTATCAAGTTATTTCTACCAAAAGCACTACAACCAAGTTTAATTCTATGATTAATTTCATCCATTATGTTTCCATCTGTATTAATAATCTGACCAAGGTATTTGTAACTGTTAACTTCTTTTAATTCATCATAATCAATCTTTATTTTTATATTTTGAGAAAATCTGTTAATCATTACTTTAGTCTTTTTAACATGTATCTTTAGTCCTACTTTCCTACTTTCATCGATAACTCCTGCAACATTTCCTGTAGCTCTAAAGCATTATTTGCAAGTTAGTGATGGTTAAATATATAGATGAAAGATAAGATAAAACATGCATAGCGTCTGGTTGAATAATGTTTTAAAAAATAAAAATGTGAGAATTGGTCAAGGAATATATAGATATGTTAAAAGAGGTTGATTTGACATCAGTTTGAAATTGGTGATTGTTATTAATATTGGGTTTGTCTAAACGATGACTGATTTTAAAGATATATTAAAATATGGATTGTAACAATAATTTTGATTAAGCCAATGTAAAAGTATTCATTTTGATTTTTAATTATATTTTGTACAAATTCCACTTAAAAAACTAAAGATTTATCGGAATGATATTAACATGTAAAATGTGTTTCTTTAGCTTTTTATAGAACAAACACTTCAAAGTATTTTTCATTAAGTGTTCGTCATTGTTCTATTTTAGGAACATAAATAAAATGTTTTTTTTTAATTTGTTTTTAATGTTGTTTTTTTTCCTCTTTTTTTTCCAGTCTAAGAAAAATTGTTTTCAGTGGATGTTAAAAAGGTCTTTCTTTAAAAAAAAAAAATGTCGTCAACATCATTTTCAAATATAGTATGAATTCTCTGAATTTAGTCCATTTTTTCTGATCTGTAGCAACATTTTTCACATTCTCACAAATAGACTCCTTTATTTATTTTTAGATTTTTGGGCTTTTCAAAAAGCACTTATCAGTCGATTGTCATCTTCTTTACCAACATCTCAATTCCATTTTACTTTTATAATTTTTAAATTTTTATGAAATCTGTTTATTCTTGATTACATACGATTTCAATTGGTTAACATTTACAGATGTTTTGTAACCTGTTACTTGTAGTCTTGGTATTGGCCTTCTGTTTTTAGATTCACAAGTAACTAAAAATCTTCCCTTTAAATAAGTAGACATATTTTATTTTTAAAAAATGCATTATTCCTACATTAATCTAAATTTAAAAGCTTTGAATGTTTTCATCCATTGTCTGTATTAATTATCTAACCAAACTCTACTTATAGTTGTCAACTTTTATGAATTCTTACTCTTCAATCAGTATTCCTTTTTTTTTGAAAAGCCATTGAGAATTATTTTAATCTATCTGGGATTTATTTTGACTTATTGTCTTTTGTTTTTTTTTTTAAGTTTTTATAATGTTCTCCCAATCTTAATGATTTAAATAATCTCCATCTATTTTTATTCTCTTAGCTTTATATTTAATTCATAAAATGTTCCCAAATCAAGATGACTTAAATAAATGTACTTTTGCTCTGTCAGCTTCATGTATTCCACAAGATATTTGACTTCAATCAATTTTACAGTTGTTTTGAAAAGTGGAATCACTTTTCTTACATCCTTATTAATGTTAATCTTTTTAAAGTCCCTCTACAGTCTAATCCTTTTTGTTGCGTTTTGATAATCAGTCTTCAAAATTCAAAAACATTTGGGTTCACATATGATGTTTTAAAGCTTTAGTTGCAGCAGAAATGCTACCAGAATCAAATAAATATATTTGCATAATCTCCAAATCTAATGCAAAATAGCAACTAGTATTGGTTCTTTCATAGATTTTTTTAATACTTCAATGTGACTTACTGTATTGCAACCACATTTAAATTCATCTAAATTCAGGTTGTTCTTTGTATTGGTCTGAGTTCGTAAATCTCAAATGATTTGTGATGATCTTATTCATGATTTTGTATAGAAATGAGAGAAGATTGTTGTTTGTAATTTCTAATGTCTTTCTTTTTATCTTTATTGACTATCAGTATCATTCTTTCATTCTTAAAATCATTTGGTACAGTTTGGATATTTCTATATTTGGTTCATAGTTTTAGAAATAGTTTTTCTATTTCTTCACTTGCTTTTTCTAACTTATTTTTTATAATTTTTTTTATTTCGGGTAATTTTTTTTTCATTTTTTATAGACTTAATTCCGCTGCTTACTTTTTTGTGTAAAACACTTAACATTCATAAACATGTCATAAATGGGTAACACTTCTTTTGTGTGTGTGTGTTGGCGTTTTTCTTTTTTACTATATATGATTGTTTATATGATTTTTAAATATCATTCATTAAAAACATAACCTCCTCTCTTTACTCTAAACCATATTACCTTTTTTTAAATTTCTGTCTCTGTCCTATTCAAGAACTCCTAACTCTTTTCCTTCTTATATTTATTAATCAACTTTTTTTTCTTTTATATCATATTTATAAGAATTTCAGAAATAGAAACCATGAAACTTGTAATTAATGAATGTCTCATTTATGCATACTATTGTAGAACTGAAGTTAATAAAGCTATAGTTTGGTTATGTCTCATAGTTGAAATGTCACAGAATTTTTTATAATGTTTGAATAATTTTCTGCCTAAAACAAATACTTATACTGAATAAATAAAACTATACAAATAGGAATCATTAAAAAGATTACAATATTAGTAGAATAATGATACTGACATAATTGGAATGCTATAATAATCCAGAGAAGAAAAGAAATTGTAGAAGACTATAGATTAGGATTTAAAGAATAAGAAATATAGAATAATATGTTTTTATTGAAAAAATAGTTAATAATGATAAGCACATGATTTTAAAAATGATAAGATGAAAGATTTATTCAAGGGAGACCATGATAAAATAAATTTTATCAAAATTACAGTGGAGTTGTGAACTATGCTATATTTTTTCCGTGATTCCCTTGTGTACAAATTTATACAGCACGTAATAGCTCATGTTTTGTTGATAAACATTAATTAGAATAGAATGCATATTGTTTATTCAACTGTAACTGTATAGTACTTTTCAACATGCACACACACATATATATATATATAAAACAGATCTTTTTTCTATGTAGTAATAATATAAATCAAGATTATATTGTAAACAAAATTTTAAAAATAATAGTATAGTTATTAATAATAAATTGATGGAAGACATTTACATATATTTTATCAATTGTGTTTGTTCCCTTGTGCATTCACTGAAGCAATAAAAATAAGAAAAAAAACTAAGTGCTATATTTTTATATTAATCAATAAAGCAAGACATGTATAACATGACATTGCTTTTATAAGCTAGTATTTACAAAAATGCAATAAAGAGAGCATAACAATAGCTCAAAGCAAGCTCTTAATTGATAAGTGGGGTAAGAGAAAATATTTAAAATCTCTATCCAGAACATTCTTATCTCAAGACCAATTGGTTTCGAGCTTATGGCTCACCTCAGTGAGAAGTTAGAATATTCAGACACTAGATCTTCATTTTTAAAATAATGTAAATTATAAAATAACTGACTTTCATCATTATTAAATAAGTTCTGGGCAATATCTTCCCCCAACAATAACTTTTTATTTTTCTAAGAACATAATAATAATTTTGTTATCAAGACATTACTATATATCTAATTAGTTTGATAGTTTTAAATTCTATCAACTTTTAATATATTCTAAAATTTTATAAATCATTTAGTTTAGGCTCAGAAAATATTTTATTAAACAAAAGCAAAACTCTCCATACAGTAGTGCCACCCTGTGCTAACCAAAGTAATCAATAGATGCCAGAAGGCTTGTGCATAAAATCCATATCTAGTGCCTACTCTTCCAATATCCCCAGACTAGTTTCTAGCTTGTGACCATCATCAGTGAGGAGCCTTGGATCTGAGAGCACTGCACCTAGATCTTAAGATCTAATGCAATCCTCCAGCAGCCACTTTTTAACTCTACTTTACTACAAAACTATGAGAATGAAATTGAAAACATAAAAATATTTTCATTCTAAGCTCAATAGCTTATATAGTCATATGAGTCTGAACTCAATTCAGCACCCATACATTTTGGTGTCTTTGGCTCTTAAACAATCATAGCCACCACTATCCTATTAGGCAGGATTGGTGTTAAACCACTAAACATCACATGATCACCTTCTCATACTAGCACATAATTGTTGTAAACAAAAGCAAAACTCTCCATACAGTAGTGCCACCCTGTGCTAACCAGAGTAATCAAAAGAAGCCAGAAACTAGTCTGGGGATATTGAAAGAGTAGGCACTAGATAGGGATTTTATGCACAAGCCTTCTGGCATCTGTTGATTACTCTGGTTAGCACAGGGTGGCACTACTGTATGGAGAGTTTTGCTGTTGTTTACAATAATTATGTGCTAGTATGAGAAGGTGATCATGTGATGTTTAGTGGTTTAAAAATATTTTATTACACAAAATACTGCACATCAAATTCAGAAAAGATAATGAAGAATAAAATTATGTGCTTTCAATATAAATCTAAGAAATTTTATTAATATTTATAGTTCTGTATGGGGCTTCAAGGTGGATAAATGGCTATTGGCATATTGTAATATTTGTTTACAAATTTTACTTTTTTTTTTTTTAAATATGATCATGTATGGTGCTCAGAGAAGAAAAAATAGCTGGTCAAATATTGCAATAGTTGCGAATTTTAATGTATTTTTTTGTTTGTTTGCCTATTTACATTTTTGTTGCTTACCTTTTTCTTTAGATAGTTTATAATTAAAGTTATACAGTTAGATACAGTATAATCCACAGCTCCACTATACACATTTTTTTTTACATTAAGATTACAATAAGTATGTGTGCATATCTGTAGATTCATACAGTACTTTAATAACAATAAAATTATAGCTACATTTTATGTTTAAAAAGTTCTGCATCAAGAAAGAAAGAAATATTGAAAGGACTTTAAGGGGAAATTTTTCCAAGTTATTGAATATAACATAAATGTGAATGATAACATAATTTATTGTAGTAAATATTTAAATCAAATGGTGGAAATAGCTAATACCAATTTAAAAGAAAATGCCAGTTGATTTTGAGAAAAATATGTATTAAATAAGATAATTTTAAAAAACTACAGAAAAATATAAATATTAAGATAGGGAAAAGTATTATATATACATTGTGCATATTTATGTACTGTAACATAAATAGTGTGTCAATGAATATCTGTAATATAACCATCCTACAATAATTATAGTTAAATGTGACTTAATCCAAGTTCGAGTATGAGTTGGTGTTTGTTTGAAATCTAATCATTTATGAGTAAGATATGAAATTTGGTTATATATAAACTACATAACATAAGTGATTATGATGCATACAAAGTATAATCATTCTTTTGGGTTAGCAAGAATAGCTGTGATTTGAGCTCAACATTTAATTCTTTAAGATAAATAAAACTTATTGTTTTTTTTCTATTTTATGCATTGGTACTTTGTAAAGCATATCTACATATGAATGCTCAGATTATGTTAAATTAATATACATTGTAATTATACAAACTTAGCCAAATATACCATCATTACTACATAATTATAAATTATCCTAAACCCAAATAGAGAGACAGATCAAACATTTTCAAAGCAACAAAATAAAAGTAATTAAAAGAAGACAAGAGATTCTCTCAGTTGATGACTTATATTTTATTAAAACTGAATATTTAATTCAAATAAAATTTAATAATAATATTTTTATTCATAAAAATGATTTACTTAAATAAAACCTTTTGTAAAACAGCATGTATTTTAAAAGTAATTTATATCATCTAGTCAGTGATTATAGCCAAACAGGGTGTTAGTAATAAACAATTTATACTATCTTATAGAAAAGAGAAGGAGAATATGGATATATGAATAAAAATGTATAAGATCAAAATTGAATTGTTAGATATGAGTTTCCAAAAAAGTCAGAATTCATTTTTTTTAACTGAAGTTAAATCCATATGCTGATGATCAAAAAACAACTGATTAGTAGTAATTACCAAGTTTAATTAAAGTTAAAACAAAAAAAGAATAACATCTGTCTAGTAGTAATCACCAGAAAAGTAAAGCAAGAAAACAAAGTAAAACAAAATGAGATTGATGGGAAGATATGTTGCCAATACCTATATATACTGGATAAGGAAAGAAAAGAAGAGATTGGATAGGAGTCAAAGTGCATATCAAGAATATCATGTAACTGATCAAATTACAGAAGCTATCAAAATATAAGAATATTCTAGGTTGCAGCAGTTGTCTCTCACAGCAATAAGTTTGCCATGACTATTTGTCTTCAAATAATCTCATTGTACAAACATTTTCCTGTACTAATTTAAACATAACTGCAAGTGTAAATTTTTCTATAATGAAAATAATGTGCTAAGCCAATCAAAGTGCAACAGCTAAATCTCAAATGATATAGATCTTCCAGCTATCAAAAATGCATACTATTAGTCTGGAAATGGGTGTTGATATAAGATGTAAATTTTATTTGCCCATAGTAAAAATGTTTCATTATTTCTATCTTGTATAGCTTACATATCGATGGTGAAGATTACTGTTATTAAGAAAATGTCAATCTGAATCAACTAACAGATATGAACTTAACTTTCAATGATTCCAAAGACAAAAACTTTTTTTTTTATTTAAGTAAAGATATAAAGGTATATCTATGATAGTATGCTTACTGAGTTATCAAAGAAGTTATAATAAGACCTTTTTAATATGCTATTCATATAAATAAGAAACCTCAAGAATTAAAAAAAAAAAGATTAGGTTTATATATTTTGTTATATATATATAAATTTTAAATTATAGTAATAGTAGATATATTAATTAAACAGAAGTGCTTTTGATTATGTTATAATCATTATCAGCTATTTACTCAAGAATGTATATGATATGATAGAACAAATTGTCCCAGTTCTAAATATAAGTTCTCAAGATTTTTAGTGAATTGTTATGTATACATTTGAAATGAGACCAATAAGTTAAGAACCACATAGACAACCAATTAGGTTAAATAATAAATATAGCTTATTTAAGACAATCTCATTTGATTTGATGTTCTATTCAATGAAGTAAAAAATACAAAAATAGAAGTCAGATTAAACAAATGCTAACCAGAATGAAATTAAAAGCAAAAATATAAAAATAAAGTATGGAAAGGTAAGAAATAGATAATAGAGATAAAGATTTTAGATGTACTAGATAATTTAATCAATAAAAGTCGAAAGCTACAAGAAGTAAAAGAGCCAGAATTACAGATTATGAGAGAAAGTAACATAACAATAATAACAATAAAGATGTTCAAGTAATGCTAGAGAAACTACTAAATGGAAGTAGCTGCAAATATTCACATGTTAAAATATATAATAGAGTGATGGAAAAGTTAGTCCAAAATATAAATGCTAATAATCAAGAAGTAGTATAGAAAATTAACAAGTGAAATTGAAGATCAGAGCCCATCTTTGAAATCACATCATAGAGAATTGAGGAAAAACAAAAGAAGATCTAGAAACAATAGATGTATAAAAGTTCTTTCAGTAAACAAAAGTATATAATGAAAGTGTATATTTTATAGAAAAATTCCTGTTTACTTTGTCATAGTTGTGTGTGCAAGTTTACCACACAGTCTATATAATTTCTAATTCTCTTAAGAGCATTATGTTTATTTGTATATCTTTTAAATAGAGATTTTCTAATGGCATATGTGTACCAGTAACAGGAACTTTGTATTCTTCAACTCTCTATTTTTGACTGTACCAAATGGTAGGAGGTCTAATGTCACTCAGCTGTAATTCGGTCAACGTGTTCATGGGTTTGGATATAAATTATGTGAATGAATATGTATAACAATGTTGGATCATAATTATAATATGCAAGCAGGATGTCTGAAGAAATATATAATGGGTTGATTATATATATATATGTAATTGACAGAGAAGTCTGGGAAGGTACTGCTGTTAAATTTGTATGTATATTGTTTTCAAAACAAAATCATTAAAAATAATTAAGCTGATCACTTATCTAATCATCATTTCAAATTATTAAATGGACTTTCAAGGATGATATTTTTTTTTTGCAAAAGGTCACAAAGGCAACCATAATGGCAATGGGCACAATAAAAATTATCCAGCTAAATAATTGTCTCCAAAGAAGATAAAATAAAGACAGTTTAAATCAAAATACAATACTAAATTAGCACAATTATTTTAATGTGAAATGTGTATAAATATTCCACCATCTCATTGTTTTAGAAGGTGGAAATCTCAAAAGAAATCATTGGAGTTTAAAAATATAAGAAATTTTATTTAAATATTCGGTGCTGAATATTAAAAATAAATGATTGAATGAAAAAAAAAAATCCTGATAAAGTAAAATTAAATAAAAGTTAGCATAATGGTTATGCAAGTAAAAAGAAATGATTGAAATATAATGATTATAAAATTTTATGAGGCCTAATTTTTGTAGTTGACAATTATTCATTATCAAATTAAGTAGAGTTTTTTAAACTCATTAAGAATACAGGAAAAGAGTTGAATGTTCAGTTATTTTTATAGTGAAAGAGAAAAATTGTCTTATTTTAAAGGTAAAATGAATGAATTGTATTACAAGTAAATTTTTGTAAAATTATGCATACACTACAAATAGAAAATTACTCACATTATTATATGTGAATGTAAAACTCAATATATATAGTCAAGGTCTGTAAGAACCTGTTATTGGCCTAATTTTAATTCTTAACATAGAAACATATTGAGAGTGAAAATATCTTTATGCAGATTTTAAAAGAAGGAAATATAAGAATAGCAAAATTAAATATATAAAGTATGAAATATAAAAAAATAAAAACAAGTTTAGAAAAATCAACATCGAATTTTCTCAGTGAAATAATAAATTAATTTATTTTGAAAATTTCAAGTTTATGTACACTTAAATAAAAAATGAAAATATAGGCTAATTATAAAACAACTAATTATCATTAATTAAGATTATGAATTTAAAATATTATCTTCATTTGTTCAAATGGATTTAATTAAATCCAAAAACTGAAAAACTGCTAGTAATTAGTAGTAAAGAAAAATAACTGGACAAGAATAAATGAATGAGCTTTTTAGTTGGAGCAATTGATCATGCATTTGAAACGCTATATGCAAAAGAACTGAAAGACATTTATATACTACAAAAGATGTATTAACCCTTTTGCTTTCTGACACATTCTATTATTCAATATGGTGAGAGTTTTCGAAATGTTCAATCTTTCTGTTTTTATAAAATCATTATTTTATACTAAAACTCAATAAGTTGGACTTCATTTCTTTTTAATTTTATTTTATAAGTTAATATTATCTTTAAAAATCACATTTGGCAACTTTAAATAATTAAAAAGTGACCTATAAATATAACAATGTATCATAAAGGCCATGACAGATATTTGTGTAAAAACTGACAGTAAAACAAATTCATTTTATTTTAAGTTTTTTTGTCTCTGAATGAATAAAGGTGGATTTATGTTAAGACTATCAATTTGTGCTTTAAAATCTTATTTTTGTTAAAATAATTACAATATTTTAAAATATTATAGCATGAAATCAATTTTGAGAAATAATGATGAACAAACATTGTCATTTTTTTTATTAAATTACAGTCAAGTTTATTAACTTTCATTTTTAAAAATAAAACTTAAATGAATAAATTGAAAGTTTATCTGTGTGGTTTTTTATAATAATGAACCAATTAGTGTGTACAAATGATCAAAAATACTTAATAAACAAGCAAAAAATCATTTAAAATTATATTTCAAAATATTCATGCGAAAACTAAATTCGAAAAACAAAAACTTTCTGGGTATTTTCTTTCAACAAAAAAACAAACATTATGTTAAAATCTATTTTTTTTAAAAAAACTACAAGTTATTATCACTTAGAGTAACATTAATATTACAATTTAAATTTAAGGACAACAGTCCTTTTTTTGAGAAAACTTTCAACAATTTTCAATGCAGGTAAAGTTTTACAAGTATAGAATTCATTTAAAATGCAGGCTCATGTCTGAATTAATTAAAACTATGATCATCATGCAGTTCAAAAATGGAATTATATTAATTCAGTACGGCTAAATAGAAGAGAAAGGGTTATAATTATGACAATTTATCATCATAAACATAGACCCATAATGAAATGTTGCTGTCACTGCATCTCTACATTATAAAGATGCTCCAGCAGTCAAATCAGAAGCTAGTTATGTTCAAATTGATAACTTCTCAATGACAGAAACATACACAGGATGATGCAAAAATAACTGGAATTTTGTAATAAAAAAAATGTATGTTTATTTTTGAGTGTGTCAAATTGAATTGTTTAAAAAGTATAGTCTATTTAATGCAATGCACCTGTCTAAACCAGTTTGTCACTTTTTAAAGTAGTCCAGACACACTTGCAAAGTGATGCATTTTAATGCCTCAGTTCTAAGTCAGCAATAAAAATTGAGACAATTTTTCATTGAAGAGATTAAAAAAAAATCACATTAAGCAAAATCAAGTGAATATGGGTAATATATAAGCCTAATCATGCTGAATTTAATTAAGTGTTTCGTACTCAAGGCTTTGAGAGATGACACTTTGTGTGAGTGGAACTTGCACTGTTTTCATTGTCACAAAACAGGATGTTTATGTTTTACCATATCACATCAGAATTTGCAGATAAATTGTCTGACCATTACAAACTAAATTTGAGAGAAAAATATTATTTGCATCAATAAAAGACCAGTCTTGTTTTGACTATGGACTTCAATTGTTGACACTTTTTATAGATGTGATGAATTTAACATTTCAATTAAACTACTCATAAATTTTTGTTTTTATGACATCAGATTTCCTGTAATCTGTTTTAGACCTTACAACTTTTTCCTTATTGTTTTCTGGAAATGAAAACAGAATTTTACATTGTCAAATTTTTCAGCCACTATAAAAAATATTGAGAAGTATGCAAGACACACTTTACAAAAAGTTTGCTATATGGCCCTACAATGGTACACACCAATGTTATTTTTATTTGGTATATTGATGCAGAAGAGTCCTAGTAAGAAGCATATAACAGAAGAAGGCACACAAATCAGAGAATCATTCCAGATATTTTTGGGCTTCCCCTCATAAATTGCAATTTTGATATTGAGCTGGATGTGTGTGTTCAATTCTTAACTGTGATGCCACACATTCCATGATCCACTACATAACTTGATGATATAAACACATATAATGATGTTTGTTATAATGTCTTATAATCATGATTGATTACTCAATTTGTCATGAAAAGTTAACTTTTGAAAAATATTTGCTAAAACCACCAAATCTGCCTTCATATTGCTCCAAATATATGAACCAGTATTTATTGATTTACAAATGAGATTAAATAGTAACTAGCATATTATATATATGTGTATATGGTTTGTATGCAAATTTTATGAAGAAATCAAATAGATTTATTGATTCAAAATATGTATATATTTTATGATTATATCAGATGCATTTTCTATAACATCTTTTTACACTTTCATTTAATGTGGTTACTCTTTTGAACAGAAGGATACGATTAGTTCCATTATTATAACATGATTTCAAATTTAGGCAGTGCTTGAAAGTTTTATCAGCTGAATGGAGATTTTTTAAGCAAATTAAATCATAATCATTCTAGCTATTCATCCTGTTGATAATAATTGTATTGCCTAAATGGTTTGGTACATTGGTAGAGAAGCATATTCTGGACTTCAAGTTCAATGGATCACAGCCCAGCACTGTCGCCTCCACTTTTGAATTCCCAAACAATATACTATTTATTTTTTAAAATATGTATTGTAATTTTCATCTGGAACAATAAAGATCTCAGAATAATCTCAATTGCCAATGTACTACTTGTAAGACAATTACTTATGATTATAATATATTAAACCTTCAATCCTAGTTCGAGAGCTAAATCCATGATTTGTTTTACCTCATCAAACTGCTATTATAAGTCATAAGAGAAACATATTGTAAAGTAAATTCTTCATATTTTCAATATCTCCAAAAAAAGTAATATTAAGTTTTTGTAGACAATTAGTATTAAATTCAAAACATTGAATATACATTTGGAATTATTGACAGGAAATTGTAATTATATTTTTATCTATAATAAAGATTTGGATTAATATTTGTTTAACAAGAAATGGGTGTATTTTTTAAGCATTATTTTGATTTTTGTAACCCTAGTTGCAACACAACTGTTGATGTGATGTGATGCACTGTGGCTTCTCCTTATACAGAGTAAGGAATCTCTCAGAAACTATGCCCAGAGAAACCTATTAGCCACTTTGAACTCCTTTCCATTATCCACTCCAAGTTTTCCCATATTATTTCCTACCCTGCTCCATCACATTTCCACAACATAATCTTTGTCAACTCCATGGCCTTTAGATCTAAAACCTTCTTATCTTTTCTCAAACCCAGCATGAAAACCAATAAGCCATTTTTTTGTATAATCACTTTGTTCATATTTATTCTTCCACAACTTCATTATTTGTATCCTTTCTGCTTTCAGGCATTTACATTCAATTAACAGATGCCTAATATTTTCTATACCATCCTTACACAGCTTGCAGACTAAATCACCCATATTTTTCCATTTACATGTATATTCCCTTGTTGCTAAAGATCCCACTCGAGCCTTAAACAATAAACTACTTTCCTTGCTATTACCATAAATTAACTCACACTCATTATTTTGTTTACTTCTATAAATATATAAACCCTTTTTACTCTCCATACTAGCTCTCCATCTCTCCAACTCCCTATTCTTTATTAATGCATCTATTCTTCTATCTTATTCCTTAACACTAAACCACTCAACAATTTTCCTAACACAATCATCCCACCTTTAGTATAAGTATACTGACATAAATTCTCTATCTAAATCTTCTGCATAATGTATTACCGTTCGCGCCCATC
Organism: Epiperipatus broadwayi; assembly: GCA_028023455.1. Lineage (NCBI taxonomy): Eukaryota > Metazoa > Onychophora > Udeonychophora > Euonychophora > Peripatidae > Epiperipatus > Epiperipatus broadwayi. The sequence goes on along the minus strand of JAQFVV010000007.1, from coordinate 7,542,636 downwards.
TTGTTGCCTGCCCTTTATTCATAACCCAATTAAATACTATTTTGGCTATTCTTTTATTATCCATAAACTGTAGCCTACCGAACATTTTCATTATTTTATGGTAATTTCTACTGCCCTCTAGTCGTAAATAATTTTAATTATTACATTTAAAAAAACTGAAATATTATGACATTTTTATGTTTTATTTTTAATAAACGAATGCATTGAAAAGAGTCAATAAGACAAAAGTGACAGATGTAGATAATGTCTGATTTCATTTTAATACGTATATTTTTTAGAATAATAATCAAATTTAATATATTAGAAGGCAGATTTATTAGTTTCAACTTAAACGTAAACGAATAAACTGTCATTGGGATAAATTGTTTATAAACAAAGTTTTACTTCATATGACATTTAATGTGATTTAACTTATTTTGATATTTTAAATAAATGTCATTTGGAGAAATGGGGGGGGGGGGAAGAAACAAATATAAATATCTTAAATAAAAATCATTCAAAGCTTTACTATATAAAATGTTGAAATAGCAAAATATAAGTAGGTTAAAATGCTGTTTTACGACAGTGATGAAAGGTCACGTGACTTTCTGACCACTGTCTATTTGATTATTTTAGCCTTTAATGCACATACTGAAATTTATGTATAATAGTCAATTATTATTGAACATGGCAGCTAAAGACTAATTCAAATATTAATTAATAGATTTGGTAATTACCACATGATTTTATATTTATGTCATATATATTGTATATGCATGATGAAAATATGTATAATGCACATATGTAGGTCCAAATTCATATTGAATATAAAATGGCAATTAAAGTTTTAAATGTTTTATTTTTCAGTTGTTTTTTTTTTTTTAATTAGAGAAAAAACTGAAGTTGAGAAGATGGGTTATTATAAAACTATAATTATAATTTTTATACCAGTATATGCTATATAATATAAAGAAAAATTGTGACTATAGTGAAGTGAAATAATTATGGGAATAGATATCTCAGTTCAGATAAGATAAAAGCTGTGTATATCATAGACAACTTTTATTTACTCAACAAAAAAAGAAATTTTACAGAGAAAGATATATCTTTGAATGATTTTTTAATAAAAGATCTCTAGTAGATTTTGAAAATAATGCCATAATGAATGTTATATTTTAATATTAGTTTTTATCAATCATAACTTCTAAACATGTGCTCTGAAATTTCACCTCTAGGTACGTTCTCCGAAGCCAATATGAAGGTGTATAAAACTGAAAAAGTTCAAGAAGTGGAAGCTTAGATTTTATGAGTTATTACCACTTTCTAATTTGCAACACGTAGACATGTATAAGATATACACTATGAAGATAATTTGAATAGGATTATATTGTGCACCATTTCAAAACTTTACATAATTAATATATATATAAACTGTTAATGAAAGATAACACTAACCCTATTTATCTCTTGAAGATTATCAAGTGAGTACTTAATTTCACTAAAGGGATTATTATAATTGAAATAAACTTATCTATATGAAAGCCTACAATAAATAAAAATATTGCATAAGGACTTTTAGAGAAGAAGAATAAAGAAAATATTTATGATTGTTGGCAGTTTGATGCTAATGTTATTTGTGAAAAGTTAATTTTAAATTCAATTTATTATGTGATTAAATTTTTTACAGCTGAATAAAGAAACCAAGATATTTGTAAACCTACAATAATTAAGAATAATGTACTGGAACCTCCAGCACAAGTCATTTTTAAAAACAATTTTTGGAACAATAGATCTTAGGGAAATAAATTTTATTGATTTTGTATACATAATATAGCAAAAGAAAAAAAATGTTATAGCAAATCAATAATAAAATTTTTAAAAAATGTCCATAAGTAAAAAAATAGTATAATATAAAATTACTGATTAATCCATTTTTTTTTATATTCGAAAAATAAAATAGTATCAGTTAAATTTTATTTTAAAGTTATTTTTAAATTAAAAAAAAAAATCCAAATAACTAAAATAAATCTTCAAGGTTAAAGATATTGGAGTATTGATTGTATTTCTTAAAGTTCCAAAGTGATGTTTTTGATATCTGTAGAAGAAACTAAGTCTTTATATAAAAACTTAAGTTAGAGGAGACTGATTGGAATTGTGTTTTATGTGTTGCATTATGGGTAAGAAAATTAAATAGACAACTTTCTTTTTTAATTTATTAGTAATCTTTTACCAAATTAACTGTCATTAAAGAGAAATTTCAATAATAATTGAAATAATCATTTTTATATAACTTTTTGATGAGTTACATCTATTTACAAATTTTGCAAAGAATTTGTTCTGAAAATTTAGTCTGATTTTTTACCATTCCTTGTTTATCAAATAGACACATTTTTTTTTTACAAAAAATATTAAAGGATAAAGTTGTAACTTTAAAAATGTAATTTTTATTGTTAAAATTTGAAACTTTTATATTACAGAGTCAAAATATGTATATATTGTTATTTATTGGAATTAAAGGTAGAAATAAATATATATATTATCCACAAGAAAATTTTTTTTCAATTATAAACTTTTAATATAAAATAAATGCAATAAATTAAATAATATAATAGCTATAACCAGACTTGTGGGTATCTGTGAATTTAATAGCTCTCTTAGCCCTGCCTAATTTGATGCCAGGATAGGATGACTCTGAAGCTCAGGGCCACGGATTGTGACTTGATACAGTCACTTCTATGCTTGAACTTAATCTGAATTCTCAAATTATAAACTACTCCATTATTTTTTATATTTTAATTGCTCTTAAATCATTCTAAGCAAACAAAATTTTATTTATAGTTTTTTCTGAAATATTGAAAAGTGTGGCAGCTGAGTACTATATATAACTACTAATTGTTATCCAGAGTCTATGTATTTTATATTAATGTACTGTTTGCTTCCACAATAGTTTTGTCTTATTATATATGTATTCATGCATACACATGCATGTGCCCTAGTGATAATATAGATATCACTAGTTGTTTTTCCATGTACTATTTATTCAGAAATCCTCACTGCAATGAAAAGTTTGGTGTTTTTTTCTTTCTTTTACATATCTGTGCAAACCATCGGATCATTTCTAGGTTTATAAACATGACAAATTATTCTTTCATGTTCTAAGAATATTGATGATACTATAGAATTTATTTTAGCAGTTAAACTATTGGTTGTGTTTTAGAGTTTTTTTTTTTTAGTTAGTTTGGTTGAATTGAGAATTTGGGGTAATTTTGATTATTTTTATTGACTAGTTTAGCTTTACTCTTTTAATATTTACATTTTGTTGAGTTTTTTGCATTTAAGGTATAGTGTTGCTGATATAGTGTAAAGGTTTTTTTATGTTTTAATTTTTTATATAGTTATTTTTATTTATATCATGAAGTCTTTTACATTTGAGAAGTCTACTTTGTAGCAGTGAAACCATATTTTCTGTGCTACTCAGGCTGAGTTATGAATTTGGAGTAATTTTGATTATAATATGCTGTTTTAAAGTCATATCAATGTTCATTTTGTGTTTATAATATAAGAATGCATTAGTAATTGACATTGAATCATGTAAAAATGTTTAAAAACATTTTTTATTATCAATCTAAGGACATTAGAATTGTTCAATCTATAATATACTTGGATTCAGTATGGATATAAAAGTTAGATTTCACGACATAGATGTAGAGAAAAAGGTATTGCTTTTGAATAGCAAAAGTAATAATGTTTTCATTAAAAAACATGAACTCATTCATATTGAGTCTACACATCATTTGAAATGCAGATCATCAAATCTGATTTTTGTCCTAGTGTAATGTGATTTCATTCATTAAGAAAACTTACATTATATGTATAATAAATATAACAATAATTAACTATTATATACAATCTTTCAATCTGCAGAAGTACTTTTGGTTAATTCTTTAACATGCCTCAACTGTTGTTAATTTCAAAAAATAAAACAGAAGCAAATGTCATCAATTCAGTTCTCATGTTTTAATGTTAGTAGCTTGTCTATTAATTATATTCATCTTATTTCTGTTTATTAAAATTGCTTCCTTAATTTTTCATTTATTACAGTTTCTTTCAATATCAAACTTAAATTTATATTTACTTGCCCTTTCATGATCTAAGAAAACTGAAACAGTCATTAAATCATTATTTTTACTTTTCACATGCTTATATAACAATTCATGCTTCTTTAATCTTTTTTCATTACTCTGTACCTTGATTCATTTATATATGATTACATACATTAAAAAAAATTTGATACATAATATTACTTTTCTGCTTGACAGGTATGACATTTTTAGAATTATTCACTAATTTATTAACATTATTTGTAACACAAAATGAAACATTAAACACATTCTTATATATATCCTTAAAAAATTTCACTTGAGAATATGAAATATATGAAATAGATATTCATTTTTTACTCTTCATCTTTAATTCTTTTAAACCATTATATCTCTTTTAAAATTGGCATAAAGTATTGTTAATCTGTTCAATCTTATAACAAACTTCAAGCAATTTCTTGGCAAATATCTCAATATTTTTAAACTTATCATACTGGTAATAATATAAATGTTCATTATGAAACATAAAAGTTCTAAAACTTGTCATCTTATGCATAATAGACATTTTTGATTTACTATTTATTTATCCCCATTTATTGCAATGGTTTAATTATTAATTTATAACTTAACAGACTATTATCTCTTGCAATAATTAAATCCCATCACTTAAGGAATTAACAGAAAATACTTCTGCAGATTGAAAGATTGTATATAATAATTAATTACCATCATATTTATTGTTTTTATTGTTATTACAATAGTTTTTTTAAATTAATGGACATTATATATATATATAGTTTAATAGAAAATCTTTTGATTTAGTGAGCAGTGCTTATGACTGCCAATCCAGAATTTGAATCTGGGCAAAATTTAAAACATTTGTCAAGTAAATTGATAAATAAATATTTGCTATTCCTATCTAGAAGATAAAACAGAAGAAAAACTATAAATCTTTTCAACTAGCTTTGCTCAATATTTTTTTCATACTTTGCTAGACCTGAGCAGTCAGAATGCTGAGTCACTGACATGTATAGTTCTATTATTATTCATACTTGACTTATGAGTGTCAAATTTTCTGCATTCACAACTTTAACACCATACGTTTCTGGCAAATATATTAATGATATTTGCTAAACATTTGTTTGGCTAGAGATTATCATATATATAATTTCTAATCCAAATATAATCTTCAAACTAATTATTTTACTTCAAATTGATCTATCCATATTAGACTTTGTGCACTCTCAGATTTGATTATCCATATCAGATAAATATGTAAATGATTATGATTAATCTTTAATTAGGTTAGAGATTATTATGGCACTTCTAGGCTAGATATAAGCTTTAAACTATTGTCTTTACTTGAAGTTGATCCATACATCTCAAATTTTCTGTTCTCACAATTTTCACACTCTCCATTACACATAGAAAAAGCAATGGAAATCAGATTAATTATTTCATATGTCTGTGCTTAATTAAAAATATATGTTAATTTTTGTCGGGTTTAAAATTGATATTGTATAAAAATAATATTATAATCTCTAACCTAATAAATGAATAACAATAATCATTAATATATTTATCTGAAATGGATGATGACAAAGTTATGAAAAAAGAAAGTTTAACACCTGTAAATCAAAATGTACTTATATTGATAAATACTGAGTAAATAATATTTGTGAAAGATTATGATGTGGGTTAACTGAATATGATGTTTCAATATGAAATGCATCTTGGAAGTCTTTTTCCAGATCGTTTTATTCATATGTTATGAGAATGTGTGGTAGAGAAAATGTTTTAAGAATGTTTGACAAATATTTATGAAAAAATGCTGGATTTATTATTCCATTGGTTTATGATTAATTAAAAAATACATATATTGGTCTTTAACTTTGTTTAAATTTTTTATCTGAACTAGAAATGATATGATAATTTCTAGTCTACTAAATGATTAGAAATGATTGGTGATGTATTTATGTAATGTGATGATATCAAAATTGTAATGGCAAGAACTTTCACACTTGTAAATAAAATTATAATAAAAGAAACTATATAAATCTTGCCATCCAGCAATTTTGTATACACACTTATGATTTCATAGTGTTCTTGAAAAGTGATGCTGGAGAAATCTTTGCTATGTTGTAGGTTATTATAGCTATTATACATTTTTTATAAAATTAGATTATGTACTGCATGTATATTTGTACTGGCAAATTAATAAGCTACCCACCAAAAATAATTTTGTGTATAACTATTTTAGATTTAATATATACATAGTTACTTGATTTCAAAATTTTAATCTGTTATATCTCAACTTATCTTCAACTATATATACAAATACCCAAACTGCATTAAGAGCAAAGCATTATTAACAAATAAAAATACTATGGTGCTTAGCATACTTTCAACATGTAATTGCCATAGATATAGCAATGCTTGTCACAGAGGTAAGGGAATAAGACCCTGTTTAAATGCTAATAATTTAGCATGTTATTTGCATAATGCATTAATTAGTTAGAGCAAGCCACTTTTTACAAAGGAGAATACAATATTCTTTCATACTGATGGCATCTATAACAATTCTGTCAAAAGCATGCTAACACTACAGTATTTTTATTGTTAATAAAGCTTTACTCTTAATACAGTTTGTGCATTTGTATATATATATATATATATATATATATATACAAATATATATATATATATATATATATATATATATATGTATATATGATAAACAAAAATATATATATATAGCTTAGATTTGCAGAGCTAAAGCATTCATAAAATGTATTCATTATCTTCAATTAATGGATTAGTCTAGATTCCATCTTATCTAAATTGCATTGGGCATTCATCACCGCAAACAAATAGATATATGAATAGATAAAATATATCCAATAGCAGAAACAGGTCAATGTGTGATGATGCTTAGTGAATCCATTTGCTCTCATTATGGACATTGAGCTAGCTATAAAAAGTCTAGTTGTAAGTAAAGTTATACAACAACTAATTACTGGCTGAAACAGTGAGGCAAGCTCATATTAGAAGTGAATGTTATGTGATTATAATTAGACATGAGGCAAGTTGACACACAACATCAGGAAGTGTCACCATACATACACATGAGACAAGCTGTCATGGTATAACTTGAAGTGTTAGGTGAAATTAGAAAGGCACCTGAAGTCCCTTAGGTATGGCAATCAAATGCTGTGCCTCAGTCAGCGCATTAGGCATGCGGTATAGCAAACATGATTCCTATATATTTGTAAATGTAGATATATATGCTAACGGATTTGTAAATATTATATATATATGTAAATCAATATAATACTTCTGTTAATACAACTTATAAAATACAATATAACAATTCGTCACCAAAATAGTACAGGCCATATATATAGTCCACGGTATTTTGCAATATTAATGCATGAAACACACGATAAAAACGCAAGATTAAAGAATCATATCTTATACAAAATTCATCTTGTGCTATGAATTCAAAATTAACCAGTTTTCTGATTAGTTGTTCCTGGACAATGCAATGAAATGTTGAATTTATCGATTAGGAGAAAATGGGAGTTTTTTACTGCCTTGATAAGGATTCGTTGACGTTGAAAGCGCTTGGCAATGGTTATTTTTTTTTATATTAATGATTCTCTGTTTTAGCAATTGACGAATTGTTATATTGTATATATACGTGATATAAATATTCAATCGAAACTATATGAATCTATATTTATTATAATCACACATTAACATAACATAATCATTATTAGTTGAACTTATGTTGATGAGAAACACATCAGGTGACTTTCTAATTCTGAAATATACAGTTCCAGAAAATTACATGACATCAATTTTTTATTTTCATTTTAGTAATCAAATGTGCTTATGTATAAATTATATATCATTATTATTATTTAAAACATATATACATATTTAAATGTGTATTTGTATATATACACACGAATAATTTTATTCGATTTATCTATAAATGTGAGGATAATTTCTTTTTGGACGTAATTCTTTACACCCAATAAAAGTTATCACTAAGTTGATTGTAAGATTATAAATTCATTTTGTTTAGATTAACCGTTAGATAAATTTAGTACAAGAACTTGATAAGCTAAGATGAGCGTAATCCTCAGATGATACTCTTCAAAAGTCTTCCGTTTCCTTTCTTAACGTTTTTCTTTTTAAATTAAGATATCAATTTTGGCAACGCATTAAAACCATTTCCTTATTGGATATTACAAAGAACTGTTAGAAACTTTACATTTTGATAACATTAAAGTTTGGTTATTTTTTTATCGATTATTTTATTATTGCTCATATTTATAAAGCTTCACCTGTAACTCGGCATATACTGAATATATAAATATTGCAAGTTCTCATGACAACGGCATCATTTTCTCCTAGTTATGACCTTTTGATATAATTTGCTGCTCTTTAAACTCACATACTTTTTATAAATAATTATAATGCCTAAATGTGTTAATCTGGCTGTGACTGTCAAAGTTCTATTCTGAAGGAAAGGCGTGGAGAAAATATGATACATTTGGACCCGATGACAGAGACTTCAGAGAACATCATAGACTGACAAATGACCAGATTGAAATTATTTATTCTGGTTATATCCTGAGACAATGTAATTAATTAGAAAAATTATAACTCTTATTATGCTTAAAAGAGTTCAATGTAAAAGATGAAAAAAGACAGGTGGTCTTCATCACTCTGATAATAAAAACGCTAATTACTAACGAAAAATCAAGCAGGTGTTAGACTCATTCTGTAGACATATCATTTTTATGCTTGCTAAAGGTCTACATTTAGTTGTCAGTTTTTAATAATATACATATGTGTTGTTATGGCTGCTAAATTATCTTATTATCATATATATTCGTGCAATAGGAGGTTATTGAGCTGGCCCCCAAAGCCGATCCCTTTCACTCCTGAATAGAAATCTCCTTCCCTGGAGAGTAATTTGAGGCTGAATGTCCTGCATCCCTTTGTGATAACTCACCTTGCTCTGCATGATTATTGCCCAGATCCCGAGTTGTTATGGAAATAACCTCCAATATGAAGGGTCGACTTAGTCATGCGGAGCATAGACAAAGGATTAGACCTATCGCTGAACTATGTGAGACATGCAAGCGTGGTCATCTATATCAAGATACTATTTCGGACTCATTCTTTGCTGATATGCTTCAGATTAGTCCTTTTGGCTAGTGTCAAACAAGATATCAATATTGAGCTTTCATCCCCCTGATTATCATGTAATATATCCTATGTTTAACTATTATCATATATTGTAACCAAATTTCTGAATAAAATTCTATATTTTATAAAAAAATATGTAATGTGTATGTATATTTATATTAATCAGAACTTATGGATTGAGCTTGATTTCAACAATTACATTCATTCTCTGTGCTTGTGATTATTAATTAATTGATTATATACACACTGAGATCTATGCATAACTATTGCTTAAAACTTTGACAATAAAAATTAATAAAATACTAGCAATATTTAAAAAAATAATTAAAAAATTCTCACGGCCATGGTATGATTTGCAAAAAAATCGTGAACACTCACACAAATGTATTAATATAAACTACAACGAATATATATAATTAATAGTGAAGCAATGGATGCGGAAGTCCGATCCATGTTTCACAGCCTTCTATAAACTTAACTAATATTGTAGACCTGATTTAAATTTATAGTCCAGTATCAGCAGGGTTTTGCATTAAAGCTAAAATTAATACGTTCATTTTGCTTACTTAACGGTATTTAAATTTGTATTTGCGTTAAAATATTTCTTTTAAAATAAATTCCGTTAAGATTAAATTTCTATTAAAATTTACTTTTAAAACTTATTAATCAAACATATATAGACGTCAAGCGTATATATATGATTTAATGCAGAATTCGGTTGAAATAAAATGTTATTTTATTAAAAGAAATAATAAGATATTTTTCTTTTTAAATTTTGTTAAAATATGGCATATGATTTTATTTTAAGATAAGCCTGCCAACATTTCTAAAGGAATGGTATGTTTCAATTAGTTAGCCCATTCAAGGCAAATTAAAGATGGCCTTTTTTAATTAATACAAATTGAAAAGTTAAATACAGAAATCTAGAATAAGAAATTAAAAGTTTATTTTTAGAAAAAATTACCTTGAAACAAAGGAGCACAGGGGGCTTATCAAGATCTGAAATCATATGCAAAACAATAGAAAGGTAGCTCCTGAAAAGGTATAAAAAGGAGAGAACAAAAGACTAGGTCTCTCTCAGGTTCTTTTGCTTATTCGTGGAGATCCTGTGTTTAAATTATTGAGATTTTACTTTTAAAATCTTTATGCTTTCTTATGCATATTCGTGCAGATCTTATGTTTTAAATGATTTAGATTTTACTTTTAAAATCCTTTTTTTGTTCTGCTGCTGGTTCTAGTGTTTTTTGTTCTTCGTCAGATTTTGAGAAAATCGGTCAAATGTGTTCCTGAAATTATTATTCAGATTTCGCCTTTAAATTTTGTTCTTGAAGAAACTCTGCTGAAATTTGCCGAGCTTCATTCTTATTATTATTCAGAGATTGACTCTGAAAGCATTGCAAAACCTATTTTGAAGAGTTCCAGCGATTTATTCTTACTGATCTGATTTCAACATGCGACCGGTTAAAAGTTATACTAATTTGATGGATGTGACCATGATGCTAGGCATAACAGCTTTGCCTGCCGCTGGGGTCCTAGTCCATCAAAATGCCATAACATGTCCAACAAAGAGAAACCTGAACTGTGAGCTGTGTCTGCGAACTTCGTGATTAAAATGCTACATAATTTCCATTTCCTTGTCCGGACAAATCCCAACATATTCAATCAAGCCACCATGTCGAGGGAACTGGATCCACAGAACAAGGACTGGTAACTGTATAAAAATCTCCTCATGAACTATTTATTACTTTACCTTTTTGATAAATACCTTTCTGATTATTTCATTTAATTATATATATATAATGTAACTGTTTTCTATTATACTAATATTAGATTTATCTTATTTTTATCGTTTGATCATTTACTTATACTGAAATTTTTCCCCTTCGCTATTCCGCATTTTAAAATGTATATAAATGTTTTCTCGTTTTATCTGCGGTTTAAATTATTTTTTTCCCATTTAAAACTTTCCAATTTAAAATAACATCGGTCTTCTAAATACTAGTAAGATTCCTTTGTTTGCCAACTTGATCTCCTCAATAACATTTCTTTTGTCCACCTTTAGCCCCATACTTATATCTCAGTTAGTATAAATGTCTTAAATATTTTAAAATTGTTTTAAGCACAAAGCAACTAGAAAATGCTTTGTGAAAGATTTATTTTAATTGTGCTTTATCAATGGGATTCGAATTAATAATTTTATTAACGTTGGGAAGATATAGATTTAGACTGCAAAATGTTCTGTAATTGCCCTCCGCCTTATTACCAAATTATTTATAATATAATGAATTGGGGAATAGCGGAGATAATTAAAACCTTTCAAATATTTAACATTATGTTTTATTAAAATATGTTATTTAATGTAAAAGTCTTAAGTTTTCTAATTTTATTTCAATTTCTGATTAGCTTAACCTTTATTTTACTTATCCAATGATTCAGGCACACACAACACATATTTCGTATTATATTTTTATGCACATTTTAACTTAGTTAGTCCTATCAGTGTTCTCATCCATGTCTCTCCCTGATGGTAAGCTTTGGGCTGGGTAAGAAAATAGTTTATGCGTATCTCAGATATGTTGTTGGTTCATAGTTAGACTCGAGAATAGATGAATAGGGCAGAGGTCATAGTATTCTTGATTTCCATATCTCACATATAGATGGCCTCAAGGTACTTTCACTTAGTATTTGAACTGGGTTAAACCAACATACATCATCTGACTGGTACAATAGATACACAAATCATAGCAACATTTAAATATCAAGTTTAATAAATAATATTAATAAATGTTTAAATGCTATCCTGCTTTATTTATTTATACATTATATATATTATAACCCTTAGTTTCATTCGTAAAGAAACTAATGATTGGGAAATAAATAGTAGGATTGGTGGATAACTATATCCGAATAAAAAAAAAAATTTTAAGTCAAAAAAAATTAAAAGCTTTAAGAGACCAATGACCATGTGGCTTGAAATTAATGTATAGAGAAAAGTATGTTTGTATTTTATTTAAAATTATAGTGTATTATTATGTAGAGGGAAAAGGGATTGATTATTGTGGGCACTGTAATATCTTAAAATGTTGATTTATATTAATCATAATATTTGTAAATGAAAATGATAGATAGTATTTATTTGACAGTTTTTTTTGTTTTTTTTTACAGGAGAGTAGGTTTAAATTTTCAGGAAATTATAAATATTTTATACTAATAAGAATATGAACAAGTAGACCATTATTTAGTATTATTCATATGTGCATGCATGGGTGTGTGTATGATATGTATATAGATTTTTTTTGTTTGATCATGGAAATTTATGTATTGTACTGTATACTATTTGATAGTATAATGTAAAAAGGAATTTATTTTATATGGGTTTTAAAGGATTTGGTTATAAATTTGATTTTAAGTTTTAGAAAAATTTATTTATTAAAAATCAGTTCTATAAAATACCCATTATTATATTTTTTTTAAGTTGAATATTTTTAGATCAAAGCGGAAAAATGTGTCAAGATAAGGGTAGAAAAAGATAAGATAAATGTAATGAAAGCTGAAGTCAATAAACCAAAATGAACATTTAATAAATGGTGTCAAAGGTTGTCTGAGGTATACCAATGGGGGGATAAGAGTCGGATTAAAAAAAAAAGATAAAGCAAAATTTGCAGGTGTTTTTTTTTTTTTATAAAAGCTAGTGCAAATGAACTGTTAAGGGCAGCTGCTGCTAATTCTCTGCTTTGACCATTTACCTCAGAAAAACAGTTGGCTAAACTTAAGAAGGGTATAGTTATAACTTGATATGAAGGGCTAAAAAGATATAGATGGGTGTATGGCCTTTCCTTCAAAATTGATGATGACAAGGTTCAGTCGTAGCAAACATTTTAGTACATTATACCTCAATCTTTGTATTTGGCTTTTTAAAATTTTGTTTAAAAGAAGATATCTCATGAATAAACATTTAATCCTATGTATTTTATTCATAGCTTAATTAAAACTTCAAGGAATAACTGAATTTTAAGACTATTAATTGGAGATGTAATTGAAATAGTCATTATTATTATTTTTTGATGGTGACACCAATAAGAATTAATGTGGCAATATAGTTTATTTGAATCACTCACATATGCAAGGGACACTTGTCAAATATACAGGAAATAATTACTGAAAATAAATTAGCAATTCTTCTTCATCACTTATGAAATCTAATCTAAGAATATATGAGGAAATATAGCATCTACAACATTAGTTTTGTCTAAAATCTTCTCTTAAAAAGAAAAACTCAGAAAATGAAGCATGAAAAAATAAAGTTATAGACTAAAGGTGGTAAACCAAACATCTGGATTCTAACCCGGGAACAAAAGTGTTTAAAATGAAAGTAACCTGTAGGATTATTTTTCAACAGTTTTGAATTATCACGATTAAATATATCAATTATTAATGTAACTGCATCCTGGATGAAAATATTTTTATATACTCCCATAATCGTTAAAGTGAGATAAATATAGTGTGTTTGCCATGGGCATGGAGCAAATAATAGTAAATAGTGTTTATGTACAATACACGAGTGTTTTTCTGTTAAATTGGTACTAACCTTGCAAAAGATTCAAATTTATCTCTGAAGGAAACCAAAGAGACAATGCGTAATATTTTATTTATTTATTAATTTTGCCTTATATTTTGTATTTGTTATTATGTTTAGTAGATGGTTAACATTCAAAAAAGAGGCAAAAAAAGTGATAAAAAATTGTTAATGTATAATAAGAGTGAGAAAGCATGAAAGTTTATATATTTGTCATTTGATAAAATTGTCAAATCAAAATTATATGCCGATTGTTAGATTTGTGAATTTCATTTGGATAGTCATTGCTATGCCTTGACAAGTAGATGTGATCTGTTTTGATCACAAATCTTGGATGAGTGTTGCTGAGTGCTTAATTTTTAAAATTAATGTAGTTTATGGATTTTATTCATGGTCGGTTAAAACTTATCATTTTGCATCACTATTATGATAATCCTGTGTGTATATGTGAAGCTGCAAATGTTGATTATTGCGGAGTTATAGTTATCATATCACCTCAAAGGGATAGACAGAGAATAGCTATCTCATTCTTTAATTACTATGTATGCAGGTATTGGGAGATCGAGGACTTGATCCCAGCTCCATTTGTACTTATCATCTAAGTAGGGAATTATTTACGTAGTTGTGGTAAAATGTTTTTCATGCTTTTTAAAAGTAAATGGGCAGAGACTAGTTCCTCACATAATGCTGAGCTTCAGGAAGAAGGCAGTTCCTTGGTTTATGCTAACATTTGAATGTTATGAATATTTTTTTTAATTCCCTTACAAAGGCACTAATGTGTGCATTGTGAAGTTCTGCATAGTGATATAAAATGTATGAATGGTCTTTGTGGGGTAGTATAAAAGTTGATTTGGCAGGGTTAGGGTTATAACCAGATGTCTGCATTGATGTGGGAGATGACTGAGAGTTGCTTTAATTTATATGCTGACCGATCTATAGTCAAAATTTATGGAGAATAAATATAAACATTGTCAAGCTGTGGCAACATACTAGCCTATCCATGTGAATACCGTCACTAGACTGATAACAGAATGATCAGGATTATAGGGGGATAGCGATGAATATTTAGTATGCATGCAAATAAAACTTGTTTTATATTTCAAATAATTACTTACAATTAATGAATAGTCAACAAATTTGGATATAATATTGTCTTCATATAAAAATAAAATGTCTTATTGCTTATTAGAGTGGTTAAATTTATCGTTATTGTAGTAAAGTGGGCCAAGAAATTGAATAGGCTGTTGGGTAAAAGTTATACAATAATATCATATTTATATTTAAATGCATCATATTTATATTTAAATGTGGAATTCTAATTCCGTGCTTAAGCACATTAACATTTAAGTTGAACTATGGGTCAAACAATGATTAAGTTTTAATTTTAAAATTTAAATAATATGAAAGTATATATATATTTTGTTATTATTATTATTTATAGTGCTTAAATAGTATACCTTATTAGAATGATTTGGTGCTAATCTGAAAACGTAGTTAATGTGAATTTCATTAGGAAAAAAATTACATTTGTATTTTTACAATGGATATAATATTTGAGATTGTTGTGATACTACATATGTGTGTTTCTTTTCTTATTTAAGTATAATAAACATTTGTTATTGTTATAAATTTACATGTGTCTTGTGTTTTAATAATTGGATATCTAGAACCTTACACCGGATTATAAAAGATATATTCTATATATTACCATAACCAATTTTATAAATGTGGTATAAATACAATGTGTTAATACCAGATCACATTTAAATTTATGAAATGTCTTATATTTGTTGATTTTCATAATTCATTTCCAAAATCATCTTTATAAAATATCAACCAAGAAATTTTATAGGGAGAAATGATCATGTCATGTGGATCAAGAAGATATCTGACTCATAAAATGTCATAGATTTAAAAAGTACTAGTTAATTTTGGAAATAAAATGAAATAAAAGAAAATAGTCAATTTAGATATGTTAAACATAGTTAGTGAGTTTGTTGCAATGTCATGAATATTAAGAGTAGACATAAAATCTCTTTTCTGCTTTTGGTATTTAATATGATCCCCACTGGTAAACTCACATTAAATTTTATTTTGGCAAGTTTATAGGATCATTTTCATCAGATCGTAATGAGTTAGTAATAATTAATAATTGCATCATACAAGCAGATCAAGACCTTGAGAAATTTGAGTACTTCGATTATTGAGTTTAAAAGAGGTAGCTTGGAAGTTAAATAGTTTAAATGCTAAAAAATGGGAAATATTATTATGATAATAATAATTAACTTGGAATTAGTGGGAATGAAAGGTACATTCTATTCTTGTAGGTCTATAGGTGTGTTTAAGCAAATAATATTAAGAGTTGTCAGTTAAGAAGATACAAAGGAGAATACAACAAATATCTTTAATGTTATATAACTGTGACTATGAAAAGTAATAGACACTGAGAACAAAAATAATAGTAGTTGAGTTAAATGGGAGGTATTTATAAACTACTAAACATCACATGATCACTATCTCTTACTCTGGTTGGCAAAGGGTGGCACTACTGTATGAAGAGTTTTGCCTTGTTTAAGTATTTATAACAATTCTTTTATTTTGCTTTGAATTAAATAATAATCTAGTGGTATATATTCTAAACATAAGTTACAAGTTCTCTGCAGTGATTACTGATTTATTTCTAGTCATTTATAGGTTAGAAATATACAATAACATTCTTGTGATTACCTCTAGAGATCATATATCTATATAAAGTTGTGGAAGAAAATTGTCTATATTATTTTGTTGGTAGTAATAACTTAACACGAGAATATTTATGTAATTGTTATTAAGTTCAAAATTAAGACCATGATAAAATAAATTGGATGCATCAACATTATATTTTTTTGAAGACATTTTAATTACTCTCTTCATTGTATCCTATAGTAATAAGCATGGATGATGATCTCTGGTGGGCATTACAATTTCACAGTTACAATTTGGTGCCCAGGTATACATAATCTTATTATTACTAGTATTATGTAAACATACCAGTTTTCCTTATTCGGTTCCAATGTTATTTTAATCTACTTTCCTAGAGTTGAGGTTAGAATATATATTGTTAAAAGGAGGCTATTTTGAGAACAGTTTGTAATTGTTGATTTTTATCTATATTGAGATTATCTAAGTGTTGACTGGTTTCTAATAGTTATATATATATATATATATTGTAACGAGCACAGACGTTCGTTACATTGTTTTTTTTGTTTTTTTTTATTAAACATGAAAGTAAATCAAAAAGTTCGCATTTAAAAATTTTCTTTAAGAATTAAAAATTGAAATTAAATATCATCTTAAACTCGTATATATTAAATCGCACAGATAAAAAAAATTATTAAAATAAAACTGTATTAAAAATAGAAAAGGTATTTTAAAACAAAAACTTAAAAAGATTTAGAGATAAAAATATATCTTTGATTTGGAAAACAGGTTAATTAATCAGAAATGGAAATGATTGTTAATTAGTTAAATGTAAACCAGCCTTGGGCATTTAAATGTAAAAACATCGGTCAGAGAGGAAAACAATAGAAACTTTTAGCAAATGAAATAAATCCATTGGGAAATCGGACCTCAATGAAAAGGATCATCGCATCGATGACGTAATGTTAAGTCAATCCTTCGAATACGTATAAAAGGAAAATTTGGAAATTATTAATTAGTGACTAGTGAGTGATCATGATTATTACGATGTGACAGATAGGTGTTAGTGCGGAGGTGCGGGAGAAGAGATTGAAGGACGCACGTTCAATCCCTTCAGTTTTGCTAGTAAAGAAAGAGAAATGAACTATCGTTTTTCTACATTGAGGACCAGTTAAAACAAAAACCTCCGGATGAATAAATAAAACAACGGCTAAATGGATACCAATCTTAGGACGGCGTGGGAATTCACGTTCATGGCAAGCAACTGTAAAAGATGAACATTTTAAACCGTAAGAACTTTATAAAAAATGAACATTAAATTAAACTTTCCAAATTTAAATGATTGCAATATTATCCTATCTGACCAACTTAATTTATTAATAATGTTATTTGAGGTATTTTTTATTTATTTGTGTAAAATCATTTCCATTTATTTAATTTTGTTCTTTAAGTTTATTTATGATTTCTGTTTTCCGATAAATTAAAATATATCAATGTTAAACTTAAGTCGGGCGTGAATGGCTGTATAGATTTGTAAAGTTATATTAGGGAAGGGTAATCTTAGGTTATTTGTGTCATTGTTAGATTGGGTCAATGGATTGGATATATTGGTGTGATTAGTAGATGTAATATTGATTCGCTACGGGAAGAATCGCTTCATACGCCGCACACTTCCGTTTGCCTATGGAAGGAATTATAAGACGGAGAACGCAGTTCCTTTCTATGGAGTTTTTTTTTATTGTTCTTCTCGTTAGATAGATGTAATATTCCTATCTGATTGAGAGTCAATGTCTTTTCTTAATCTTTTTGTGCTGCCGTATTTTATTACATTGAATACATCGATATATCAGATGAATTGATGCCGGTTTGACTACGAATTTTAACCTAAGGTTAAATAGGGATAGAATGTTTATTTTCAAAAGCAAATCTATGTGGTCTATTTATACTTGACCCTAAATAAAAATGCATTAAATTTAAGTTGTTTATAGACGCTTGCATGGATTGGTTATCGGTTAAGTATGTTTTGGGTTTTCATATTTGATCAAAATATATAGACATTCGATAAATAATGATACCTTACGGTGAGTATCTAAAATGTATTTATTCGGATGTCTTTTAAGTTATTGGTGACAATGCAAGTATCTTATGATGAATACTATTGGGTTACATAGAAATTTCCCTCCGCAATTGTCAGTAATCAATAATTTTGTATTTTGATCGTTTATGTTTACTTTGAAATGTTTTTGACCGTGAAATCTATGTAACCGATCTATATTCAACATTATAAACAAGCTTTCCTAAATTTATCTGTGCGAACTTAATTAAAATGTAAAATTAGAATATAATAGTAATTAAAAGTAAATTAAAGTCAAAAATCAAAGTTAAAAATAATGTTAAATGTTAAAATGTAAACTAATACTAAAATAATTTTAAATCTTATATATATGTGCATAAATAAATGTTTGTATGTTAATTACTGGCAGTGGCTTATTTTATTTTATTTTTTTTTAATGTTGAAATCTAATTAGATAAGATATGATATTATTTAATCTCTGCTATTCCACTGAGCTAGTGACGTGGGCTAACGACCGGAACCAAAATATTTTTAAAAAAAAAATTTTTTTTTTTTGACTTACGTATCTGCCTACTTTATAAATTTTTCTAGGTTCAAATGCCTAGATGGCGCCCCGTGGTGCAGATTACGTTAAGTCGCCTTCTCCGGATTGTTACAATATATATATATATTAAAAGAGAGCAGACATGACTAAGCTTCATCTAACTGTGAAATAATTAAAGAAATTCACCACATTAACTCAGAATGGAGATGTGATGTGATGCTTTTTGACTTCTTTATTGAAGTCAAGAATCTCCCAGCCACTATGCCCAGAAAAAACTGTTATCCACCTCCCCATTCCTTTTCATTCCCCACCCTAGATTTTTCTCCTAGGCTTCTCTATCCTGCTTTATCCCATTTCCACAACATCATTTTTGTCTGCTCTCTGGTCTTTATATCTAGATTCTCTTTTTTTTTTTCCAAATCCAGCATAAAAACCAAGAACCCACTTTCTGTATAATCACCTTGTTTATATTTATTCTCCCACAACTTCATTATTTGTATCTTTTTTGCTTGTAAGCATTTACATTCAATTAACAGATGCCTAATATTTTCCATGCCTTGACACAAGGTTGTACAGCAAAGAGACTTCGCAGTAGTTTACAAAATACAATCAGAGAATTAAGAATGACTTAAAGAAAGCATATGCATATTAAAAATTATTTTTCAGATATATTATTGCTATATATTTAATAGACAGTATTAATGTAATTATTAATGGTTTTAAAGTAGTTAAGTTTAAATATATCTAATAAATATAAAATTAAATTATTCCATCTGTTTATGTTAACTCAACTGAAAAGTTAAAAGTGAAGTATAAAACGCATGTATGGTAAAAGAGAATAGTTTGACTATATGCCCTGATGGATAATTGTGCTATGATAAAGTTGAGATGAGGGATACAATATATATATATATTATAATGTTTTCCATTTTGCTAGGCCTCTACACGCTAATATAAACTGCGCGTGAGTTGATCAAGCTATGTCAAAAAAGAAGAAAGTTATATTTCTATTCTAAAAACATAGTTATATTTTCTGATCAACTCGGCCTATTAATTGTTGAGAATTGTGCTATTGACGAAATCAGCTTTTAATTTATTTAATCTGGGTGCCAGAATTCCTAAGAATTCACTGAAATCGTCATATAATATCTCACAAATAAAAAAAAAATGCTTTTAAACTAATCGGTATTACATCATACCATCATACCGTAAGGAGAATTATTTTTTTAAGATTATTATTCCTGGGCTTATTCAAACATATTGGCAAAGATAAATTACATTTTTAAATCTTATTAAACTACTAATAGATTTAATAATAAATAATAATAACTATTATGAATAACGCACAAATGAAAATTGGTATTAGAAATATTTTTATTCTAATAAATAAAAAATGTTTGAAATAAATTATTTATCAAATAAATTGGAGAGAACACACTTAATTCTGACATGAAACATTAATAATAAAAAAATAACTGCTGAATAATTAATTACAAGGTTCTTGGTTAAATAAGAGTCTCTATGGGATCCTATTATAAGCTTATTTTTAAGAATTGTTTGCAAACATTACTTTTGTCACAATCAGGATAATGAAGCATAACTTACCAGTAAGTTTTGTGAATTCAGTAGTAGATAACTATGCATAGTTCTTTGGGGTTGAATTGAGCTCACGGCCTTTGATTATTAGTTGATCTTGGTGCTGGTTCCATAGGCTAGTCGCGTAAGCTTCTCTGGTGTCCATCGGTAATGATGTCAGCTAAAGCTCCGGTCTACTCTCGTATGAATAACTTTTTCATCATAGAGTGGTATGGATTCTCTAATCCAAAACCAACCAAAAGAATATCAGCTAAACCAAGACCTTCTTCAAACTGATCTCTGCCTTTTATACTCTCTAGAGGCCCAGTTTTCCAACTTCTGCACATATCTTTTGTTTGTCAAAATATCCGTTGATAATCTTCTATATTCTTTACAAAATTTATGTTATAAAGTCTCTATTTTTTTCAGCATAATTCTGCCATCTTTAATTAGTTGAAATATTTTTACTTTCTCTTATCTAGATTGGTAATTTGTGTCTTTTTTTCTCTCCAATTCTAACTTTTATTTCTAATTACATAAAAAAAAAAACGAAAGAATAATTTAACTTTCATTGTACGTTATTTTTTTTAAAAAAAAAATTAGTCAAAAAAAAATCTAAATTTACTTTTATTTTTTAGCTTTTACCAAATGCCAATATATTTGCAATGTATATAAATAAACGTTACAATATAATCAAAATTACTTCAAATTTACAACTCAACTAGACTAGAAAATAAACTATAAAACACTACCAATGGTTTTACTGCTACAAGCAGACTTCTCAAGTGAAAAGAATTACAAAATAACAACATATTTAAACTAAACATTACCCACAATTCCACTTACTCCCCATACACCCTGGTTGAATTGTGAATTTGAGGTATGATTATTTTTTTACTAGTTTAGCTTTATACTTTTAATCAATAATTGTTTTTAAATTGAATAAAAATTAATGTAATCGACTAATGGATTTACTAGTGCAGATTTAAACTGTAATTTTAAACAGAAGGTAATCAACTTTTTACACATGCACTATACTGTTATATTAAATCAACATTTTTGTTGAAGGTGTGATTAAACTCTCAATCCAAGGCACTAGTAGAGACTTTGAAAAGATAAGAGCAGGTATTTTATCTTTGTACTTAAGTTTAATTATATAGGCCAACTTAAGTATATTGGAATGTGAACATGGATAGTTTATTATTCACTTTCATTTCTTTATTTTAATAACACTCATGGAATTGAACATAATTGACTAATGGATTTACTAGCACAGTTTCAAACTAACGTTAGACAGAAGGTGATCATACCTTGGATCAAGAATTTCTTTACATTCAACAAAAACAACTTTGACTTAATATAATAGTACATTACATGTGTAAAGGGTTGATTATCTTCTGTTTAAAATTGAATAAAAGTAGAGAGAAAATTAACAATTATCATCAAAAAGAAGAATTACATATAACTGATGAACATAACACTATCAGCTATCATCATCAGTTCTTTGTCAATGGATTTAAAAAGGATAATATACAATTTTAGGCTAATCATCATAAACTACAGAATGAGGTGAGTGAACTTTAAAAATGGGTTTGATTACCAAGGACATCACAATATACAAAAATTGAATATGACTATATAATCAAGTAGGCTTAGATTGAAAACATTTTTTTTTCAGTTTGTGTTGATAATTGATAGTATAATTATAGAGGCAAATGATAGGAGCTGGAAAAAGTGTGCATTAGATCCTAAAGGTCCAACTATACAGTATCAAGATACAATCTATCTAGTCTGGATATTTTGGATAGAGTAGCACAGGACAGGAATTTATTAAGCACTATCATCTGGCATCTATTATTACTTAAGATGGAAAAGAAAAGACGCTGCTGCAATATCACATCTATTATTAGTGTGAAGTTAGCTTTGAGATCACAAGAAACCTGATAATTGTAAACAAGAGAGGATATGCAAAACATATTCTGTTCTAGTATTAAATAGCTTCAGTGCAATCATTTAAAATAATGTTTAAAGATGAAAAGTCTGATAACTACTTTACATTGCAAATATACCATAGATTAATAAACAAATTACACATGTAACACTGTATTAAATTAGGGTTTACAAATATATAAATTGTGTTGTATGTAATGCTATTATTCTTTGATATCTGTGTTATATGTATTAAATAAACATCATAATGAAAAATTATGCAGTTGTAAAAGTGTTAAAATCCAAAATATTTAAATATTTACTCAGCAATTTATAAATGTATGATATGATAGGAAAAAAAATTCTACATGCAATAAATAAGTTTAATAATAAATCTTACAAAATTAAAAAAAGTAAAAATAATAAAAATTGATATCTATGGCATTTTTAAATATTGGTCAAGCCAAATGTATTTAAAAAGTATTTACTAATAAATATAAAGTTTCATTTTATATTTCTCCAAATGTAAACTGATCAATTAACGTATATAAAAATACTATTCTTAAATTTCAAAAAAGTAGTATTATATATCCAATTTATATGTGCATGCAAAAAGTCGCACACACTGGAGAATTAAGATGTACTTTGGAAAAAAAGACTAAAAGAACACCAACTAATATACAATAGTGTAATAAATGATAGAAATAATCAGACCAATAACTGTCTGTTTTCTTTGATCAGGAAAAATCTTGCAGTTTTAAATTTACTTTTAGCCGAGATCATAGAAGAATATTAAATGAAGAAAGCCATCATAAAAAGAGAAAAATTAAAAGGGAAATCTTTATAAACTAATTTAAAGATTGTGTAATAAATAGATAATCTGCTAATATCGATATATCCAATTCTTGCAAAATTACATGATGGTTTTTTTGTATGTTATTTCTGTTGATAATGATTACAATGTAATACATTGTTATTACCTATCATTTATACAAATTAAAATTTATATATATTATATTTTAGTGGGTAACTTGTTATTTTATATATGTAATATTTGAATAATAAGTGTAATAATGCTTAAGGTTAAATGAGTTTGTAAGTAATCATTAAAAACCAGCCAACTCTTAGACAATCCTAATATCAATAACAATCTCAATCTCTTGTGAAGGTAACCTCCATTTAACAATAAAGGAGGTTGTCTTGACAACAGATTGAGATTGTTGATTGTTATTGATATTGGGATTGTCTAAGTGTTGACTGGTTTTTAATGATATATGTAATAATAACTAATCATAACTTTTAGATATTTGTAATTGAAATGAAAGTACCTATCTCTCACTGAGTTATGTGATATCAAAAACCATGAAAAAATAGAATATGTTCAATATTTATCAATAGCCAAATTATTAAATTTTTGATTTACAAGTTATGCAGCTTCTATATGATAGATTGAAAGGAAAATTTTTATTTCAGGTGGAAAATTTAAAGCATGTGAAATGAAAACTGACATTGAACAAGAAAGTGTACCTGCTTTGACATTGTTTTTAATTTTTATAACATAGTCTCTGGAACTGTTTATAGATGGTTTAATGTAAGAGATCAAGGTGTGATACACATTTGGTAGATGAATATTTAATTTGAATGATTAAAATTCAAAACAATAAATTTTGGATTTATGGTACGCAAATAAATGATGGTGCAGTTTTTGTCAGATGTGATAATTTACCAAACATTATGTTTTAAATGCAACATATAATGACTTTGGTTTAATGGAACTTAATTAGCCACCGATGGAAGTAAAATTGTTGAGAAGGGATATTGAGATGCAACACAGATATCAATTTGTTGCTACTGTTTTTAATAAATTAAATGGTAGACTATTTCACCACAGGGAAATAGCTATAGCAACTATATTAGCTATAAATAGAGCTGTTATTTTACCTATTTATGGCATGAAAGTGAGATTTGGATAACCTATCACTATAACAGAGAGGTATTAAAAAAATTTCATTTAAAGATGTTCTGTAAAATTTCAAAAATACAATGGTCAGATCATAAAATTAGCAATATATTTTTCTACTTGCTGGATGTGATAGGCTAGAATTTATTATTGTAAAATTAAATCTTAATTAAACAGAACATGTAGTATGAATAAACAACACACTTCATGAATGGGTAATATTTCTGTAATATAATTTTCATGACACCATTCTCATGCAGGATAGTGACTGGTTTCTATCCACTTTTAACACCTTGTGGAGGGATGTAATCATAAACATATGATCAAAGACATGTGAGGATCTCATGGGATCATAGATTTTTTTCACATGTCTATGTTCATATGTTTATCTTTTTCATCTCTCAAGTCACATGTTTATGATTTCATCCCTCCACAAGGTGTTAAAAGTGGATAGAAACCAGTCTCTACTCTGCATGATAGTGATATAATGAACATTACACTATAGAAATATTACTCATTTTTGGATAATCTCTAATCAAGTGAATGACTAATAAAAATTATTAATATAAATTCTCTAACTCTGGCATGGTTATCATAGGAATTTTCATTATAAAGATTATCTCAAAGGCATCCTAAAGAAATAAGAAATTGATTGTTTTTACTGGAAAAATATGATGGAATGTAGAAATATGCTGGAGAGATCCAATTAGATGTGGATTGAAACATTTCGGAAAAAAATGATTTCTGCAGAATTTGAGAGACAATAACACAACATATCAAATAATAGCGTGACACCCGCCTTTCTATATGTGGACATTTTTATCGTTTATAGATTGGTTTATATAGTCATTGTGAAATTCATCTCTAGTAGTATTATTATTGTTTTGTCTTTTCTTTCTCTCTCTCTCCCTCGTAATTGGAATGGTTGTGTCTAGTTGTATAGCTGTTGCAGATAAATTGTTCAAGTAGTAAAGGTGACGATTCGTTTTTGTTTAGAAACCCCCTCCCCCACCCGTCCTCCATTACAACCTTGTGCGAATTACGCAGGCGCGATGAAATTAACTTTTTCCTTTTAACAATTATATTTATTTTAAACAATTTCAGTTTTAATAATGATTTAATTTTCTATTTTTTCATCTTTATCAATTTTATATTAATTCATAATTTTTTGAATAATCGAGTCATAATAACATCTGTATTCATTTATTTGTGTTTAAAATCTTTTTTATTCGATTCTTAAGAATGTTTTCTATGTTCTACAGTGCTGGTTTATTGACTAATTCAGGTTTATATCATCAGTTGTTCGTAACTCATTAAACAACGTAATGTGAATTTTTTTTTTTAAATGAAAAGATTTTTCCTTTTGTACTTTTAGAAAAATTGGGGTGGGGGGTGAAAATGTCGGTTTATTCACTGTTTAAAGCGAAAGCAAAAAAAAAAATAAGATTTGATATTTTAACTTTAGCATTGTAATTATTAAATGGAGAATATCTTTAAGTGCGAACTTACCTTTGAATCGAACATTTTTTTGCTAATGTAAGCTTATTCTGAATGCAGAGAAATATATTGTTTTGTTTTTTTTTCAATTCGCTAATTTTTAAAACCAGTAATGTTGGTAATTTTTTCAAGTTAGTAGAATGAAATGTGACACTTTAAACTTTACCCAATATTGACTTATTGTTTAAAGAATCCACTTGTGAAAATATTTCACACTCGCTTTTCTTTGTTAGTTTTGTTTGGTTGATAGAAAAAATATGAAGTTTTTCATCTGAGCTATAGATTTGAGCTAAATAACTAAGTAAGTTTTTAAAATATTTTTTTTTTCAAAGTAAATTACTATAGTTATGAATACAAAGCACATATATTACAAAACTATTAATTTGGGATTATTTTTTTTGCTTGACATTACGCTTTTCTAATTAGATATCAGGTTTGAGTCTATCAATATGAGTCGTAAATTATTATAGACGTGCAAGGATTAAAATTTTCAAAAATGTTTTTGAAATTGAAATATTGTAGAATCTTAACATTGTCACGTGGTGTTTCCATATACTTTATTGAGTAGTTATTTTAATTCTAGATTCATCTACAGTAACGGATGGCATAATGTTACAAATTGCCATTTCCAACATTCTGGCGGTTACTTTCATCAGTAAAGACTAGGATTCAAAGTTGGAATGAAATCTACATCCTTAAGCTACCTTTTACCCGTTTATACCATTTTAATTAATATAAATTAAAAAGCTGTAAGGTTTTAAACCCAGATTTCATTTTCTTGCATCGTTACATAAATCTGGCATCAGATCAGTTTCTATATATTTTAGTCATAATATTAAAATATTTAAGTTAAAGCTCGCCTTGACTATTTCCCGTTTTAAAATCTAATTACTCCTTGCTTTGATATTTGTAAATAAAGAGTTTATGTGTAGTCTGCTGAAAATTAATATATATTCTGTGAATGAGTTGCTGGTTCTTTTACCATGAAGACTCAGTTTGAAACCAAGTTTTTGAGACTGGATTGTATACATATTATTAGGAGTTACTAAGTTATAATATTTTCAGTTTTAATATAATGCCTGTTTGGGTTATAGTAAGTTATTAATTAACATTAATTTTTTGCTTAGGACATTATATTTTTTTCCACCTCTGCCTTAATATTTCATATTTAAAAAACTGCATCACAATCATTTAATCTTTCTTATTGGTTCATAGGCTCAAATATTAGCATTTAGTTCATAAAGCAATTGAACAGAGAAAGTTGATTTTATATATATAGATATGATATCTTAGTTTGCAGATTAGTTACCAGACAATTTAATAACTGGATTATTTAAATGTTGGAGTTGTTAATTTTCAATTTAGCATTATGCATATCTTCTAACAGGTTGACATGTTGTATTTCTAGCCCTGGTAACAGCTTTCATCGATGTTCAACCATTGATTTCAGTGTATAAACATTTTTTAGAAATGTAAGTTTATAAATGAGAAAATTCTAAAAAAAATCACATTTGAATTTTGCAAATATTGAAAAAATGAATTTGCAATGAGAACAAAGGGCATTTTTGACATTTAACAATAGGCATGAAAAGTGTCATTAAGTGAGCAATTTCAAAAAGCCAATGAAAGCTTCTTTGATTGAAATGCAATTTTAAAGCAAAAGGAAATAGATGTTGATTTCTGATAAATGTATAAAATTATGCTTTAAAATATTAAAATTGCATTATAATTTTTAAAATATCTCAAAAGATGCAAACACAATGTTGATAATAGCATTATGTCAACAGTGACTCAAGGCATTGTTAACAAACTGGACATAATTTTTTTTGTTAACATTATTGGAAAATTTATTACCTTCTATTTTTAAAAATAAAAATATATACAAATAAAATCAAAGTGTATAAACATATTTTTTTTGGTTTAAAATAATTATCATAGTATTATTGTATAAAAATAATCAAAAATATTTAGTAAACAAAGCAAAAACTCGTACCTTTTATTATTCCAATGGTTTTCTTGAAATAATCTCACAAATGCTGTTGAAGCTAGCTAGATTTTAAGGAATCCAATCCATTAAAGTCTTGGAGGCAAGATTAAACATGTGGAGTCTAAACTAAATACACTTTAATTTTTACTGACTATTTAGAATACATTAATCTCTTTAAACTTTTTTTAAATTAATAAATTAATATACTTAATGTTTTAAGAAAAGCTACAAAAAATATAACAGATAACTGTAGAAAGGTGTTTTAAGCAGGCCAACTATCACACCATCTCTGAAGTAAACAACCATTTTAACTGCAAAGCATCATAATGATTCAGTTAGTTCATAGTGTTCTTGATTTGAAGTTCATAATATTGTAAGCTGTCAATAAATTAAATACTATTGCTTGTCTGATGGATTTGAGATTTTGCAAGAAATATCAGTGTAGTGAGACAAGTTGGTCTGGTATCATCTTCAATGAGCTTATATTATTAAGAAGTTCAAATTAAAAATGTAAATTAATTTTGATTGTTTTTGTTATATTGATTGCTGTTAAAGTTGTGAGTAGAAAAAGACTATCATTTATAAATCCTAGTGTAGTAATTTAATATTAATAAATTCTGAATAAATAGCAGAGAGTGTGTAAAAGATAATGATCTGGGCAGTCTGAAGAGCGCTGCTACAGGATGAAATGCTTCTTAGGGATTTTTTATATTTTTCATATAATACTATACATGTTTTAAGAATATGTAGTGAAATGTAATTAATGTGTGCTTATTGTACAATACAGAGACAAGGCTGGTATGGTTAGACATGAATAATGTATATGAATAGGCAAGTAATATAAACGTTGTCATCTATACATGCAAAAATTCATTATCAGTGAAGATTAAAAAAAAATTACACATAAATATATATATATATTTGAGGAATATAGGAGAGTCAAAGTGATGAGTTGTTTTATATCAGTTGTAAAGATTGGTGAACATTCAAATATATGTTTAAGTAAACATATATGCTAAATAAAAAGACTAGTCTACTATTAATAATAGTACCCTATTTTAAAAATCATTAATGTGTAGAAACAGATTCAATTAATTTGTTGATCATTTTGATTTTTAGATGAGAGCTAGTTGGAAGGAGAGGAATGCAATCATGTGTAGTAAGTTATTATTATTAATATGTTTCCCCAGTGTATAAAATGCAAAAGTTTTCAGTTTAATTCCAGATTTAAGAAAATAAAAATGTATTAACTTGATTAAATGAGGTGAAACAACTTGTCCTACCATATTTGAATTTAAATGTTACTGTAGCATATAATTATATGATGTATTCATATGAAGGGAATACTTCCAACATTACATGCAATTTCTATATAAGTCATATGAAATGAAGCAAAATCTTTGATCTTCATTAATATTTTAAAACTATGTTATTTAACGAAGAAGTTCACATTATAAAAATAATATTTTTAGGGGAAAAGATCTGAAAGTCATATGATGTTCAAAGGTTACAGTAGTAGGTTGAACATAACATAGTCATTCAATTAGCTGCCTGAATGGTTGGTGCAGTTCTAGAATGGCAGATTCTGAAGGTCAAGACCTGTGGATCACAGTCCCCCCCTCTGGTATTCAAACTTTTTATGAACTTATAAGTTGTAAACTACCATTTATTTTTGTTATTCAATTAAAACTGGGTAGATTTTTAACAAATTTAAGTAAGAATTGATCCAGTAACTTTCAGCTATTTTTGAGTACCAAAGTATCAACGACATTGTTACTTTATTAAAGGATATTAATTACTCTTGTAAGCTATGGATGAATAACACTCATATGTCACTGAATGAAAAAAAATCATTCTATTCTTTATCATTAGTTGATGTTTGGGTATTTCACTATAGTTTATGGGAGAGGAGGAGTTAGTTTATTTCCATTTGAATTATATGTATATAATTTAGTGAGAAATCAGATCTTTTAAATCAGGATTCTCTACATTGAACTTTGGAGATATATTTTGCATTTTAATTCAGAGAATTCCAATTTCAATGCTCTAATTTATCATTAACTTTATTACATATATCAAGCCCTTAATGATATATAACAAGACACCACCTTTGGAGTGAAATAAGAATTAATATAACAATTTTATATATATATAAAAGAAAATCCTCATGATGAATGATGAGCACAGCCATCTGTTATGTTAATTTTAAATTCAAATCCTGGGCAGACAACTTCATCTATTTTTTAAAACTTCCATTCAGACTTACTATTTATTATTCTAGTGTCTGGCCCTGGTCAACTATCTAGTCATCCAAGTTTTATTGCTAGAGACTTAAATAGAAATTAAAAACAAACCTCTTTCTATCTTGAAATTTGGCAAGCCAGGTGTTAAATGCTTTCCCTTTCTTCTTAGTAAGAAAGATTTCTTGGAAAGTATTTTTCTTATAATACCTATTTAAAAATTCATTATTTTTTTTTACATCTGAGCTTATATGCAAGAATTTGCCATAGGAATGTGTGTGATTTAATCAAGTTGTATTTAGAAAATGCATCAATTATGCATTTAGTTTTGGATCACCCTGTATAGTTTATTGCATTGATAATCCATGGATTGAAGCCCAGCCCTATTACTTTTATATTTATGAATTCCTCCTGCAATAAACTGTTCGGTTATGTAACTTTGAATTCATCGTGATTACCTTTGTTTAATGCTTACGTTGTTTTATTTATGAAAAAACTTATTTTTAATAAACCTGTCATTCTTTAATAATTTGAGTGTTACTAGAATTTGTTATATTTGTATTAAAATATCACAACCAATAGCCGTCTTTTTAAAAATTATGTAAATAAAATATGGTCATAAATGTCAATGTTAATTTTAGTTTGGTATCCGCTAGCTTAATATCATTGTCTTCTCTGTCATTTTTGATTATGTCAAGGCAATGTTGTTCTAGTTTAAAGAAACCGACAGTTTAGAATAATTTATTTTTTCACATATTATAGAGTGACTTCATATAATTTAATATTTACCGAAATAAGATAAAATTTCTATAGTATTGACGCACGTTTGTTTACATCAATGATCTCTTTCATTATAAGCTAAACTGCGAATATGGAAGATGAATTATAATGTTAAAAATATTCGTTCTTATTGTTAGATTAAAATGTATATTTTTAAAAGATGATTTGCATTTTTGAAACACATTGATTTTTTTAAAAGTGAACTTATGACTTTTGAATGATATGTGATTGTATGTTAGACTGTTTCCATCATCTAGAATAAATTATTAAATATCATTTGAAAAATTTAACTTTATTTAAATTTTTCAAATATCAACTGTTATTAATAGTATGCAGGTTAGTATATAGCATAGTAGTTTGAATGATATTATTTTTATTTGTTTTTCAGGTATTCCAGGCTTGATCAGTGACTGTACTAACATGTCTATCAAATCTGGGACTTTAGATTTATGCATTCTATATTTAAGATGGCACTCTAACTAACTGGACAACTCTTTAAGAATGATGTCATACTAAAATCTAAAGATTCTAGATTCACTTCTCATGCTAATACAGTCACTGATCAGGCCAGCAACACCTGAAGAGGATAGAAGAACAATGCCAGTCAAAATGTTGTGTTTTACTTTAATCAGGGTGTTATTACTAACAGTTGAATGTTTTGAAAGGTTTAAATAAAATTTAAGTGTTTCTAGAGAGATTGCTTGAAATATAATTACAAACCAAATGATATCATGACACACTTTCTGTGAATTGATGCAGATGGTAGAGCATGTAATTTGTTATTGGGAGATCCCAGGATTGATTCTGGTGCTCACAAATATGGTACTCAAACTTTGGGTAATAAAGCCATTGGAATTTTTTTATATCATATGTAAATAAAGAAACTTTTAATAAATCTAATGTGAAGGAGAAGAGATTCCTTCGGTATTTTTCTTTAGAGGACTATCAAAAAAAAAATACGTCAGTTTGTTATATTGCTGCTCATTCAGATTTATACAGTTGCAAATATTTTTTGTGCAGTAGTAAAATTGTGGACTCTAGAATTTAAGGTCTTTGTTCATGGCCCAGTCTACAACTTTTGATTTTCAAGCTTCTTATGAACTTCTGAACTATGAAACCATTTGATTACCTTTTTTATTTAAGATTTTAGTTTGTTTTTTTTTATTTACACCCTGCCCAAGAATATCTAGACATATATCCACTGATCAATGTGTCCTCATGGATTTTCTATGGATTGAATACCTGTAAAAAAACAAATGTCCACCATTTTAAGAATACAACAGGTCCACGTGTAATTTAGGCCCAAGATTCTATAAAGATGCTTAAAATAACAATGAACTCTACATGTATACATACTATGATACAATTTAATTTAAATATTATGCACACTAAAACTTCAACAAAAGTAGTTAATGAAAAGGTAAAATATTGCAGCTGTTAAGAAAGATAGAGAAATAATAAATTGAGAGGAAGTACTCATGTGGTTGAATGCATAATAAAATGGCTGACTGAGAGATAATTTATAATGCTTTATACATAACAGCTATGGGCCTATGTAGATCTGGACAGCCATGAACTATGTACCACATAATTAATGACAGTACCACATAATTAATGACAGTTAATTGTATCATTACAATGGCACATTTGAAGAATTTAATAAAATCACTAATGGTTCAATTTTTTGTTGGAATCTATAGATTTCTCTATGATATTTTGTTTATATGATATTTTGTTTTTAGTTTGGCTTTCAAAAAAAAAAATCATTAAATAATAAAATAAATATTTTTTTGCAATATATAAATATTGAAATGATAAAATTTTGAGAGCATTGATAGAATAGTCCATCAATGTTGCTCAGGGATCATGATAAGTTGAAATTCATGGACAATTATCTTTTAATTTTGTCTTTTTATCACTTTTCTAAACTACTCAGAGATGAATCATAATCACGTTCTATCAATTTGCTTCAATAGTAGCTTGTAAATAAGTCAATTTTTCATTACTGCAGATAATAACATTAATAATGAGAATGGCAGTTATCTTAGGCTATTAATGAATTAATTAAACAAGATTTAGAACTTAAAATGTGAATCTGGACTAAATGTCTTAATAATCTCTTTTTAAAAAATGAGGTAGTTACTATATTACAAAACATCACATGTTCACTGTTTTTTATGTCTTCATAAAATTATTAAAACAGTTGTAACTCTCTTCTTATAGCATTGCCAGCCAGTGCAGGCCATAGTAATCAATGGATGCTAGGAGGTTTGCCATCCAAATCCTTGCTTATTGTCTACTCATTTCAATATCCCAGACAATGTTTCTAGTTTGATTTTATCAATAGGGACTCTTAGAACTGAGAGCACTACATCTAGATTTTTGGATTCAGTGCAATCCTCCAAGAACCATTCTTTATCTTTTTAGTTAACTAATAAAGCTATGAGTCTAAAATGAAAATATAATAATGTTTTCAATCCCAGCTCATTTGCTTGTTTAGTCAGATGGATCTAAACCAGTTCAGTATCCATAGATTTTGATATTTTTGGTTTTTCAATATCTACAGTCACTGCCATCCTTTGAGTCAGGATTGGTGTTAAACCACTAAAGCATTATATGTTCACCATTTCTTCTGCTTACACAAGCTGTTAAAATAATAGCAGGTCTCCTTACAGTATAGTGCCACCTAGTGCCTGTCATAATAATCAATCCTGCTCAAAGAAAGATGGTGACTAACATTATTAAAAAACCAAAGATACCAAAATATATAAATACTGAATTGGATTCATATCTTTATGACTATACAACAGAATGAGCTTGGATTGAGAACATTGTTAGTTTTTTTCATTTAGAACTCCTAGATTTATAGTTAATTAAAAAGGTAAAATGTGGCAGCTGGAGAATTGTGTTAAATCCAAAGATCTAGGTGCAGTGCTTTCAGATACAAGTCTCCTCACTGATGAACATTACAAGTTAGAAACTATTCTTGGGGGAGGGGCAGGAGATAATGGATGAGCAGACACTAGATAGGGATTTTGTTGTATAAACATTCTAGTAACCATTGATTACTATGTCTTGCACTAAGTGTCACTACTGTAAGGAGAGAGTCACTGATGCTGTATATTACATATCCTCAGAAATCCATTGATTTTAATTATTACTTATATTGTAATTTCTGGAGTTGAATGTTAGATATCACTATTATATGTAAGAATTCTCTTCTTGAATTATCTGTGATAGTACATTCATTCTATGGTATAAACATAAGCCATAGATCATCCTTCAATTATATTATTACATATATAGAATACTCTGTAGATGCATACTAGTGGCTTTAACTGCTTAGTCGGGTGCTATTACATTGTATTTTTAAAATAGACTAAGTGTGTCATGAGGAATGGGGATGCAAATCATTTAATAATTGGCTTTGTATGCTACAAACAGTGCTGCCTTTTTATCACTTTAACTTTGAGGGATACTGCAAAAATGATAACAGAAATATATTATTTTATAATATCAAGAGTGCATACATAATTTATTAGGTATTGATAAAATTTCCAAGTAAAAATATATGATGTACATAAGATCCTTTGCCGCCAGTGTTTATGGTAAAATAATTGAGATGAAGGGTACCACACATGCAAATGTCAATTAGAATAAGATTGAGTTTGATTGTATTAGATTCTAGTGGTCATTATGTGCTGATTAACATTTTCCAAATTATAAATAAAATTTAGCCCTGTATGTGTCATTGATCCAGATGTCACACTCTCGTATTGTAAACTTTTTTTTATATCATAAACATTCATAGACAAAACTTGTACTTATAAAACTAATGTGTAATCGGAATATAAATTTCCTTTATTTTATTGAAAATAATCATGAATGTATGGTTACAATAATGAACTTTTGGAAATAAAAAACACATTTCATAAAGAATATAATATTTATTTATACAGTTATTTAAATATAACTTTTTAATAGCTTGACAATAGATAAAATTGATATTGAAGAACTGAAAACCCCCAGTGAAATGTACATGCTAACTGTCAGTAAATGTAAAATATAGCAGAGGCTTATTCTATACCTACAATTACTGATGATTAATTTATATATAGCTTGCTGGAAGTCTTCTGTACTTCCACATTAATTTTATTTATACAGTAATCCTAAATAAATTCAAACTGTCAGTAGCATGTACATCATTATTTTAGCATTTATTTGTGTTGGGCAATTTATGATCTCTGCACGAACTAACTTGTAAAAATAGTTTTGTGAAACAACCAAATAAATACCATTAATAAGTAGCATTTTAATAGCTGGTCTTCAAACTATAAACTTTTTTAGAAAACATTTTTTTCAAACTCATGAGAATCAACTGAATGTTATCACTAATCCTTACCATATTTAATTCTTATAATCTCAATTGTATGATGTTATGGTGTACTGTGATGGTGTTGCCATGCTGTGGGTTTTAATCACTATTTTGTCTATTTAGTGTTGGTGTGCTATGGTTAAAACTAGAACAAAAAACAATATCTGTTTCCATCAAAAAACTACAACTGCCATTGTCATTGAATGGACTTGGTTTACACAATTTACACATTTTCCATATACAGAAAACTATAAACATGATAGCAACTTGTAATAAAATATATCCAATTATATCACATACAATAAAAGTGACACCAACAGACACACCACCACCATACAAAGGTTATTGGAAAGCACTTTTGAAACCACTAATGAATGCAGATATACATCCTATACAAACAGATGGTATTAAATATAAATACTGGCAAACATTTAAGTTTATCTATCCAGGCATACAAAACACAGCAGAAACACTATTGGCAATTAATAATAAGCAATTAACTAAAAGATATAAACATTGGTCATTAGAACCAAAATATTTTGACTTCCTGATTAAAATAAATCTGGAAGCACTTCCGATATTAAATTTTTTTAAAATATAAAAGATATTACCATAACATAGATGACATATGTTCCATCTGTCATTGAGAATCAGAAACAATAAATCACTTCCTATTCACTTGTCATGGACTTGAAAACACTTTCAAAATGATCTGCAATATCACAACACAGGAAAATACAACAATCAGATATTTGCTACAAGCATATGAAAGAAGTATATTTTCCAGTATTATGGCTAGTACATTTGTCCTATATGCCTTCTGGTGCACAAAATGTGATTTTAGTATAAACACAAATACCAGAAGACATCAAAACACAATAAAAAATAAATTAATACAAATCCAACAAAGAGATAAAAAAATAACAGAATCACAAACATATATTGACACATGGTCTCAAATGCGACTCACCTCAAATCTGCAACATGGTATATTGCCCTCAAAGAATAATCTAATGTTTTTTTTATTTGTATGCTCTGGTAGAGTTTTTTTTTTTCTATTCATCTTTGTAATAAGTTTTTGTGGTTTTTTTTTTTTTTGTTATTGTAAGATTTGTTTCTTTGGTTTATTTGATCCAATTTTTTCTTTGTATAAAATTTTTTTGTTTCATTTTTTTTTTTGTTATCATTATAATAATAATATAATGTATTTTTATATGCTCTGGTAATGAATTTTTTTTCTATTCATATTTGTAATAGATTTTTTTCAGTTTATATTTTGCTATTGTAAGGTTTTTCCCTTCAGTTTTTTGATTTAATTTTTCATTGTATACAATTTTTTGTTGCTTTTTTTTTTGTGTGTGTGTTACCATTATTTTTAACATTGTAATACATAATTTTTTTGTGTTTTTTCTATTAACGAAAAAAAGTATTTTAATGTATAAACTCTGTAATCTATTGTAACCTTTTGTTTTCTTTATGAATAAAGTTCCTTTGAAACATGATGATAATAATAAAAAAAAGCAGCAGCAGCATTTTGTAATATCATATAATTTTGGGAGGGTAGAATTGTACTAACTTTGCAATTAAAATAAAATAAATCAAAATTCTCTTCAGATCTGTGTTGTCCTGAATTACATTTTCTTCTTTTGCGATGCTCTAATACAGACTTTTTAAAATAATCGTTTTTATTTTTCAAATATGACAAAAGCTCTGATCCCTTCACTTGTCTGACAGTTTATTTCTAAGGGTCCAGTAGGGCTTTTATCACCAAGTTATAATAGCTCTGATAAGTACCTTCAGATAATAAGCACTTATAAATACTACAGGGATGTCTGTTTATAGGTATAACAATAAGATATAAAACATGATTATAGAAAACTTACTTTTCAAATGTATTTCATGATTACTGAATAGCACAAGTTATCCACCACAAATATATATATATATGCATACATTTCAATGATGATAATCACATCAAAATGTTTAGCCTTTTAAAATAGTTTTCACATGAGCACAACTGCTGACAAAAATTCATTGAATGCATTTATTTTATATTATATGCATATTTCTATAAGTTAGTATTATGCACCCATATTATAATTATAAAAAATAACAATAATATCTGGTGGGGGAAATGACAAAGGTAGCAGATGTGTATATACTTCAATAACTTTAATTGTCCTAGATTGACCTTCTCTTATATCTTTCTTTTTTTTTAATATAATAGACAGTTATTTGAAGAGTTTCTGTTTGACCTTGTCTTGATTCTATTAACATTGCAGATAGTCTTTTCTTAATGAATGTGCAAATTATGAAATTGATTTTTGAAATATTTCTCCACATCATGCTGGTGAAAGTATTTGGAATTATTTGAAATGCTTCTCCCATCACAATTTTGGTTCCTTTCTCAGGGTAGGGGTATCTGGTTGCTTAAGACAATTTCCTTTTCTCTTTTCACGTGCATGTTTGATGATTATTCCACCCTCTTTTGGTAGAAGCTATGGAGTGTAGTCCAAGAAGAATTAAGACCTCAGTTAGTCAGTTTTCTTTACCCATGCATTCTTTGATCCACGTTTAGTTCAAATAGAGTTCCTTTATTTTTGGGTGAATAGAAAAAATTAGCAAGAGCAATATTTGCTATTCTTTCATATGCCAAAAAAGTAGTCACAGGTAACTATAGTTTCTCCCACTCTTTGCATGCTCTTTTCTTTTCTTATATCATTAATTTCCCAACAAATTTTTTTTGTGTTTATAATCTTTCAAGATATCTAGTTCATCTTTGATTGTTGATTTATGTGTATATCAATGATAAGGTTTTTTTTAAAACTTTTTCTTTGAATATTTACATTGTATTATTTATATATACACAATATTAATATAAATATTAATATAAATGATTTAAAATATACACACAAAAATTATAAACAAATATATGTGAATCACAATTTTTTTTTTGATAAATAAATAAATTTACCTTTATACATTTTAATCTTTCAGTGGTTGACATTATTACCAATGTAATATTCATATAATTTCTTTTATTTACTTCATATTTATTATCACTGTTGCCAATTTAACAATTGTAAATATATATATCAACCTTAGAAGTGTAAAAGAAACAAGAAAAATAATAATAATAATAATAAAAGTGAAACAAAATTGAGGGAAAATATTACTAAAAAAATTGGAAATATTTTCTACTACTATCCTAAAAGATATTGCAATGTATATTAGATAATTAACTCTATGGGGAAGATATATATTCAACTGATAAAGATATCCATTATCTTTTACTAATAAATAACTTGGAAGTTTATGAATATTAAAAGGAAAACATCTGCTTTCTTTCATCTCCTTATTATTAATTTGTTTACTTATTTTTTCATTATGATATTGATATCATAACCAACCACAAAGACTGAATCATACTATCCTTACACTATAGACACATTTATTTTTTCTATCTGTCACTGAGAAAAAGAGCACATGACTAAAATAAAATAAAGTCAATATAGTTACAAGTATTTAAGAGGGAAATATACAATTAATAATAATAGAAAAATTTTATCATATATTATATTCTATAAAATTCAGAAAAAACACAAACTGTTAACAGCTTAAAATAATCTCACATAGGTTATTATGAAAGGCCAGCAAACATAAGGACACTTTGCTTCATTTTGATATTGTAACATTAATCATTATAGACTTATTAAAGTACTTACATTAGTTTTTATTTAATGTAAAGCTTTAAGAAATATCAGAAACATTATTCAATAAAAACAAAAAAAAAATAGTTCTTCAGCTTGCAGAGTACCTTTAACAAGAGCAACTCCCCTAGTGGCATCAGTTTGAATTTCAAATCTTTGACTGGAAAGAGAATTGGCAGTGGTTTCTGGATGCTTAACTGCATTGCTTCCAACTGTGATTTCCAAGATCTGATTGACAAAGGCAAAATCAGCAACTCATTTGAAGATAGGAATTTACATGTAATAATGTGTCAGTAATCAGCTCTTCACTTGAATAGTAAAATAGGATTAAGGATATTTGGTTGGTGTGTAATGACATTGCTTCCAAGTTTGAATACCAGGATGTCTCATTGATAAGGGAAAATCCAGGAACTGATCTGAAGATGGAGACTTAAATTAACACCTAGTAAATTATTAATTACTCAAGCTTATACTAGATGGTGATAGAATTTAAGTTTTAATCATTAATTATATGATTAAAAAAAGATATTTGACCATGATATTTTTTTTTTTGTTTTTGATTGCTTTAATAAATTTATGAAGTAAACCCTAAGGTCATTTATATAAAAAGATATACTTATTTAATTAAAATGAAATTTTTTAATTGGTAAAGAAATTTACATTTTTTTTTTTTCAGAACAATATGATTGATGAAACTTTTCTGTATAGAATAAATAAATAGATAGTTTGATTTAAAATCATTTGGTAAAGAATTTATGTTGAGGAATTTTGAATAAAGCTACCTGATTGGTTGATTAGTTCTGATCTGATTTGTTATTTCCTGAGGCAGCTCCTGCCTAATGCTTTTTGTTAGTCGCTGGACTCAGAACTCTGGTCTAGTTTCCTGTTTCACTTTCAGGAAATGTCTTACTGTAGTTCAGCTGTGACACTAGAGTGCTTCATCTCAGTGCTGAAGTTAAAGTCAGAGAGGGAGGGGTGTAGTTATCAGTCTTTTTTTTTCATGCTAAGAATGAAAGAAAAGTTGGAAGTTGTTGTTTTGCTCGTCAGAGCTTCATAATTCAGATTTTAAGTAATGAAGCAATTCATTTTACATTTATGGCTCATTAGTAATAGAGTTTTTACGGATATTTAAAAAAGTTATTGCATTATTAAGATTTTGAGCAACAAAGATCTGATAGATTGTTGAAATTAATCTTTGGAAGAGAGCATTTAGTCTCACACTAAAGAAAGGAAATTTTATATGCGTTCACACAATATATCTCTAATAAAGATTGCTTTAGAAGATGAGAATTTTTTTAATTTTTAAAATCTAAATCAAAAAGTATTTAACATTTTATGTATAAAAAAAATTTTACGTTGACTCTGAAATGCATTTTTTTAAAGATTTAGCATTTTTATTTTGCTTATTTGCGAATATATATCATTAAGTTGTTGTTTTTTTTTGGAAAATATATTCGTAAAAATGACTTCACAATTTATGTTTAAGTTGAAAGTATAAAATTTTTATAAGACAGCGAAAGTTCATTTATCAAGAGAAGCAGATTTTAAAAACCATAAAAATGTATAATGACGAGCGAAATAAAGTGAACATAAAACTATCCAGAAGTAAATCTAGTGTATGATGATGTCATTATAGAAGGGTTAAGTCGATGTCGACTCCGTCTTATGAATGGTATTTTTTCAGAATCTCTTTGATTTTTTGAGTTTATCAGAATTATCAATAGCACATTTATTATTGTGAGCATGAAGTTTTTTCATCTCATTGCTGGTCATGCTCTATATCTTCTCCATGTTAATCTTTCCAATCATTATTTTTCTGTTTGAATTACATCGTATAATATTACCAAAATTTGAACATGTCTAGTAGTGCTTCAAGCTAAAGTTGCAATAGTATTCATAAATTTAAGGATAAAATTATTAAATGTAATTGGATATGAATGTATATATACTGAAGATTAATTTGCTATATTTGTCACCCTTTCTCTCAATATATGTGTGCTGGTTGCAACTTAATGTGTTATATTATGTTTAGAATTTATATTAGATTTTGAGGTGGGACCCAGAAATATATTAAATTCAAATGATAAAATGTATCAGCCAACATTTAAGCAGTTGTATGAACAATGAGATTATTCGTCAGTGAATCTGTGATAAATTTGTTTTAATTCAA
Source organism: Epiperipatus broadwayi (assembly GCA_028023455.1). Classification (NCBI taxonomy): domain Eukaryota; kingdom Metazoa; phylum Onychophora; class Udeonychophora; order Euonychophora; family Peripatidae; genus Epiperipatus; species Epiperipatus broadwayi. The sequence goes on along the minus strand of JAQFVV010000007.1, from coordinate 7,501,238 downwards.
AATTTATTTATATTAGTATTCCTAAAAAAATCATGATACATGATTGTTTGTGATAATTTTTTTATTATTTAGTTTGTGATGATAGAAATATTTTTGAAAACTTTAAATTAAATATTAATCCAGCATAATCTTAGCATCTATTTTCAGATTGGTAAATAACATTGATATATATATATATTCCATTTGTTTTATTAATTCTTATCATATTGCAACAAGTTTATTCTTTCCCTGGTGTCACTTTGGACTTGATTTGGTAGAAATATATGTTTACAAATAATAAAAAACATCTAAAAAGTTATATTTGGACTTTGCAAATATTAAAAAATGTATTTGTAATGAAAACAAATAATGTTTCCATTATCACATGATTACCATTTTATATGCTTACACATGCTGTTAATAATTGTACCAGTCTCTTCATACAGTAGTGCCACCAAAAGCCTTTGTAATCAATGAATGCAGGAAGGTGTTTGTGCAAAAAATCCCTATCTAGTGTCAACTCATTCAACATTACCAGACTAGTTTCTAGTTTGTGGTTTTCATCAGTGAGGAGCCTTGGATCGGAGAGCACTGTACCTATATCTTAGGATCCAATGCAACAGCCACCTTTTACTTATTTGGTTAACTATATAGTTTGCACTTGGGGGCATTACTGTATAGAGAATATGGTACTCTTATTATGGTTTCGTTATTGAACAGATTGAGTATAGTGACTTCAGAAAAAAGGAACAAAAATCGTTTTTGATTAAAATTTGTGCTTTATAATTTTTAGAATATCTCAAAAGATCCTAACACAGTGTTAGTAATGATATATTAGCAATTAGTTTCACAGAGTATGGTGATTGTTAATGTTACACTAGAAGTTATTACTTTCTAATTTTAAAAATAAAACATATTCATATAAAATAAAAATGTGAGCATGTATACTTTTGATTTTTAATAATTATTTTTTCAAAGTAATTTTGCAAATTGTGCAATTGGTCTCAAAATGAGTTATTAAGGACTAAATCCTTTAAAGCTGTGGAGGCATGACTGAAATATACTGATCTTGTGCCTATTCAGTTATTCTGGCTAATCAGTATTTGGAAGCACACCATTTTGCTATTTTTGTTTTTAAAAAATTATGAAATATCTCAGTAAGTGACTGTAGAAGTGTAATTTAAAGGAACATGACTATAACAATTTCTCCGCCTGTCTATTTTCGATAAGACCTAATGTGTGTAATGTTCCTCTATATTTGAACATTTTATTTTTACAATTAAATCTTTTTTTATATTGATAATCTTAACATTATCTATTACAAATGTATGCTTTCAAGTGATATACATTTTAAAAGTTAATATTTGACATTTTAAAAAATTCAAAATACATTTTTAAAGAGTTTTTATCCACAACAATGGAGACTGGCATCATTGGATATATTTATTTATTCAAAAAGTTACTAAAATAAATTATTAGATAGTCATTGGACAAATTTTCCTATTCAAAATATTAATAAAACAAAATATTAGATATTTTAATTCTGTGTTATTTAAAACTAAAATAAATTTAGGGTTAGTTATCATCAATTAAAAGAAAATTAAAACTAAAAATATTATTTATTATTAAAAAATTTTTTAATGACTACTATTTGACAGAGACAATTCTATATTCGGAAAGTAGAAAACTGCTTGGTTATGCTGTAACAAACTTTTTAATAGTTGTCTTTTTAAAAATAAATGTTTTTAAGACCATCTTTTATTACTGATGTAGTTTTTGGTTTAAAACTAAGTCTTTTACAAAAATATTGTAGCATAACCTTTAATTTATAAACAAATTACTGAAAGTTACAATTTCTCTTTACAAGTCAGTCATTTCACCTTGGGTTAAAACACACAGCCAATCATAGATTCTCATTTCTGTTGACTTTTATGTTACCTCTCTCATGGTTTTATCTTGTTAATAGAATAGTATCAATAATGTAAAAAGTCCATATAATGCTGACATTTTCACATTTTTCAGCTAATATATTAAAATTTCCACTGCAGGAAAAAAGGAAGCTGCAAATCACCGCTAATTATAAGATTATAGATAGGCTTAAACAATGTAGAGCATATACCAATTGCAGTATCATTGTAATGCCTAAAATGTCAAAATCTATCCAAAAACATTACAGGGTTTAATCAAACTGTTATGGCAGAGATAATTAACTAAAGTTTTGAATTAATATGAAATAGAAAAATGTTTATCCATTTTATTTCCATAGTTCATATTTTACAAATTAAGAAGCAATAGCAATTCACAAAAGTTAAAAGCAAGCTATATCTTAAATTTTATTCGTTTTAGACATCTTCATTTTCATTTCAGAGCTTATGCCTACAATGGATATTTTCGGGGTGCATGTTTAGATGTTGTAGTTTATAGAGAGATATTTATAGAATAGAATATAATTTTTGTAAACTCATTATAATTGAGTTAGTATGAAAATGTAGGTGATGAAATAATATATGTATATATAGAAAATATTTTATAAAAAAAATACTTTTATTTAATTCAATTTAAATCTAAAAACTATTTTTTTGTCTTCAATCATAATTTAATTCTTATAGTTGAACAAAATTGTGGTTGATGAAAAAATTGTTTTTTTGATTTTTAGTGCATTACTGATCAAATTAAATAAAAGTGTTTCTTTATAAATTTTCTATATATATATTATTTTTATTTTTTAATATATGAATATTTTGCATCAGATGTTTTGTATTCAAATTTAGAAACTGACAATCAAAACAATGCCATTGTATTTCCAGTATTTGGAATTAAATTTGCACATCTTAAAAATTGTTTACTAAAATTTTGTCTTTATAAAGACAGTATTGTAAAAAAAAAGTTTACTCCAACAATCAAGAGAAATTAAGATTTTATCCTTCATTTTATTTTATTTCTACTTGAAAAATACAGTGGCATTTGTTGCACATTGTTGAAAACATATCAACACAGTTTGAAATTAAGCTTGACAATCCTGTTATACTAGACAAGTAACTGGAACAACTCTAAAATATTGCACTGACACTGATTACTAACACTTGAAGAAAATCTACTCAATATAAGTATGGTAAAAAACAAATACAAGATTTTAACCAAACAACTAAATCAGAATTTGTAAGTTAAATAAAAGCATTTAATATAAAATATCAATTATTATTTATCTACATTAACATCTTTTATAAGATAGTTGAATAATAACATGAAAATTGTATGCAAATCTGAAATAATGCATAAAAATTGGTGTATGGACTATATGTAAAACTTTAACTACCATTAGTTACAATATAGATAGTCATTTCAGATGGATCTGTTTTTTTTTTCTTATATAGATAAGTGGTAATAAATTGTCTATTAATTTTGTACATTGCAAGGTTTTTCTTACTCTGTCTACATAATCCAATCAAACACTATTTTTACCAATCTATTTTTATTTACATGTTGTAATCTTCCAAATATTTTAAATTTAATTTTCCTCATTAAAACAGAAGTCTATGCCATTTTACCATGAATAGTTTCATTTTGTATCCACAGCTCACATTCCCATGCATATCTAAATATTTATTTTCAAATTCTATATAAAAAATTCTGATTTTTTTTACCATTTCAAAGCACTCCATTTCCAAATCTTAAAGCATATGTCATCACTTCTAGATAATTCTTCATAGTCATCATATGAGAAACTTTTTAATTTTTTTCTCAGTTTTAAATATCATTGGTATTTCACTTCTAACTAATGTTTTTTGCCTTTATGGTTTTTTTTTTTCCAAATATGATTGATATTATTTAATTCAGGCTTTTAATTCATGTTATAGAGTCTTTTAATTTTTTTTGCAATTTTAATAATCTGGTTATATCAGTAAATTTTTGATGGAATTCATATTTTATTAAAATTTACATCATATTTATATATGAAAATAAATGATTGGCAATTTAAGATTTTTGTTATCAGCAAAAATATGTCTTTTATGATGGTTAATTTTATTATTAATTGATAAGTGTCATGACATTCTAAAAAAAAATATTCTTAGAATTTAGAAATATATTTAAGTTCCAAAATAAAATTTCTTTAGAATACTATGCCATTTATGAAATTTCATGTCTGGTCTGCGCACTTTGACAGATCAATTGTTGTTTTTTTTATTTCTCAATATATTTATTAAGGCTTTATATATACATTAATGTTTATTGACCGGTCTATTGGATCTTGATGTCTATACTATGTCAGTGTGCTATTTGTTAGTTCTTTAATCTTCTAAGTCAATCTTCATTTATGAGGCTCCATGTATCTTTGTGTTTAATCATAGGTGCCAGATTTAGATCTCTCCTGAATTCCTTTAATTTGTTACTAATAAAAAAAAAATTGTTTTGATGTGGGTGGTTGGAGATTTTGTTGCATCTCACCAACCAAATTGCCATTATTATATAAAGGGATATTTTTATGCTTGCAAAATATTTAGTTTGGATACTTTGTTTTAGTGATGTAATGGTGTAGTAGTCTGCTTTAATGTTTCTATAGATGTATTGTTTTGTTATTAGTTGTTGTTTTGTGCTGAAACATCTAATTCATCAAACATTTATTTATATATTAAATTAACAAAGCATGCCATTTATGTTAATAAAATATGAATTCTGTCAGAAATAGAGAGACTTGACTAAACATTATTAACATATCTGTTAAATGATAACCATGAAAGCTATCTAAGAAATCAATGAATCCCTAAATATATATATATATTTTATTTAGGATGTTTTTTTTATCTATTGAAAATAGTTTGTTTTGAATAAAACATCTTTATTTTACCACTAAATTAAAATTCATCATTAACTGTATTAATAACTGGTTTTTATTTTAAAATGTTATTTTTAAAAAATCTTGGTAAACTTATAATTCTAAATAGAATTACCTATAATTCTAGATAAAATTACCTATACATCAACAAAACATAAATATGGCATTTGTGTTCACATCACTTTTAAATAGCAAATCTACTTCTAACCAATTCTAATGTCTTTTGAAAGCTTCAGTAATTACTCAAGAAATCATTTTACACTGTTGTACCATCCACATCCCTAGATTGTTATACAACAATAACAAAGCCATATGATCTCTGCCTATATATTACTTTTAAATAGGAAAGCTATTTCCTCCACCACATTATTTCCACCTTGTGTAAGCTTGAATAATCAATAGATGTGAGATGGTAGTTTCTAATAAATTCTTTAACACTTCTGTTCCATCTATATCACCAAACCTGTTTCCAGCTTATGACTTTCAGCAAGTCCAACATCTTTTATTTGATGAACGTCATACAAACTCTGGAGATATAATTGTGGTTGCACTAAATAGGAATTAATGAAGCATTATCATCTGGCATGTATTAATTACTCAAGCTTACAATAGATGGCAGAATCTGGAATAGGTGAAATAGATTTGTTATTTATAATTACTAAATTATTGGGGGAAAAATTAACAGAAATTAATACATTTGTATATTCATAATTAGAAATTGCAGGTAAAACATCATATGAAGAAATATATTCATTTCTTATAGGCAATGTTTGTTTTTTTATTGTAATGATTTTATTTAAAACTTATTGTAAAAATTGTATCATTTTTCTTATTACTGCTTAAAACTATTTACTCAGATACATATTTTATAATTTTAACAATTTTCTTCGCCGTTTAGCCCACTGGTAAATAGACAGAGTTAACTCTCACTATTTCTAGATTAATTGTTAATTGAATAATTGTGAAAAAAATGTATCATGTCGGTAGAACAGTTATGCTTAGCCTACCATTTAGTTCTGCAAATATTACATAATGTCTTTTGGAAGCACATTAATGACTATTTATCTATTTAAAAAAAAAAAAAAAACATAAGACAATATGAATGAATGGTTTATGAATTATAGTGCCGATCAAAAACATGAATGTTGTAAAGTGAAGGACTAGCTATCAAAGCTCACGAATGGTGAGATACCATGCATTATTTATTGAGTTGGAAAGTATTCAACTGGAGCGTAAGATCTTGGATTGATTTCAGTTCTATTATTTCCGGTTCTCGAACTTAATATGAATTCCTGAGCAGTAAAGCCATTCGCTTATTTTTTTTAATTGTGAGATGTAGTTTAAAATATTAATTGCTAGATTATAAAGTTATGCTAAAGGAATAATACTCTACGATCAGTGATGACCAGCTGTAACTCTAGTTCAAACACAGTCCATATTACTTTATTTGATGTATATAGCTGAACATAGATACCTACAAATTAAATAAATAAATAATCGAATGGGTTTATTGTTTGACAGTTGTACTAGAGCCGGAGATGCCAGCATTGGAAAAGATAGGAAAACCGAGGATTGATAACTGTCTACTACTGCACTCACTGTAGACTTGGAAGTTCAGATAAAATGCTTCAGTATTAAACATCGGATTAACACATGAATCGTATGCGTGTGACTGGCTAGGGATGAAGTAGGGGAGAAGGAGGTTGCAAAACATATGTTCAAGGTATGTAAAGAAAAAAAAAACTATTCGTGTCACACTTTCAATTTTTTTAATAGTAATAAATCATTTTTTTCTTTTTTATTACTTTTTTAAACTACAATTGAGTATGTTTTTCAGAGTTAAAAAATTAAAAAAGACATTATTGTAATTTTTATTGAAACTAGGATCATCGCATCGTGTATATATATAGACATTTTTTATCGAGCGCATTATCTGCTGCGATTGTATGATCTTTTTCATGTTGAAAGCTTTCCTCTTATCATATATCATCTTGACAGTGACTCAAGTCACGGAGTTATAAAAGTGAAATTTGTAAAAAGTAGGAAAATGAAAAAATCATTTTAATGAATGATGATTTGTTTTTATATCACGTGATCCTTTTTTTTCTCTTCCCAAGTACATTATAACAATATTACTTGAAACAGATGTAATTTAATGTTCTTGGTTTTTTTCTTTAATAGTCGAAGTAGTTTTGAGAATGACTTGTTCTTTTTTTATTTTACTTAATAAAAGAAAATGTAAGTTTGTACGTTATGTAGTTTAATTTGATATTTTATTAAATAAGTAATTACTTAAAATATTCAAAGGTTTTATTTTATGTCATTATTTAAAATTGTTGCAATATCTATATATAGCATTAACAAATAGCAACCAGGGGTAGTTACCTGGAAACATTCACTTATCAAGTTTTCCTCCGCTTTATCTATTCAGGTGATTTTTTTCTTTAGTTTTCCTAATTAAAACTTGTCGAGAATTATACAATGATTTGTTTGTTTTTATTTTTATACCGTTTCAATTCGCAACCATACACCAGTGCAAAAACTCATATGATCATTTCCCAATATGAATGCATTTTACATGAAATCTTCATTTATTGAATAACATTTCTGTAGTATCATTTTTACTGCACCACTATCATGCAATGTAGAGTTCAGTTTCTAGCTGATTTTAACAACTTGTGGAGGGGTATAATCATAAACATATAGTCAAAGACATGTGAAAGAGATATGTTATTCCAAGGATGCACATTTCTTGCTGAACCAACATTGATCAGATGCTCCAGATTCCAATCTCTTGCACATATCTTTATTACTGTTCAGTATATATAGACAGCCAGTTACTACTATTCAATTGATAAGTGTCAAACTTACCACCCTCACAACATTGACACAAACCATTTGATGGAAGTATATAAATAATTTAGACCAGAGATTATGTACTTAATGAATAATATTTGTGCATTGTAAATTTTACTACACCACTCTCATGCAAATAGAGACTGTTTTCCATCTGCTTTTAACATCTTGTGCAGTGGTATAATCATAAACATATAACCAAAGACATGTGAAAAAGATATATAATTTTCAAGATGGACATTTTATGCTAAACCAGCATTTATCACTTGTCATATGTTTATGGTTACATCCCTCCACAAGACATGAAAAGCAGATGGAAAACAGTCTCTACCTTATGTTGTAGTGAAAATTACATTACATAAATATTATTCATTAAATGAATAATCTTTAGTCTAATGAATGACTGATAAAAATTATTAATAAAACTATACTTATCACTTGAGTTAGAAACATCAAACTCCTGAATCTTTGAACCATGCTGACAGCTTGATATTTTTCACTATACTGTTGGTTTATGTACACTTTTTAGAAGAATGAATAATCATTCTACTAAATATATATTTTCATGTTGTTTTTGTTGTTGTTTATCAGTATAGTACTCATCTCAACTCTTCAATATCATAACCATCTATCAGCAAAGTTACTCAAACCAGCCTTTCTCACTATGCTTACATTTTATAAACAATCTGCATTCTAATTGCCCTATCTGTGTTAAATTCTTTAAATGACCTATTAGATGACTTACTTCATTCTGTCAGTTATTTATTAAAATTGTGGAATATTAACTTTTTCCTTTCTTTTTATATACTTTTCAAGATTGTCTTCACTACTTCGATCACTTCTCAACTTTAAACATCATATGATCACCATAAGCTGCTAATACAGTAGCAAAATTTTTATACAATAGTGTCACCCAGTGCAAGTCTTAATAATCAATAGATGCAAGAATGTTTGTGCATAAAATCTCTATCTAGTGCCTTACTCATTCAGCATTCTTATCCATGAGTATCCTTGGATTTGAGAGCACTGCTGTATGGAGAGTTTGCTATTGTAATTGCTAGTTTATCTATCATTTCTATTTTAAACTGCTGCTTAGATATTACTATTTTAATTACATACAATTTTATTGGATTACAGTTGTCCTAAAATTCTTACTCTTCATATGTCTTAAAAAAATTTTTTTTGTCACTAACTTTATTAAACTTTTAACATTATTTCAGATAATAGAAAGTAAGGTATTTCATCACAGTCAAGAAACTGTTGCATCTAAATTAGCTGTATATAGAAATTTTATTTTACCTTATTTATTGTGTGAAAATAAGATTTAAATATTCTTGTTGAAATAAAATTATTGTCAAAATTTTGCAGAAACTTTTCACTAATATTTTTTACATACTGTTCCATGCATGGTTACTGTACCATGCATGGTTGTTACAATATCTGATACTAATGGCTAGAATTCATTTTCAATTTTTAATAGTAACAATTTTAATTAGGAAATGAGTTTTTATGATGTAATTATTCTAACTATAATGTCAGGAGCTACTAGGATTTTCAAAGAAAAAAAAGTAATTTCAGCTATGGAGCAGAGTTGAAAGAACATCAGAGGCTAAAGAAAATATAGCTACCTCTTATCAAAAGTTGCCCAAATTGCAATGATTTTATTTATAACTTCAATTTTAATCTTTTAATGAGTTTTGATTGGTTGAAATTATATTTTAGCAATATACATATGACAAATACTAAATTTGACAATAGTCATTATTTTTTCATTTTTGAACATTTTATATTTTTTATTATCAAAATTTTGTTTGTATTTATTAATATTTACTTGTATCATTTTTATTTGTTGGCAAATTAATACTTTATTTCATAAACTAATTTAATCTATTGAACTCATGTTTAGAATGAAAAATGTAAAAATTGGAGACTGAAAATAGAAATTTTATTCTTCCTTTCAACAATACAATCCAGAAAAAAATAAAAAATTTGAACATAAAATACAATCCACATATCAATTTATTAATATATCTTATGTGGTGTTTGTAAAATATTTAAAACACAATGGAAGATCATAAAACCATTGGATATGTTCTGTGTGATATTATAAAATCTATTTTTGTAAAGTCATATTCTTATTGTATTGAGCATGAATGAGCAGTACAACACTTCCTTAAAAGAGTGCTGTATTGTGAACTTGAGCATTGTTTTCATGAGAAAGGCAATCACACTTTATTATAAAGATATTCTAAAGAAGTACAATGTTGATTATTTTTATTAAGAAGATATGGAAGAGATTAGAATATATTGGAGAGCTAAAAATATCCTTTATGAAGTGTTATAACTTTATCTTTCTTATTGCATTGCCAAATTCATATAATATTAATATCATTTTATTTTCTTTATTACTTTTACAATGCTTTTTACAAACCATTATTGACAGTTTTAATTGACCTGAAAATCTTTTTCAGAACTATAAACAAACACAATACTAATACATGAATACAAATATACATGAAATGTAAAATTATCTGTTAGTGTATATTTGTATTTCTGTGTTTGTTATAGTTTTGAAGAAGTTTGCTGGAGCAATCGAAACCATCAATAATGGCTTGTAAACAGCATTGTAAAAGTAATAAAGAACATAAATGATATTATAGACAGAATATTGAGGTACTTTGCAAATAAAAAGTTTTCTGCTGAAGATAAAAGCTAGCATGACAAAATAAATATCAAATTTTTAAAAAAGGATTTATTAATATGATCGATATTTGGATGTGTTTGTAATTCACAAATTGATTTGTGTAGTCCACATCTTTAGTATACTATTGATATATTTTCATTCGAGTTGGAATGCCCATATTTATTTATGAGTGATTGATAATACTGATGATGATGAATTTATATTATTTCAAATTCCTAGAGATTATTAAACTAATTTAAAATGTAAAATGAGAAAGATAATGATTATTAGTTAACCAAATAAGTTTATGTTTTATATTAAAGTATATAGAATTTATTTGCAATTATTTAACAAAGATTATAGTAGACGTAATAAAGAAACCTTTTTGTTCCCTCCTAATGTTGTAGCAGAACTTTTTATATTATCTAACCTAAATAGAAGACATTCTACAGCGTTAAAATAGTTGAAGTGAAAATTAAGTTTCACATTAAACAAAATTAAAATATAAAAACCAATATAACTTTTTGCATCTAATGATAATGTATATGTTATACACGCGCGCGCACGCACATTTTTATTGTCTTGTATTTAAAAATGAATAATCCACTTATTTAAAAAAAAAAATCAAATAATGTAATTTTATCTTTCTTGTCTTCCCTTTTTTTTTTTTCTGGCTTTTCTTAAATAATTTTTTTAAATCCTTCTAAATAGTTTTGTTATTCTCTCTCTCTTTATGCATTTTTGGGGGAAAGAGGGAAATTAATGGAGTTTGAGTACACGTGTTAAAATGTTAGGCTTGGAGCAATTTCTGCGAAAGAAAGGACTAGTCAAGTCCATTACTATCTGACGCTAGTTGACTTTACAGTGCCACTTGATGCTTGGGGTGAGGAGACTAAAAATGAAATTTGTAACAATTAATGTCATCTGGGCTCTCTGATCGGGGATTTATATATATGCATCCAGGCCTAATCAGTTGGTTGAATGATTGAATTACGACATGATTTTTCCTCCAGGAAAGAAATTTAAAATTCAATTATTTTAAGCTCTTGCTTACAATTCTAATTATTTGTTGAATCACAAAACTCGGCTGTCAGGAATCTTTATGCTAAACTTACTTCAAATGAGAACCGATGGATTTGCTTCTTTTTACAATTTTTAAATGCTATCTTTTGTTATTATTTAAAAAGCAATTACAATATATTAGTTTTAATAAATAAAAATTTCATTTTTTTGGAAGTAAATAAAGTAGAAATCAAATTGATAAGTATTTCTTATTGGAAATTAAAATATCAATTGGGTTGTGAGTAAAACAATCTAAAACATCATCTGACCTCTCCTGCATTCTACCACAAGAGGACAGTAAAGATGATATTACTTGCAAGGACAATTAATTGGCTGATAGTTTTTATAATCCCATACTCCTGATTTAATCCCTAACTAAGAATTTATCAAGTAATAATTTGAGTGAGCTTGGAAATTCTGTACAGCTGAACTAAAACATTAAGTTTTAGCCATGTCAATCCCCAGATTATCCTAAAGATGTATGTACTAACCATTATAACATGGGATTCTCTTTTAATCAATATTATTATTAGTAGTAGCAATGCACAAACAAGTATAGCCATTCCAACTCCAAGAGAAATAGAAAAAGATAAAGTATATGCTAGAGTTTATTTTTGCATTATTTATATAAACAAATCGATGAACCACATATATAGAGACTCTTTCTATTTCTTTCATCTTTTGCAGTGTGGCTATTTTTATTTTTCCCTGCAGTAAACTTTTCAAAAGACTTCTCCTTTCTATCTAACCATCACAATATCACATGATTATCATTTCATACGCTTACACGTGCTGTTAATAAGAGTATCAAATTCTCCATGCAGTAGCGCATTCATTGATTATGAAAGCTTGCACTTGATGGCACTACTGTATGAGAGTTTGGCAGATTGCAATTTATGGATAATAAAAGAATAGCCAAAATAGTATTTAATTGGGTTATGATTAAAGAGAAGGCAACAAGATAAATCAGAAAGGTAATGTGGTATGCAGAAGATTTGGATAAAGAATTTATATCAGTATACTTGTACAAAAGGTGAGATGATTGTCTTGGGGGGATTGTTGAGTGTTATAGTGGTAAGGAATGGAATAGAAGAATAAATGCACTAATAAAGAATAGGGATTTGGAGAGATGGAGAGCTAGTAAAAAGAGTTTAAATATATATAGAAGGAAACAGAACATTGAGTGCGAGTTAATTTATGATAATAGCAAGGAAAGTAGTTTATTGTTTAAGCTCAAATGGGATCTTTAGCAACAAAGGACTATACTTGTAAATGGAAAATTATGGGTGATTTATTCTGCAAGTTGTGTAAGGAAGCCATAGAAAATATTAGGCATCTGTTAATTGAATGTAAATGCCTGAAAGCAGAAAAGTACAATTAATGAAGTTATGGAAGAATAAATATGAACAAAGTGATTATACAGAAAGTGGGTTATTCTTTATTATGCTGGGTTTGGGAAAAGATAAGGGGAATTTAGATATGAAGGCCATGGAGTTGACAAAGATTATGTTGTGGAAATGGGATGGAACAGATTATGGGAAAACATGGGGAGGGGGGATGGAAAGGAAAAATAAAGTGGCTAACAGGTTTTTCTGGGCATAGTTGCTGAGAGATTCCTGACTCCGTATAAGGAGAAGTCACAGTGCATCACATCACTTCCTATCTATTTTTAGCTTCCAATGTTATTCTAATAAAAACAATTAACATTATATACTTTTTACAATTTTTCATTGAGATAATCATTATAAGATAAACAGAATCTACCTCACCCATAAAGATCATGCTTTATTTATGGTAGAATATTTTTTTAGGAAATCTTGTATTGTTCATTTGTTTCTCAAGGTTTACCTAATAAAGGTATGAGCTTACATTAATGAACTCTATAATATCACAACTGGCAAGTTGAAAAATATATTTATTGATTTTACCCCCCCCCCCCACACCCATCCCAGATGATTTCAAATTAACCAAAAAAATACTTGTTAAGCAACCAATACTCAATTAATAAATGGAAATTAACTAATAGAATATCAGACTTTTTTTTTCAAAACAAAACTTGAGTGGTAAATGGAAATCCATTTATCTGAATAGTGCCTTTCAACAGATTGCTCATATTCTATTGGGTAATTTTGAGCATTGACTTCAATTATGTGAAGTGAGCTACATATAATAATCAATTAATTATAATGATTTATGATTTAATATATTGTAACATTTGAAAGTCTAACCTAATCAATAGTAGATTGACAAAGAGATATATAACAAGGTGGTTACCATAATAACTATGGATTTGTTTATGAGAATGAGTCCTCTTATAGACAAAACATACAATAACGAAAATATAAACAATAAAAATATCAAATTCTCATTTTATCCAAATCTCATATTCTTATTCTTATTCAATATAATAAATAATTAATTTGCTTAGACTCAAATTCTACTCAAAGGAGATAACAAATTAGGTTCTTTATACACACGATAATCTTATTTTCTTCTCATACTTTTAGAAACATATCTCATTTAAAAATGAATAATGAAGTGAAATTATAGGTATTCAAATATCAGAATATCTTTAATAACATTTAGTTAGCAATAGAAAACACTTTAAAATATTTAATGTTCTTATGTTAAAAATAAGTGGGTACATTTTATTAAAATATAATATTTAATCTTGCAATAAACAATGTAAAATAATGCAGTGGGCAGCTACTTTGTGCTACTCACTAGCCATTAAATATACTTGTGATAAAAAGCAAAATAATATAGCAGTATTTTAAATAGTGCAGGTATTTGGAAAATAGATTGAATAAATAACTTTAAGTTGACTTGAAATGTATTCTTATGTTTAACATTATTTAATATTGTTTTATTAATTAGATTTTCTGGGTAAATTGCTGTGATGATGATGACAATGAAAACATAAACATGTTTAAAGAATTAAAACAAGCAAACCTATCTATATGTATTGTCACTTAGTGCAAGCCAGAGTAATCAATGGATGCCAGAAGGCTTGTGCATAAAATCCCAATCTAGTGCCTATTCATCCAATATCCCCAGACTAGTTTCTAGCTTGTGGTCTTCGTCAGTAAGGATCCTTGGATCTGAGAGCAAGGCGCCTGAGTATAGAGAGTTTTACCTGTTTTAATAACAGTTAAGAGCAAGCATAAGAAATGGTGATAATGTGATGTATTTAAAGAATAAAAAAATATGTTTTACCTTATATCTTTGATATTACAATAAAATAAAGTAATAAACAGACATTACAGTATTAATTACTGATGACTTAAGCATTTAAATAATCTAATTTAAACTATCATGTGAGTAAACACTTGAAAATAATATTTATATTTAACTACATTTAAGCAGTTATCCTTTTTATTAAAAAAAAATAAACTAACTAGTATATATGCATACAGAGTAGCAAGCATTTGCATTTGCATAGGCCACTAAAAGTTAATAAAAACAAAATTTAAAATAAGTGCAGAATTTATTCCTATAATACTGCTAACAGAATAGAATACAAAAACACATATAATTCATAAAGTTTTATCTGATATGCATACATAGGCAGAATATTAATGAAGCTGTACTCTCAATGACTCAATATACCTTAAAATAACTTGAAGTAGAGTTGTAGCCTGTTAAACATGTATATGTTTTAAATGTGCTTAAATAAAAAATACTAATGAATTTAAAGGCAATAGAATAAGTTGATACCTGACTACATGAACAGAAAGTACCACATGAGCCTCAATCTCTATTCTGGAGGAGTTTAATAAAATTTAAAATAATGGAAAACACCAACATGATTGCCACAGTTGATACCTGGCAATGGGAAGAATACTAATAAGTGAAAAATAAGGCATTGTTAATACATAATGCATACATAGTTTAGCTTTCATTTACATGCTATATAGATATAAACACACATATTCTGACTAAAGAAATATGAAAACCAATACAAGAAATTGCAAAGCAATACCATAAAATATGAATTAAAATTATGTTCATTCATACACTGAACTCAAATGATACATTTATTCACATTCAAAGTATAAAACAACTGTTTACCATGTGTCCACACTTAACACACTCAAATACTACTGACATATAAATCTGAGAACTTTTAAAATTTCATATTTGGAACTATACCACCTGGATATTTATTTATTGCAATTTTAAAATGAATAATATCATTAATATACCTAATATAATATAAAACAATAAATTAATAATACACTAGTAATTATTATAAAAAGAATAATAATACTAATAATAACACCAATATTTTAAACACACTACACTTTGTATTACCCCATTGTAATAAAGTCCAAGAGTTTATTAGTTCTTTCATTTTAAATAAAAACAAAATTATTTGGGCATATGAGTCTGCCAATTCTTTATGAAAGTTAAACATTGCATGGTTTTATTAAATGCATAAAAAGTAAATGAATAAATCAGAGTGGTTGTTTCTTGAAGTGTTAGCCTTTTAATTTTAAAAAATGAATAGTGGAACAAGTACAGGCAAATTTTGAAATAGATGAGAATGAAGTTTCCATAATAAATGTTTATACAGCAGCTTAGCAGGATTAACATGACCATGCAAATTTTAAAACTATTTCTTTTGCAGAACAATATAATACTTAAACTGGATAAATTAATAAAATTCCCAAATAATGTTTATTTGCACAATATGAAACACAATAATATAAGATATTCTTTAAGGCAGTACAAATATAAGCATAAATGATATTGCCATTTATTTAAATAAATGATGACTTTTGAAATGAACACCCATCATTTCCTCTTTTTATTTCATAATAATTTTAAAATAATTTATCTTAGTGCTTACTTCAGCTTTGAGACAGTTTTATATAATAAAAATGCTTTAATAATTAATGATCAAATATTGTATCAATAATTTCTTTTAAAAATATTGCAAATTAATAGAGCATAGAAAGTGACATTAGTCTATAATTAAGTTGTATAACTCTTAAATCTTTGAAATGACATATTAATAAACTAGTAACTAGAATTAATTAACAGTTCATAGAACATTAAACACCATACATAATGATTCTCCAGCTTTGTATTCTGTTATAGTATATTTTCATATTACAGTGGTTTGGACTTTTTTCCATAACAATAAAGCTTGTAGTACTTTTCATACAAAATATAATGTTCATACATAGCAAAAGCATGCATGATCCTTAATGCAGATTGCTTAAATGACATTAAAATTTAGCAATGCATTATTAAAATAAAAATATTTAATTAAAGTTGCTTTTTTAGAGAAGTTAGAATTATATTTGATGTAAGAGTTAGACTCATAATTTATTTTCTATTTTTCTCTTTAAATAGTTATGTGCTTGTTTGAATCATGATGTAATTGACCATTGATTTCAATTAATCAATCTGCATTTAATACTGGGGTAGGGTTTTAAATTAATTTATATGACCTTAATCTTTTTTAATCAGGTCATCTAAAATTAAAATTTAATCTTGAAATCTACCTAGACATTTTTAAAACAAATAAAACATAATTAACTTTATTTAACCACTAACTAAAATTATTTTATTTAAATGTTCTCAAAAAATTATGAATAAATCACTTTAATATTACGATAATATTTATTACATGAAATATATTACTTTTAAGATAATTGACAACTTTAAAAATAATTTATTTCAAACTTTTATCTTTTATAATTACCCACATACACATACATACACCAAGCATACAAGCAAGTGATTAATATTATGGAGCTTATTATAAACTAATAATTAATACTTTAATAATGCCTTTCTAAAAGATAACAAAAACTTTCTCTATTGAAATTTACTCAAAATATAATACATTTTAAACTAGTTTTATTTAAGTTTAATTCATCAAACTTTAACTAACTTTCAAATAAATTAATTAATGTCTTATCAATTAGCGTTTAAATACATTTTATCACATATTTTAATAATACAATTTTAAATAAAGATTTTATACAGTTCATAATAGTAAGATTTATTTTACCAAAAGAATTATCTTTAAGCTAATTAAAAAAATTTAAAGCACTATATTACATGTTTATCCCTCTCTGAACTGACTATAAGGTTATAATATAGATAGACAGATAGATAGATAGATAAATAGATAGATAAATGGATAGCTATATGGATGGATAGATAAATAAATAGATAGCTATATGGACTAGACAGACAGATAGATAGATAGATGGATATATAGATAGATGGGTATATAGATGGATAGGTAGATATATAGGGAGAGGGGAGAGAGGAAGAGAGTGAGAGAGGGCAAGAGAGAGAGAAGGAGGGAGGGGTTGGGAGTGAGAGAATTCTAGTACAGTATTAGAATTTCATTTTTAATTAGTTTTTCTAGCATCAACTGTGGGAATATGGGATGGCTTCCTAATGGTTGTAGTAATATTAATGATAATTGTTTACTATTTATATAAATAACTGCTTGTAATATCAATATCAATTTTTTTTTATCTTAGCATTTACAGCTGATTTGACTGCTGATTGTTTTTCACTTTTTAGTTAGGATGTAAAGTAGAAATGTTTATTCATCATCAAACAGTGCAATCTTATTTTAAAACTACTTATAATAATAGAGATAATTTATTTGATATCTAAAAAAACCATATCAATCTCATTTTGTGTTTAAGATGAGAATGGAAAATTATTTATATGAATTGAATGAATCATTTGGATGCAGATTTTGTTAAATGTTTAATTTTATTTGTAATCAGTAAACTTGAATGCTGTTACTATTCTTCTGCAATATTTCATGTTATCATAATTAAAGGTAAAGTGTGTCCTTGGGTTGTTTGGTGTGGTGTTATGGTAGCAGATTTTAAAACTCAGAACTTCATGAATCATAACTCTTCTTTTTCATTTCCAGTACTTGAAATTTTCAACTCTATAAGTGACATTTGAAATACTAGGTACTCTTAAACCTAGAGTCTAATTGTAAATATAGGGGATTTGAACTCAGACTTTCAAGCCCTTTTAATATTCACACTATCTCATACTACTGATACACATGACCACACACATTCAGAATGAAGAGTTGGAGGTTGGAGTAAGTTGAAGTCTGTCCGTTAAAGTGTAAGGATTTGCTATCTCAATATAGACTGAGCACTGATTATATATATATATGTATGAGAGATGGTAATCTGGACCAACTGATGAATGCTGGTTTAGCACAAAATATGTATATTGGTGATTATTTATACTTTCTGCAAGTGTATCAGGAGTATGAGATAGTGTGGAGAGTGAAAGAAAGAGATTGAAAGTCTGAGTTCAAATCCCATATATATTTATTATAAGTGACTGTGACTCTGTTTGAGAAAGGAAGCAAAATAAATTTAATTATTTTTTATTTAATAGTTATATATATATATATATATATATATATATATATGATTCTTTTTAGTGGACCTGAAAATAGTATTCTCCTTAAGAGGATTTCATGCTTCAGTAATATGAAAGTCCTAAAGATTGAAATAAGCAATTTTAGTATCTAGTAGTGATTGAAATTTAGAGTGTATAGTAAATACTTCTAAAGTCTCAACATCTTTTTTTTTGTGCATATGATTGGAATAATATCAATTTTTTTTAATCTCACTACCATTTTAATTTTGGAGCATGCTAATCTATGATTTATCCAATCATAAAATGTAATAATATAGAAATTAATAATAAGAATACAAAAATTTAAGCAGAAGTACTTTCAATTACATTGTACTCATTATCAACTGAATTTCATTGGCAAAAAAACATCATGTGACTTTCCAAGAACTATGTAGATCAATATTAATGGATTGTCTATTTATTATACAATTGTTTAATATTACAGTAAGAAAGATATTATAGAAAAATTAAAGAGGCAATTCTTATAAAGTAATTCAAATTAGTATAATAAACAGACAATCTGCTAATATTGGTCTAAATTCTTGGAAAATCACTTAACTGCTTTTAGCCTGTGTAAATTCTGTTGGTACTGATTACAACAATATAATCAAAAGTTCTTGTATTTAAAGAAATATATTATTGGTGTTTATTATTTTTATTGACTAATATGGCTTGCACTAGGTGGCACTACTGTATATATAATGAAGTTGTTGAAAAATAAATATGAAAAGAGTGATTATACAGAAAGTGAATTATTGGTTTTTATGCTGGGTTTGGAAAAAGATAAGGGGGGTTTAGATATAAAGGGTATAGAGTTGACAAAGATTATGTTGTGGAAATTGGATAGAGCAGATTATGGGTAAATTTAGAGTGGGGAATGTGAAATAAAGTGGCTAACAGGTTTATCTGGGCATAATTGCTGAGATATTCTTGACTTCATTTAAAGAGAAGCCATAATACATCACATCACTACGGTTTTAACAATTTATGTAAATATAAAAAATGATAATTGTGTGATGTTTTAATGGGTTATACTAATCCTGGTTCAATGGATGATAGTGCCTATCATTATTAAAAAAACTAAAGGCACTAAAATATATTGATATTGCACTAATTTCAGAGCTATATGATTATATTAGGAGATGAGCTGGGATTAAAAATTATTTTTGTGTTTTTGTTTTGGACTCATAGCTTTACAGTTAACTAAAAAGATAAAAGGTGGCTGCTGGAGGGCTGCATTATATCCAAAACATCTAGATGTAGTGTTTTTAGTTCCAAGGCTTCTCATTGATAAAGGCCACATATTTAAAACTAGTCTGGGGATCTTGTATGAGTAAGCACTGGATAGGGATTTTGATGCACAAACTTTCTAGCATGCATTGATGATTATGGCTTGTATTGGGGCACTACTGCATTGAGAAAATTGCTACTGTTTAACAGTCTTTGTAAGCATATCAAATAGTGATCAGGTGATGTTTTCATGATTTATCATTGTTATTATTCAAAACTGTTAAATGTGTTATATTATAATAATACAAACTTGGATACCTCTGATACTATCATATATTATAAATCTCCTCAATTAAACAACCTTAAATCGAGAACTCAGCCAAATATTTTAAAATATAAGAAAACAAAAATAATATAGAAAAATTACTCTCTCTTGATGCTTATATTTAAATGATTATATAATTTAGACATAATTTCAAAAGTCTAAAATGAATGTTCTTGTGGAATAAGAATTAATCAAAGATGAGTATAAGATTTAATTGAAGTTAAATTCTACCAAAGAAAAAATAACTAATCAGTATTAATTACAGTATAAAGAAAGAAAAAGCAACTGATTAGTAGTAAATTACTAGAAAAAGGATCAACAAGAATAAATGAAGAAAACAAACAAAAATGTAAAAAACAAGAACTTAAAATAAAGGAAATAAGCTAAAGTTTATGACAAGAATTGTTCTTCAGACAAAGGCTATGTAAGGAGAAAGAAAATAAAAACATTTGTGAAAAGTCAAAGGTCACTCACCAGCATCTTATAGCTTATACAATTAAGGAGTTGTCAAAATATGGAAAGATTCCAGTTCTAGGTTTATGAGCATTTTTACTAAGAATTCCTATGTTAAAGTAATTTTAGTATTGATTCAAATACAGCTAGAATGGTGAAGTTTTGCATAAAGAAAAAATCAAAAATGATCTGTTAAGCTAACTGTTGTGTGTCAGCTGGAACTTGAACAAAGTAATTTTATCGACTTTCAAAAAACACCTATACGGACTCCAGAGATAATGAATAGGTAAAGTATAGCTTATTTGCTTTTGGAAGAACATTTTTATTATCTGCAATTGTGTAGCCTGCACATTCCAGCAGAAGTGTGTTTACTTTAAGAAGATTCTCACTTGACTTAACCAATCAGTATGAAATAATTTTATATGTCAGTGGAAAAACAAATTGATACATTTATCTAGTGAGCTTACTGGATTATTTACAAAAATGACTACAGTCAGATCTTTTAAAATTAATATTTAGAGAAATAAGAGGTCTCAATTATTTGTAAAAATTTTACTAGAATATTTTGATGTTTATAATTTTTGGTGTGGATAGTTATTAATATTTCCAATAGTGTTATGTTTTTTCAATTTGAATCTTTATATAAACATATATATATATTTAATTTTTTTATTTATATTTAATCTTTAGTATTATTTTTCTTCTATGTTTATTAGTTCATAAAGTAATCATATTTATATGTAATTTCAATAAAATAAATGTCATTATTGATATTAGTTGTCTGTGCCAATCTTCTCTTCTTAATTCTATTTTGAATGCATATACAACAAGTCTTTATCAGTTCTAAGAATTCATGTTCTCAGGTGAAGTAAAGCTGATATGTTACTAAAGGAAACTTAAGATGATGCCTAAGAGTTGTATATCCATAGGTGCTTTTCCTTAGGACCAAGTGGCACTCCAAATTGAAGTTAGTGGAGTTCAGGTTCTATATATTTAAACAAACACTTATGCCTTACTGTTAATTGAGACTCAGTGGGAGGTGCTTTGATGTGTGGTGAGCAGAAAATATAACTGGGTACTTTATATTGAACCCTGGATCCACCTGCAATACCTTATTTTTCATGTTAACTTTAACAGCTTATTGGCTTAATATTAATATTTATTCTTGATACATTATTATTATATCCAGACATTCTTTATTTAATAATACCTTTTTATTATTTTATTTATTATTTATTTATAGGATCTTTTTATTATCATTTTACTTTATGCAATTATTTAATTATATCTTTAATACCTGCTGAAATGGAATGATCCTTCAACCAGAGGGGTAAAATGCCATTGATCAAGGAACCATCAATCATACTTATGGCCATGTCAAGATTATACAAATGCACAGCCCAACCATATTTCCTGATCATAGCACTCCTCAACTGCTATCACAAAAACTGCCATCCAAAGTATTTTATTTGTTTTGAGAATAAAACTCAGGCACATGAATTCAGCACTTAAAATATTCCAAAATAGCACCTACTCATAATTAGGGTGTTCGGCACATTTTATTTCAGATATACCAATATTTTTACCTTTAAATTAATGATGACACAGTTACAAGAGAGAGACGAAGCCAACTAACAATTAAGCAAATATTATTGTTTATTTACTCACACACATATGTAATATAATACAATAAAATTTTATGTAAAGTAATTATAAACAAATACATTAAGGCTAAATTTTCTGATAGTCCTTCATTAAAGTTCTTGTCACTTTAAAATAAGTAATATGTCTAGACAGTTTATTGATAATATATTTACCTAGATTTTTATTAGTGTTACTTTCCAACTGGTTGCCCTTTTGGTCTCCATTGATGGTTTCAGTGCTTATTTTCCATTCTTAGGTTCAACAATGGGAGAGAGAGAGAGAGAGAGTATGCAGCAGCATCTTTTTCCAGTTTAGGCATTGGTTCCAGGTTAGGACAGTTAATTTTGCTGATGGTTTGGGCATGAAGCTTAGTTGAACATTCTATGGCTTTCTTGCAACACATGTTGCTAATCCTGCAGTTTCTGCATTAATGTTGTCTGCATCAGTAATGATTGGTTCTCTATTGCACTTAAATTTCTGAATATCTGAATCTCCAGATGTCTGAATGAATCTCTAGAATTTCAGAATGTGAATGATTTTTAATTTGAATATGAATCAGGAATAAATATAACAATAGCTAAGTCTCACTTTTGTATCTAAATCTCCCATTTTTATTTTCTTATCATAGTTTTAATTTTTATCACAACTTAAATCTATTTTTAATTAGTTTTTTTTTTTTACATTTCATTTTATCTAATGTTTATTACATTAATCTAATATCTTATCCCCCAGGAATCTTTCCAAATTAATTGCTTTTCTGCTGATGAGATATTTTCACAAATGTTTCTTTTATAACTAATTTTATTTTAATATTTTACATTTATTTATTTTTAGACATTTTATTTTTTTAATTATTTTAATTTAGAAAAAGAGGAGAGAGTGAATTTAAATTATTTCTTCTAATTCTTTTTACCACCTGTTTTTAATAAACAGCTTTATTCTAAAAACAAAATTATATATTTTTTAAATGTACTTTTAACTATATTTCTTTGTCTTTCTCTCTTATGGGTAGTTTAGTATTTTTCTTGCTATGACGTATTACGCTTAACATGTTTTTTTGCTGATAAGATTTCATCGAAGATTAGATAAACGATGTCATGGCAACAAAAACACTGGCATGACTAATCCATGGGTGTGGTGATTTTTTGATCATCATGACCCACGAGATTTAAAACATTGAGAGACCAACAGGAAATTTTGTTATTTCTCTGTCTTTTGCGGTTTTGATATTGGCATGAGCATAGTGATATTTTTGATCATATTAAGAATATTTTTATATATTTCATATTTAATATGGACATTATATTACTATATAGAGTGAATTTTTAACTGTCGATTGGATGATATTATAGTAATTTTCCACTGCTGTTATTTGTAAGAAATTTTCATTTTGTTTTTTAATAATTAAAGATAGTAGCTTTTAAGATGTTTTTATATGTTGCCATTACAGTTATTTTTTTTATTTTGTAGTGATAATTGTGGTATTATTTTAAACATAGTTGTACATATTTCCATATATGTTTAATGCTTCCTTCTTTTACATTTTCTTTAGAAATTATTCTAATTTTCATTAAAAAAAACATTTCATAATTTTATGTACTACCTTATAGGTTGTTTTTTTGTTTTTTTGCTTCTTTTGATTCATTATCTTCTTTTCCATTTTTCTTATAAATTATCCTTATTTTCATTTAAAAAAGACTACACTTTTAATTTCATAATTTTATATAATATCTTTTAATTAAGAAGTTTTTTACATCCACCATTTTCACCATATGACAGATTCGCACCATATCGGGAAAGTGTTTTTTTTATTGTCTTTAATTTTAAAATTACAAATATTTTTTAAAAATTTTTCTGCAATTATTTTGTAGTCAGTTTGAATTTACAATATTTTTAGTAAATTACTATTAATTTGTGTATTTTTTATTGCATATAAATTTTTTTTTATTTTTCAAGGAACGACAAACATGGTGCCATCTGATATTTTTTACCCTATGATATGGCTTTTTTTTACATTTGCCATTTCCACTGTATGACAGATTCCCACTATATCAGGAAGTGTTTTTTATTGTCTGTTTAATTTTAAAATTACAAATATTTTTTATAAATTTTTCTGCAATTATTTTGTAGTCAATTTGAATTTACAATAATTTTAGTAAATTATGATTAATTTATATATTTTTTGGCGCATGTAATTTTTTTTTCTTTTGAAGATTGACAAACATGGTGCTGTCCGATATTTTTTTTCCTATGACATGGCTTCTTTAGTATTATTCTTGCTATATCTACTGGATGGTTTTTTTCATATTTTTCTTGCTATTAGATGTCTTTTTTCATATTTTTCTTGCTATTAGATGTTTTCTTTTATATTTTTCTTGCTATTAGATGTCTTCTTTCATATTATTATTGCTATTAGATGTTTTTTTTTATTTTTCTTGCTATTAGATGTCTTCGTTCATATTATTCTTGCTATTAGATGTTTTCTTTCATATTTTTCTTGCTATTAGATGTCTTCTTTCAATATTATTCTTGCTATTAGATGTCTTCTTTCATATTATTCTTGCTATTAGATGTTTTCTTTAGTATTATTTTCAATATGTCTGCCAAAATCTTTAGTATTATTTTTTAATTATTTTTGCTATTACATGTCTTATACTAATTATTTATTATAGTATTTTTTTTTCGGAAAAGTAAAGTACCATAGGTACTTTAGTATTTTTCTTGCTATGATACTGCAAAGAGTTTTTCAATCTTTAAGATAATGTCTTCTAGCAATTTCTGGACAATGTTAATCACTAAAATTTGTCCAAAGATCACATGGAGGCATTACATTAAAGATCGAAAGATTAGAATAGTAT
The DNA here is from genome assembly GCA_028023455.1 of Epiperipatus broadwayi. Classification (NCBI taxonomy): domain Eukaryota; kingdom Metazoa; phylum Onychophora; class Udeonychophora; order Euonychophora; family Peripatidae; genus Epiperipatus; species Epiperipatus broadwayi. Next base: position 7,475,886 of record JAQFVV010000007.1, on the reverse strand, counting down.
GTCTTCAAGATAATATGTCATAGCAAAAAAAATAATAAAAAAGCCATTCATCTAGTAGATATTGGATGCCATGTTTCTGTTTTCTGAAAAAAAAATTACTATAATAAATAATTAGTATAAGACGTACAATAACAAGAATAATTAAAAAATAATACTAAAGATGCCAGCAGACATAGCAAGAATAATACTAAAGAAGACATCTAATAGCAAGAATAATATGAAAGAAAGACATCTAATAGCAAAAAAAATGTGAAAGAAGACATCTAATAACAAGAATAATACGAACGAAGACATCTAATAGCAAGAAAAATACAAAAGAAGATATCTGATAGCAAGAATAATATGAAAGAAGTCATAATGGCAAGAATAATATGAAAGAAGACATCTAATAGCAAGAATAATACAAAAGAAAACATCTAATAGGAAGAAAAATGTGAAAGAAGACATCTAATAGCAATAATAATATGAAAGAAGACATCTAATAGCAAGAAAAATATGAAAGGAGACATCTAATAGCAATAATAATATCAAAGAAGATATCTAATAGCAAGAAAAATATGAAAGAAGGCATCTAATAGTGAGAAAAATTTGAAAGAAGACATCTTATAGCAAGAATAATACAAAAGAAGACATCTAATAGCAAGAATAATATGAAAGAAGACCTCTAATAGGTAGAAAAATATGAAAGAAAACACCTAATAGCAAGAAAAATATGAAAGAAGACATCCAGCAGATATAGCAAGAATAATACTAAAGAATCCATCTCATAGGAAAAGGAATATCGGATGGCACCATGTTTGTTGTTCCTTGAAAAATAAAAAAAAATGTACATGTGACAAAAAAATACATAAATTAATAGTAATTTACTAAAATTATTGTAAATTCAAATTGACTACAAAATAATTGCAGAAAAATTTATAAAAAATATTTGTAATAACGGACAATAAAAAACACTTTTCCATAAATAATACAAATTTGTCATACGGTGAAAATGATGGTCATAAAAAACATCTTAATTAAAAGGTATTATATAAAATTATGAAATTAAAAGTGTAGTCTTTTTTTAATGAAAATAAGGATAATTTATAAGAAAAATGGAAAAGAAGACAACGAATTAAAAGAAGCAAAATAAAAAATAACCTAAAAGGTAGTACATACAATTATGAAATGTTTTTTTTAATGAAAATTAGAATAATTTCTAAGGTATATGAGCACAGACTTTCACATGACCCACAACTCTCCATTCTATCTAATAACACTGATACACTCAAGCACATATATGCTGAAAAGATAAATAATCACCAATATACGTATTTCATGCTAAACCAGCAATTATCAGTTGGTCCAGATTATCATCTCCCACACATATATACTATAAGTGCTCAGATATATATTAAGATAGACAATCTTCATACTTTAATGGACAGGCTCCAATCTACTACACACTCCAACTCTTCAACCATCCATCCAATTGAAAATCTGATGATGGAATGCCCGAAGACCACCCTGAGGCCGAGATTCTTGTCACACCCATGTTGACCTAAAGTCAATCTGAACCCCACATGTACAGGACATAATCCATTAAATACATATGCAAGGATGGGCAGACATCTCTATAATGTAATAACTGAAACACAGGCTTATTATATACCTGTGTCTATATATGTAATATAGATAGAATGGAGAGTTGTGAATGGAGAGTTGTGGGTCATGTGAAAGTCTGTGCTCATATACCCTATATTACATATATAGACACAGGTATATAATAAGCCTGTGTTTCAGTTATTACATTATAGAGATGTCTGCCCATCCTTGCATATGTATTTAATGGATTATGTCCTGTACATGTGGGGTTCAGATTGACTTTAGGTCAACATGGGTGTGACAAGAATCTCGGCCTCAGGGTGGTCTTCGGGCATTCCATCATCAGATTTTCAATTGGATGGACGGTTGAAGAGTTGGAGTGTGTAGTAGATTGGAGCCTGTCCATTAAAGTATGAAGATTGTCTATCTTAATATATATCTGAGCACTTATAGTATATATGTGTGGGAGATGATAATCTGGACCAACTGATGATTGCTGGTTTAGCATGAAATACGTATATTGGTGATTATTTATCTTTTCAGCATATATGTGCTTGAGTGTATCAGTGTTATTAGATAGAATGGAGAGTTGTGGGTCATGTGAAAGTCTGTGCTCATATACCCTATATTACATATATAGACACAGGTATATAATAAGCCTGTGTTTCAGTTAATAATTTCTAAGGAAAATGTAAAAGAAGCAAGCGTTAAATATATATATAGAAATACGTACAACTATGTTTAAAATAATAATACATACATCTATGTTTAAAATAATATTACAATTATCACTACAAAATAAAAAAATAACTGTAAAGGTGACATATAAAAACATCTTAAAAGCTACTGTATTTAATTATTAAGAAACAAAATGAAAATACTTACAAATAACAGCGGTGGAAAATTATAATATCATCCAATTGACAGTTAAAAATTCACTCTATATGGTAATATAATGTCCATATTAAATATGAAATATACAAAAATATTCTCAATATGATAAAAAAAAAAAACACTATGCTCGTCTTGCATTGGTGGTCGAGAGAGGTCAGCGCGACTACCTTGCACTTGCAGACAGTTGCTCGGGTTGCAGCTTCGCGTCCCGGCCGATGCTATGACACTTAATATAAAAAAAAATACTATGCTCACGCCGATATCAAAACCGCAAATGACAGAGAAAAGACAAAATTTTCCATTGGTCTCTCGACTTTTTAAATCTCATGGGTCATCACGATCAAAAAATCACCATTCCCATGGATTAGTCATGCCAGTGTTTTTGTTGACATGGCATTGTTTATCTAATCTTCGATAAAATCTTACCGGCAAAAAACATGTTAAGTGTAATACGTCATAACAAGAAAAATACTAAACTAACCTATATTGTCACCTTCAGCAAGATGTGGAATGATTTTTGGTATGAAATAGAAATAAATATGAATAAAATAAGATTTTGTCTATTTCTTATTTATGTTGATGATAATATGATATAACTATAAAGTCCTATCACATTCAAATATTGTTTTATTTTTAAAAGACTTTTTCGATAATTATATTTTCATATAACATTTTCTATTAACATTTTAAGAAATTCATGCTCAAGGGAAATGTGTTTGTATGTATATATCTATTACTTAAATAATAAGTGTAATAATCTTCCAGCCTATATTGGTTTATAAGTAACCATTAGAAACCAGTCAACACTTAGACAATCCCAATATAGATAACAATCAACAATGATTATATATATGTGCGTGTGTGTGTATATATGTACGTGTATACAGATGAAAATGTAGTATTGGTAATATTTAAATTTGAAACAAAATAAACATATTTTCTAATTTTATCGTAGAAAAATAAACATATTTTCTATTTTCAAATATATTAGAAATTATTAAATGATATTTGTCCTTTATTATTTTCCAAAAATTTATGTTTAATGGATCTGAGTGTGTCACATGTGCATTCAGTGTGTGTCACATTTAAGTAGAGAATTAGGCGGAAATAAATACAGTATTAGAGTCATTCAAAATAATATTTGATAAAGAAAGAATATTGCTCATTTCATGTAATTTGTATCATTGTGATGATAATAATTTAAATATTTGATTATTTTAACGATATTATTCAATATTATGTATGATTTTATTCAAAATTTATAGTTATTATCTATAGAACAAATTATTTTATTTTTCAACGTAATTTTTAAGGCAATTCATTTTAATATCAATACATTGCTTGTTTCTATTTTTTATAATAAATGAAATCTTATTTTCTATTCTCATTTTTTGATTTCGTATCATTTCGTGAAAATATGAATTTAATAAAAGAAATTATTTTGCAATTTAAAATATTAACTTGATAAATAAATAGAAATATAAATAGTCAAATACAAAAAGGCTTCATATTATCCTATAGGCTATAAAAATGGTTTTGAATGAATAAAGAATGATTCTTCTAAAAATTAATGTTATTCGTAGATCTTTTAATAAAGCATAACTTCAAATAATGAAAACGTTCTTTAAAATTTTTAAACCAAACTTACATAAAATCAAATTATTTTATAAATAATTTAATGTGATTTATACTTTGTTTTCTGTCGACATCAATAAAGTTTTATTTAACCAATTCGCTGTTAAAAAGTTACTATATTCTAATAAAATTTAAATATGTATATTATTCATTTATTTAAAAATGAAGTTTTAATAATTTTATAAAATAAATACATAAGTAGATATATACAAGACTTTTTTTTTAGTTTCATAATGGAACGAAAATAAAATACAACTCAAGTGTATTAACATTCCTTTATTTCTGCACTATACAAATGAATCCTCATTTCTTGTTTCTAATTATGAAAGGATCCCCATGTTTCTGATATTTAGGTATTGTATTTAGAACTAATATTTTATAAAATAATATTTTTAATTAAAAATTCTACTTTTAAAAGTTCAAAATGGATTTGTGCCATTAAGAGTAGACACTGATGTTCCCAGGGCTTTCAGACTTCTGATGGAATCATGGATTAAGTTATAGGTGAAAAGAAAATTAGGAAATATATAATTTATTTATTGATTAGAAAAGAAAAAATAATAGTTAATCAGCAGTTAGTGCATATAAAATTAAGGAACCACACATTAACTACATAATATTAAAAATCAAACTCATGTACTCAATAATGCCTAGGCAAAAGTTCAATACACAAGCTTTCAAAAGGTCATAGTTCACCTGAAGTCTTCAAAGTGCACATTTTGTTCATAATATATATGGAAATGTATCAAGACCAATATAAATCTGTCACATATGTTTTTTTTTTCTATTTGATTTATCAATACCTATTATGTGTTGAGCATAGGACTTTCATTAATACCATTTGCATTCCAGTCTACAACGTAACCTATAATATTGTCAAATGCTTCACAGTTTTATTAGAAATGTTTGTTATATTTGTTCAATATTTAAATATATGTATTAATGTCATTATAAGGGTCTTGAACTCAAATCTTCAAGTACCCTACATTTATCCAATTTATTTTATTCAACTGATACATATAACCACATAATGTGAAAAAGATCAATGATCTCCAATATACATATTTTGTGCTGAACCAATCAGTGCTCAGTTTATATTAAGATAGTAAATCCTTAAACTTTAATGAACAGGCTTCAATCTTCTACACTCTCCAACTCTTCGGCTATCCATTTCATAGAAAATATGAGGATGGAATGCTCTAAGCTCTTGTTGATGCTGATATTATTGGCATACTCATGTTGACCTTAACAAGGGCTTTGAGCCTTTCATTCTCAGATTTTCAATGAAATGGATGGCTGAAGAGTTGGAGAGTGCAGAAGATTAAAACTTGTCCATTAAAGTTTAAGGATTTGCTATCTTAATTTAACTGAGAATTGATTGTATATAAGTGTGGAAGATGATGATCTGGATCAACTGCTAAATGCTGGTTCAGCATGGAATATGTATATTGGAGATCATTGATTTTTTTACATGTATGTGGTTATGTGTATCAGTTGTATAAGATAAATTGGATAAATGTATGGTACTTGAACGTTCAAGAGCCTTATACTTACATTAAATTTAGTATAGACATTATACATATATTTAAATATTACATATTTAGCCTGTATTCTGCCCATCCTTTTTCTGTGTAATTAAATGGACATATTAAGGTCTTATATGTGAGGAATCAGATTGATTTAAGGTCAACATAGGTATGGAAATAATATTGGCATCCAAAAGGGCTTTGAGCATTCCATTCTCAGATTTATCAATGAAATAAATGGCTGTAGTGTTGAAGAGTATATAAGATTGAAGCTTGTCCATGAAAGTTTAAAGTTGTGCTATCTTAATATAAACTGAGCATTTTTATTGTATATATGTGTGGGATATGGTGATCTGGACCAGCTGATGAGTGCTAATTCAGCTAAATTATGTATATTGGAGATCATTGATCTTTTTCACACATATGTGGTTATATGTATGAGTTCTACAAGATAGATTGGATAAATGTAAGATGCTTGAAAATTCGAATTGAAGACCCTGATAATCATCTTTGTTCAGGAAAGAAAAAGTTTCACAAAAGTAGAAAAGGAAAATGGTATATTTTTTTTAGGATATTTTTATTACCCACTCATTTTAAAAGAAGAGATGATAAAAGATAACTTATTGATTCTAAATTAGGAAGAACGAAATAGACATTTTATTTAAAGGGTATAGTAATTAATTCTACCTTTTAAATGTAAAGTTGAATGTTTATTCATAACTGTAGTTTGCTTAGACTCATTCCTATTGTTTTGATTGGTATAAATTACTGTGTATTTAAAATCCCAGCAATAATTGAAAAGTGGCTGCAATTTTTTTTATGCTGTGGTTGACTATTTTTTTAGCAAAATATTTGTATATATATATATTGTAACCTTATATTTATTATCATAATTAACAAATATAGCTAAAAACTAAAAAAAAATATTGGCTTTATTTTCTGGTTAAGCCAAGTAAATCCCCCATTATTATTGATCAGCCATCAGAAAATATAGTCAAAGTAAAATTCAAAAGTCTCTTACATTACTGCCTATAAGAATATAAATTTTGAGAAAGTATTTAAAGATGTCTTCTGAGCAGATTTTATTAATCAATGCAAATGTAAAATATGTGTATCTGTATTATTATTATTTATTTGAAAACCATAGTTGAATTTTTACATACAAATAAAAAGCACACAGGCATAAAATTGATATTGTAGAAAGATATACAGAATAGGATATAATAAATCCAACATTACAAAACAGTTCTACAATAACTGTAAAATAATAATTACAAATGAGATTGTATTTAGCTAAAATAGTAACATTAACAGTTCACTTAAAATAAATATGTGTGCGTGCATGAAAATTAAAGTGTTTAAAACTTCATCAATTTAAAAATTATAAAACTAGTCAATTAAGTTTAGTATTGCACTTCGATTAGGAAGTATTTATTAAAATAAATTTATATAAACAAATATCTGAGAACTTTATGGGGCTTTTATAACTTATTTGTTAAATAAATAATGGTAAAATGTATTTTCAGTCAAATCAATGTGATATGATTGAAAAATTTGCACAGGTGAAATGATTGAAAAATTTTATATTTTTTTAATTTATTTTCTTTCAATGTCTGGAAAATTTAAACATTTCAAATAAAACCAGACAAGTTTTGATTATCTGCTTTTCCATATCACCATAGCAGGGAAAAATTTTCCCAACAAAGACTAAAAGCTTTGTGTGTGAAATGATGACTAATTGAGATACCAGCTGACCAGAGACTATATATATATATATAAATAAGTGCTTGGGAAAATTCAGGCAGTCTTTGTAAAATTACAGTGCATTCAAGATATGATCAAATTACATTTTAAAATAACCATTTTGACCACCTTTTTCATGGTGTCAGAGTAAACAATCTTATTCAAGACATTTTGACAGCTGTTAAAATATCATCTCCTCAAACTAAAATGGATAAACAATGTTATCAGGGATTATCACTAAATACCATTTTCATCAAAATTCAATTTACTACTTTCAACTACTAATGAAAATTTTGGAATATTTCTTGCAGGATATTTATCATCAAACCTTCAAAATAATTGTGAATGAACACATTTGGAAACTATGGATTACCTTATTACAGATTACTGAAAAGTAATACTTTATACAATAAATCTAAATCTATATATTGAATCTCACTTTAGGATAAAATGCTTAATTATTAATGAGAATCAACATAGTTAATTTATCTATGAGTTATTTATTTATTTGCTAGGTCTTATTAATTGTTAAAATAGCCTGAACTATACATAGCAAAATAAATTAAATATATTTAAACCAAAGGATTAATAATTTACTACTTTCAAAGTATGTGATAAACACCAACCATAGGGATATTAGTTTACAAGTGTTCTCTAAAGAATTAAACTGCTCTTTTTACTTAAAAACCACAATTCAACATCATTTTTTTTTAATAATGAATTTAAGGTTCTAAATACCACAATATGTGAATATGATGAATGTCATAAATTGATCAGTGGATATTCTAAAATGGATTAATGTGCTAACTATACAATCAGAATAGGATTACTAAATGTGTGTTGTTGTTTTTTTGAAAAATCATTATATTAAATGTCACTGAAGATTAAACGTACAAAAGAAATAACCTTGTGCATCTAATTTAATATCTAACACTTATGTTCAAGTATTGACAGTAAATAATAAACATCGGAATACTCTGCAAAGTGAAAATATTTTCATAGGATAATTTTCATCTGTTCACAACCTGTAGGATTACAGTTTGAAGAATTACTTAAATAAACATTGTTTATAATTGTTGAATTATTTAGTTTATAATCATTGAAAGTACAGCTAACAACTTTATATATTTTATTAATGCTATTGGGTATGAATGTATTATATGTTATTTACATTGTATATTGGTGTCAGATTGCATTTAGTTAAACTAACATATAAACTTATGTAAATCTATTTATGTTTAACTTACTTTAGGTTTTATTAGATGTTAATTTCAGCCTCTGATTTATAAGTAGCTAATAATCTTTGTGCAAGTGATTAAATTACTAAGAGATATTTATTTGTACAGCTCTATGATAGTTGTATAATTTTAAAATGCTACACTATACAATAAGGCATTCAGAAAATATAAATAAAATAAATTGTCTTTGTTAGTCACTCCTAACTAATTATTTAAACTTTGAGTAATATAAGAAGCATAACAAGTTGTTCTTGTAAAGGATATGAATATATAATAAGTAAAGCTATATATTTTGTATATCATTTAGGAGTCTTATGTCAATAATTTTACTTACTCTGAAAGAGTGAAAGAATTAGCCAGGTTTTTATAGAATGAAGTTGATAGTCTAATGTTTATTATTACCAAGATAATTAAGTACATTATAAAATATATTTATCCTCCTGTATGTAAAAATAGGTTTTGTTTTATTTCTTTGCAACATTTGCACACATAATCATAACCCAAGCTCAGCTTATTCTAGAAGAACAAACATTAATATTTATTGATTATTGTTATAGAATTTTGTTATTAAATTAGTTTGGTATTGTTTGTTTGTAATTTTATTATTTTGTTTATATACTTGTTATTTGTAATAAAGCAATTGTTATATTGAAATACATATGTATGTCACTACTGAAATCATCAGTCTCTGTTTATATTGAAATAAAAGGTCATACTTTTAATCTATTAAATTGCATATTCATTTATTATATAGAGTATATGAGCACATACTTTCATACGACCCACCACTCTCCTCTCTATCTCATAACACTGATACACTTGAATACATGTATGTTGAAAAGATAAATAATTACCAATATATATATATATCATGCTAAACAAGCAGTCATCAGTTGGTCCAGATTATCATCTCTATACATATATGCAATAGGTACTCAGATATATATTAAGATAGCCAATCCTCATACTTTAATGGACCGGCTTCAATCCACTCCACCCTTCAACTCTTCAATCGTCCATCCAATTGAAAATCTGCTGATGAGGGTGGCCTTTGAGCATTCCATCATCAGATTTTCAATTGGATGGACGGTTGAAGAGTTGGAGGGTGGAGTGGATTGAAGTCTGCCCATTAAAGTATGAAGATTGACTATCTTAATATATATCTGAGCACTTATTGCATATATGTGTAGAGATGATAATCTGGATCAACTGATGATTTCTGATTTAGCATGAAATACGTATATTGGTGATTATTTATCTTTTCGACATATATGTGTTCAAGTGTATCAGTATTATGAGATAGAATGGAGAGTGGTGGGTCGTGTGAAAGTCTGTGCTTACATACCCTATATATTACATATTTTGATACAGGTATATAATAAGCCTGTATTTCAGTTATTATATTCATTTATTAAAATTTATACGCCATTTATTATTACTATTGCTTTCTCAAATACAAATTAGTAGGGTAGAGCGATGTGCAATAAAATTCCCTTTTTACATTCGTTATATCTAGAATAACTTATTAAATTTAAATCTATATTTTTTTTAAAAAAATGTTTTTAATGAAATGATTAAGATTGATTTATTTAATAACCCTGAGATAAATAATTAATAAAATATAATAACACAACAAAGGTCCCCCCCTTTTTTTTTTAAAAAATATGTTTTTCAATATTATCAAAAAAAAAAAAATTCCTTTCTCTTTTTTCTTTTCAAAAATTTTTTTTTTTTACCAAAATAAAAATATATATACATTAATAAACAAAAAACCCCCATTTTTTCATTTTTTTTTCTTCATCAAAATTTTAAATTAAAAAAAATTAAAAAATAAAAAAAAAAAATATAAATATAAAAATTTTTATTTTTTTATTAAAATAAATTTTTTTTATAAATAATTAATTGAATATTACATTTGAGTTAGGAATGAGAAACGGTTAATTAAATTGCTAACTTTATTTAAAATAGATATTATTTTGCATCAAAGTACTTATTTACACTAGAAAAATCAACAGAATATATATGTTTAAAAATTCAGTAAGACTATTATCGTACATTTACAAGAATACCCTGAGAAATTTATTTATCTTAAATTTTATATATTATTAAATTTTGGAATATTGTTAACATTTATTTTATATAGAAAATAAAATATGCATTCATTTTAATTTACCGTCGTTAGTGTTGAAACAGTCAGATTTGCTTTGCAGATCTTCGTTTCACCTTTTCTCACATCTTTCCTGCCCTCATACCTTAGTTTAAGCCCCAATGTATAGTAGTGTGTCTGTAATACGCTTATATGCCGAAAATCCCGCCTAATTTTAAACCACGAGTAAAGCGCTCGTGTTATATATATATTTCTAATTCCCAGCAGAAATAACTAATATAAATTATATGTATGTACACGTAAAGATATTCGTTTAAAAAGTAGGTTATATAGGTCGTATTTACTGCTGTATATTCATTTTAAAACTTAAGTTAAAATAATATTTTGTTATTTAAAATTATTTCTGTTTAAATCTATTCATAAAAAAAAATATTACATTCGTAATATTTGTTTTAGTTTAAAATAAAATTATATTCATCTCATAAGTAGATTTAAACATTAAAAACTAAAAAAAGTAAATAAGTTGTTATTTTAGATTTTAAAATCACGCCATCAAGTTTATGTAAAAAGTAAATGAGGGTTGGTCAGAAAACAATAGTTTTAATTAATATATTCTAGTGGTTTATCAAGAAATACAGCAGATGTCCACCCATTTAAGGTATTTTTAATTAGCGAAGCTTTTTCTAAAATGAAATTAAAGTTTTAATCGGAATATCTACAAGGTAATTAACAATAGTAAAATTAATTATGACATTTGTTAAATTCTTTGGATGTTTGGATAAGTTTAATTACAGCATCGATTAGATAACAAATTTTTTGGGGGGTATGTGTTATGCTGCAGGGCAGTATTATTGTACAGCTCTCATATATATAAGGCTGGTTTTATTTTAACAAGCAGTGTGAACAACTAAGTTGTGAGAATGGACAATTAGTCTTCAAGCAAATTGTTATTAAAGTCAGAAATTAGTTGCCAAGTAAATTTTAAAGTATTCAATTATATTTGTGAGTTAAAAAGCTATTTTGTAAAAGTTAAATTTGCTGAGAATTAAGAATTTATTCCACTATAAGAAACTCAAGCCAGTTGTATTCGGAGAACTGCACACCCCAGCCTTTAACGAAAAATTGAAAATGTCAAAGTAGAGCCAGCAAGAAGGCTATTTTCCTTTCAGAAATGGCAATCTGCTGCATATCATGCCATCTGATGCCTTCATGTAAGAAACCCTAAAAACAGCCACCACTATTGAATCTGTGAACTTTGAATCAAAAGTTACTGCCAAATTCTTGTCAATGCTTCTGCCATCAAACTAGAAAAGTCTCCATATGAAAATGCATTTAAATGCCCTAATTCTGATGAGGTAACCTAATTAACCCAAGAGTTCTTGTGAAATTATATTCCTTCACATATGCTATAGCTAATTTAATTTGTTTTCTATCCTAAAATGTTTTTTTTTTGTAAAATTTCTATAACTTACTGTGCTCTGTCTCTATACTTGGGTTAATATTTTGTATTTATTAATCAGTTTTCTTTTATTATGATGGTGTACCAGTATAGCCATCGATCGAGCAAATTACTCCTTCTCTTTGTGTTAAATTAATATGTTGCTGATTAGCATGTTTTAATTATAAATTGGTCCTATTTTAATATCTCATTAAATCACTCATTCGAGGGCTATCTTAATATCTTTTAATCATTAAATAATTTTGCATTTAAAAATCCACATATCTATTTGTTTTAACATAATGTGAGTATATGTGCAAGGTTAATGAGTAAATAGTATACAAATGTGTGATTGCATATTAATTCCTGTCTTATTATAAAACCTCGTAATTATGCATTTTCCCATTTTAAATATGTTTTATTGTCTTTTGATTAATTTCCAAAACTTATAATTTTGAGATCGAGAATGTACAGACTTTCTTAAAATAAATATTTGGGAATTGATTAGGCACCTTATTAAACTAAAATGAGTCCTTTTAAAAGATTTTATGTATTTTGTTCGAGTGTTGCTGGTAGGTGTATCTGATGTTTGAGACCGCTTCGTTTCTTCAAGGGCTTTAAATGGCTAAGACTGTTTCCCCCTTTTTTTTGTTCCTGTGGTTCCCAGTTAGAGTGTGTACTAGAATCTTTACACCTGGGAATTCTATGCAGTTGTCAAGCAGTCACTAAGTACTTGGATGAGTTCAGACTTGGGCTGCCATGTGACACAACTTCCAATGAATTTATGGCAAGACATCCCATATATTATTTTTCTTATTTATTGATTAGTTATTTTATTTTGCAAAGCTCCGTGGTTTCAATGTACCACACCGTCCATCCTTTACATTAAATCCTCACTAGCACCACCGATCTCTTAATATAAATTTAGTTATTTTCATTGATTTGCGCATCTTACTCACATCCCTTATGTTATGGCTTAATGAGTATCAGTCCATTCTATTCTTGAATTCAATAAATGTTTTATTGAAATCTTTACTATCTCAAATTTTTTAATTCAATAATTTATTATATTTACTCAAAGCACCTCTCATATCTTTGCAAACTCTCTTTATAAATTTTACTTAGGCACATTATCGTAATGTTATTGCATTAACCCGAGGTATAGAGAATTAATTAACCAGCCATTATGTAAATTTGACTGATATTTTGTTTCAACAAACATTTTTAATTATTCAACGTCGCTGTCTTATATACACAGTCATTGCACATATATATTTATTAAATCAATAAACCTTTTGAATTTTACTGTTTATTTTGATTCAAATTATTTACTTTCTTGATCCACACCACTATCTCAGTCTACATCACTTTTATATATATATTTTATACCATCCATAGATGTTAGTTAGCAAACCTAAATTTATATTGTAGTATAGAGTCTTTTGTTTCTTCCTGACCACCGACACTGATAAAAAGGTTATATTATTAATAGCATCAGATGTGTTATCATGTAGGGGACACTGTGTGGATTAGACTTTGGATTTGAACTTAGGATTTCCGGAAAGCTGGGTTTAAATTCTACAGTGTTAGCAAGATAGAGGAATCTGACATTACAGTGTATAACCAGTCCTAAACTCACTTCACATTAAAATGCACAATTTCAACCCGTTTATTTCCCTACATGAATGTAATTTGAACATTGGATTATAATATTTATTCGCATGTGGATATTTACAATCACATTTAACTCCTATATATACTGTATTAGAAGGGTATTGTGATACATTGATTAATGTATATACCAGTTTTACATGCTTAGGATGTAGAGTTGGAACATGTGCTAAACTTTTTTTATTTAGTTTTCAGACAAATGTACAATTTCTATTTTAGGTAGTTATCTCACTTCTCATACAGCTAGACATTCACTTATTTGCTAGTAGTCATAAGCAAGAAAGAAGGACTAATCCTATCAATATTCAATTAACTTAAGAGTTTACAGCTTTTAAAATATTTAATGTGTGATAATTAGTATGTTCACAAAAAAGGTCATATTTTAATATTTATTTTTATTCCTGCCTAGCGTGTAATGATATTGAAAGCCTACTAGGCAGTAATAAAATTAAATATTAAAAAAATTATCTTTTCAGTGAGTACATTTATTAATTACCAGATATTACATTTGCTCAGAAAATAATTTTAATTACGAAATATGTAATACTAAGAATTTGAGCATATTTCACCTAACAAATCTGCCCAAATACATTACTAAAACAATTTACAAGCAAGATTGTCATGGAATTTGGAAAAAAAACTATAAATAATACTCATTTTTTGTTATATTTATTATAAGTGTGTTTCACAATCTCTTTTGTATTAATTATTTAATTCATGGCTATATGATATTTTTAATAAGTACAGATTAACATTTTCTTACATTTCAAACTTTCACTGTAGCCATTGGAAAATATATCCTAATGAACCTTAATGCGTATTTCACTTTAATAAGGTGTCTTGAGTAGGTCAAAGCAAATATAAGTCATCAAATCCTATTATTCTGTAACTTATTTGAAATATATTTCTTAAATTTGCACTTATCAGTAGTATACTTTTAGCAAACACTTATTTTATATCAATCACTTATTACACATTATATAAATGATTGTTAATTAATGATCTTTCAACAGGTAAGAGATTATGTATTTTTAATCTTAGATATATGTGCAATTACATGAAATTAATAAGTAAAAACAGCTTTTAATTAATCTATTATAGGAAAAATTTCTTCAACAACCTCAGGAGGGATCTGCCAAGAAGTGAGCATTTGAATTGTTTCCCATTCTTGATTGAATTCCTACTTAAGAATAGCTAGATACTTATTAATCAGCAGACCACTTGAGCTTAAATCCAGATCCTGCTTTAAAATTAAAAAAGTTTTGTCTTGACCAGTCTGAGTTTGAATTGTCGTGTGTATGGCAGGGAGATGCCCAACCCATTACATGTGTATAAAGATTTTTACTATAATGCACAAATATTTTAATTGCCTTAAATCTATAATGATTTATTGTTTTTTCAATGAAATAATTAATTCGCAAATAATTGATAATTTGATCTATTTTCAGTTGAAAATTAAATTTGAATAAATGTTATGCTAAAAATGCGTAATGATGGAATTATTTAAAAAAAAAACACACATCGTTAAATATCATGATAATTTAGTTGATGAGCAATAATGAGTTTTCCTGTTTCTTTAAAATTATATTTTTAAAAACTGTGTTGTGGATTTAATTGAAATTATTCGCTTCTTGTCGTTGCTCTTTGGTATTAGTATTCGAAAGTAAGTTTTAGGTTTCTCTTTTATAACCAGAAATCAAATTAAGTGGATGTGATAATTGCACACTAAATAAGCATTAGAGCACTATTAGGTATTTAAATACTAACAAAATATTTAAATTATATTATGAAGAAAATGCTAATATTCTGTTTCCTTATTTTGTCCTGCTGGAAATTAGCTGTTTAGAATTTTTTTTCTTAGTTTCTTTCCTTCTTTCCCCCCCTCCAAATCCGACGTTTGTTTGCATCTTCATTCTGAAAAGAGAATATAAAAAATTCTTAAAAGTAATTATATAACACATTGTACAGGCCTAAACTTGCATTTATATATGTAGGGTTCGAACTCAGACCTTCACACAACCCATCACTCCCAGTGCCATCTCATATTGCTGACCTACCTGATCACACACGTTGAAATGGTAAATAATCACCAATATACATATTTCATGCTAAACCAGCAATCATCAGTTGGTCTAGATTACTATCCTCACATATATATATATAATCAGTACTCAGCTTTATATTAAGATAGCCAATCTTTATACTTTAATGGACAGGCTTCAAACTATTCCAATTCGCAATTCTTTTGCCTTCCATTTCATTGAAAATCTGATGATGGAACGTTCAAAGTAATGATATAAAGTTTGTTATCGTCATCACTCATCACATTGCTGATTGGGATAGAATGGCAGACTGTGAATCTAAAGGTCTGTGGGTCATGGTCCAGTTCAGTCACTGCTGGTTGGGGGAGAGTGGCAGAATTTGGAACTAAAGATCTCTTGGCTCATGTTTCAGATCAGGCACTGCTAATTGGGGTAGAGTAGCAGACTCTGGAGCTAAAGATCTATGGTCATAGCCCACTCAGTAACTGCTCTTTCTGGAGTTAAAACTAATTTGAATTTTTTTTTGGTAAGACTTGGTGGAGTTGTAGTCACCTTCACTAGAGATCAAGATCCCCAATCATGATCCAATGCTATCATTTTGGGGGCTTGAATTTTTTATAAACCTTCAAACAATAAACCAGTCAGTTATTTTTCTCTGCATGGTTTGTCCTGTTATGTAGAGATAGACCCAAGAAATCAAGAATCTTAGATTGTGACCAGTTCTGTCTTTTATGATGTTCAAATTTTTTTATGAACTGAGAAACCAATGTAATTTTTTTTTCTGTCTTATTTTTACTTTCATTAAAATAGCTAATAATATTTTTTTTTTGGTGTTGTTACTACCATGATAGAGTTGTGAGCTCATAAGTGGAAGGTTTCTGAGTCTATCTCAAAGGAAGGGGGAAAAGCATATCATTTATATCACTTGAATGGAACTGTAGTGCTTACATTAATGCTAGAACATCATAGTATCTATTATGTGACTACTCATATGATTACTTATTTATAACAACTTCATTACCATTTTATTTATTTATTTAAATATTTTTTCTTTGTTCTTAATGATTCCATGGGATTGCTATAAAAGTTGAGATAATATGACAACTGCATACAATAGTTACATCATCAGTTGGTCCTATTAACCTAATAATTCATGATTTCACTTCTCTGGTGGTGTTAAAGTATATTTCTTTATGCAAAACTGGTGTGAAATAATTTTATTTTTTATAGAATAAAAAGAATGCTAAAAAATAATATTTTATTTGAAATAATGCTTTTTGAATCAGTGGCTCAATTTTGATATAACCATTATACTTAATTCTTATTGCAATTAATAAAAAGTTCCAAACTTACTGTACTCAAAACTTTGATAACATCCATTCTAGTTAAATACAGCAATGATTATTATCAATAATGTATTAATCTAGAAATTATCACATTATTCCTGAACCATATTTATAATTTAAACTATCATCATTACTACAGTTAGTCTGCTGGCACTCATAACTTTGACATTGTCTATGTCAGATAGATCATTAATGAGTATTACCAATCGTTTATTTGATTATAGATTATTATATCATTTTTAGTCCAGATATAAGCTTTAAAACTCACATTAAAGATTAATGTTTGCTTTTAATTAATCATAAACATGTGGAATAATTCAATTTCATCTGTCTTTTCATGTAACATCTTTTTTAAATATATTTAAATTTTCCAATCCATCATATATTTTTAAAACATGAATAAATGGCATCTGAACCAGATAAATGATTCCAAGATGCATTTTATGTTGAACCAGCACTCTTTATTTGGCACATGGGTTACAAATTTATATATCTCTCTTCATTACTTGTCAAGTATTATCAATGCCATGTGAGTGAAAAAAGTTTGGCAATTGTTCATCAAATTGCAATTACTATGTATTAATAAATATTGTGTAATCATAAGAGTGATTGTGGCCTTGACCATCTGGCAATTGTTGGCTCAGCATGAATTGCACCTTGACAGTCATTTATCTTCTTCACTAATGTTTCAATAATGTGTCGTGGAGTTAAAAGTTTAAGTATATGTTTAAAAAACCTTCTTATGATAGAGTTCACTAATCTTTTTAAAGTTCTTTGCACTCTTAAATTTTTTAATTTCACTATCATATCCAATGTCATCTATCATATTTAATTTGAAAAAAAGATTAAGAATAGGTAGTTGATAATAATCTTGATGATTTTCGTTTCTATCATTAAGAAATATTTATTAGAAAAATAGTTTGAAGTTTTTCTTTCATTAATGAATCTCAAGTCTGTTTTCTGTCTTTTGCTTTTCAGCAATTTAGTAATCAGTCAATACAATGTACACACATCACGTGTTCATCCCGAAGACTTTAAATACTAAAATATTATTATTTGCAAAATTATTTATATTTTAAGTTTATACATTCTATAATCGAAATACTGAATGTAGCACTAACATTGTGTTTTATGAATAAAATATTGTATATGCTATACAATTTCAGCAAAGTCATTACCTATATACGTATTACAGTAATGTACTTTTGGGTAAATTGAATTCAAAATACCTATTCTCTGATGTCATCAGTGATGCAAAATTCAAGATGGCTGCCCCAAAAAATTTTTTAAAAAAATTTTCCCAATCGTTATAGTGAATAATCGATTGTAAATCAAAGTACTGGATACAAATTGATGATGATCACTATTGCAAAATATCACTAAGTAGCCAAGTGCTAAGTGAGGTCTAGGTGTATTAACAACTTAATTAACCAATCAATTTTTAATTAATCCATCTAAATATTGTATATAACTCATTAAAAGTTTGTGTTATGGTTCTAAATACTAAAATTTTAGACTAAATCATTTTAAGGTTGTATTAAGCAATAATAAATCATCACTAACTAATCAATTATTATTTCTTGATCATATTTACCATTTTTCCTAGCTATTTTTACCTGTATTCAAACAGATAAAAAATATGAATAACAGTTCACATTTTGAACTAATAAATTTAAGATTATGAAAAATACAAAAATTCTATTTTTAAAAAAGAAATCATATATCAGATTGCATTATAAAATTAGTGATAATCAACTATTATAAGCAAAGTAGATGGTTTAGGATAAAATAATATTGATAGTTTTGATTTTTATAAAAAAATACTATTTACTGCACAAAATAGAAATAATTTTAGCTAAAATTAATGTATATATATTTATATAATAACTATAATAATACTCAAAGCTAAATGGTTTGTAAGTAACCATTAGAAACCAGTCAATACTTGGACAATTCCAATATAGGTAACAATCAAGAATTTCAAACTGTTATCAAGGCAAAACACTTTTTAGCAATTAATGGTTCCATATGTTTATATAGACACCAAAGATTGCAATTTGATCACAAGGATTGAAATTATTGATAGAAAGAAGTTTAAATAAACTTCCTTAAACAGATAAATATAACTGTTCTGAATGCAGACTAATAAACCCATTTAGTCTTGAGCTTTATTACAGTTATTATTTAAATAATATTTGAAATACCAGGCATTCTTATACTCGGAGCCTAATTGTAAATATAAGGGATTCGAACTCAGGCTTTCAAGCCCCTTCACTATTCACATTATCTCATACTACTGACACACATAACCACACACATGCAAAAAAGATAAATAATCACCAATATATGTATTTCGTGCTAAATCAGCACTTATCACTTGGTCCAGATTACCATGTCTCATACATATATATAATCAGTGCTCAGTTTATATTAAGATAGCAAATCCTTACGCTTTAACAGGAGCAATTTGAAAATTGTAATTGCAATTTGTAAAGTTACAATTGACTATTTATTAGTCTGCATTTAGAATAGGTTATATTTACCTGTTTAAGAAGGGTTATTTAAACTTCTTTCTATCAATAATTTCAATCTCTGTGGTCAAGTTGCAATCTATATAAATATGTAGGACCATTAATAGACATGGGATTCCATTTTATTGCTAAAAGAAGGTTGCCTTGACAACAGTTTGAAATTCTTAATTATTATCTACATATGGATTGTCTAAGTGTTGACCGGTTTCTAATGATTATATATATATGTAATAAATAAAGATTGATATCTGTATTCGTTTCACAATATATGTAATATATATATATGTGTGTATTAATCTATTATTAAGAGTGATTATCTCTCCAACAACTGTGTATATAACATTAACATATACATAAATCTTTTGTTTAACTGCCAAATAGTCCAGCAAGTTCTTTTTGATTGCAATTTAGTCATTATATGGGTGTCACTGTTTCACATTTGCACTGTTTTAAATTTCTTTCTCACAGTTGTTTTTTTGCTCACAGTTGTTGTTGTATAAACTTATCTTTTCTGTAAATTCTTCCATTTCAGACAAAATGGATTCACTTTGATTGTTTAGTTGTTAGACCATGAGTTTTTGGTGAGATGTTAATGCTACTTATACTGTAGTTGGAGAAATCCATTCTCAGTATGTGAGGGGGACCCTAAAATAACTCAAATTGTTCTTTGGTAGATATGTACATGTTTTTGACATTAGATACCTCTTGCAGGGATCTTTTTGCATCAATGTGCCAAAAGACACCTCTATGTGAAATTATGGTACCATGTAGCACTTTTTTTTTGTTAGGTGCATTTCTTGTATTTTTCAATTTTTGTAATGGTTAATAGCTGGAACAATATGAAATTCTGTTTTTTTGTAGGGAAAATAGTTGTAATGCATGAAACAGATTAAAAGCAAGCTGCTCTAGGAAAAACCCATGTTTATAAGTGGTTTAATCAAAGGTATCAAATTTACCACACCCCAAAAAGCATGGTGAGTGAATTTCAACGTAAAAGCAATGGTGATTATTTTTAGGGGGATACAACTGGCATTGTTCACTCAGAATTTGTCTATAACAACCAGGCATTTAAAACCTACAAGTTCTGAAAAGTTTGTGCATTGTGGTAAAATGTAAATATCTTATTTTTTGACAAAGTAAGGAATGCAAACATTACTACAACAGTGTATCAGTGCATAAAGCCATAAGTGTGAAATAATTATAAATTAAATTCAGCATGACCCAGCTTAACTATCAGCCATATTATCTGAATTTTATGTTGTGTGGTTATTTTGTATTCTCCTGAATGAAAAAATGTCTCTCTCTTTTTTTTTTGTGAACTTATATGTGGTGGAAAAAAAAACTAGCACAGGCATTAAAAGACATCACTTTGCAAAAGTTTTTGGACTCCTTCAAAAAGTTAAAAACACACTTAGATCAGAGCATTGCATTCAGTGGACTATACTTTGAAAGGGATTCAATTTGTAATACCTAAAAATAAAAGTAAAATTTTTTAAATACAAAATCTGTTATTTTGGGGTTCTTTTTTTATATTAACATATATTTCAAACTGTAACTATTTTAGTTATATTACATTAAATTTAGTATAGACAATATTCCACCTCTATTGCTAAAAGGAGGTTTCCTTGACAACAGTTTGAAATTCTTGATTATTATCTATATTGCGATTGTCTATGTTTTGACTGGTTTCTATATACATTGAAATAGTAAATAAAAATTAGCATAGGTAAAAAGACTTATGGTCATCAAAGGTAATATTAATTGAAAAATGCAATAGTATTTAAATAAATGAAACATATAGAATGCTTATCTAATATAGTAGTAATAATAAGGAAATCAAGTCATACATTATGTGACTTAATGCTAGCTAAAATCATAATACTTGAATAAAAAATATAGAGAGATTCAAGATGCCATTTAGTTTGGAATGAAATATATAATAACGAAATCCTTTGGTTTATTAATATATAGCTTAAATTATAAAGAGATTTTATTTGAATTTAAACCATGTTTTTAATTAGGTAATAAATATTTGAACTTTTCTACATTATTAAAAGTATTTATTCCACAAGTATCTTATTAATTTATATTATTTAACTTTGTAGGAACTTTCTTACAGATTTCATTTCCAGTTGCAATGTATATAAAAATGTAAATGAACAATAAATAAATGAATGTAATAATTTAATTACTAATGATAATGGAAAATCCCCCAAAAGCGATTATAATAGCACAAATATTGCTAAATAAATACGTATTTTGCAAAACATCACCCATAAATATTTAAATATTTATACATAAAGACCTTTTTTAATATGAATTAAGAAACAAATAAATATACAAACTAAGATTATCATTTGTAAATATATTCTTTTTGTTTTGTTTACTGTTTACTTTAACTTTTTCTTTTTGGCAATGATATATTTTATTGTATACTAAACAAACACATGTGTTCTTAAAACATAAAGTATTTATAATATATATATATTATCTGGTAAACTTTTCTTTTCTATACACAAGGAATGCCTATCATGTTGTAACTCCAATAAAAGAATATTATGTACAACAAAATTTTACATTTTATGTCAACACACAAAAATAATTTATAGTTCAAAATCTTTTTTATATTCTTCTGAAAATCCCACAACATGTTCTGTTGTGAAGATAGACACCATATGAAATATATATTTATTTCAACTTATTAGCATTTCATTAAAATGATCAATTTTGATGACCTGTTTTTATTTTTAATGAAGTATTTCATAATTAACATTTTATAACATTTAATACTGCTTTATTTATGTAATAGAAACAACAGCTGTTAATTTCTTCAAAATATCCTTATGAAGTATATGGTAGCATTTAATTCTGATATTTATCACAATGAGGTGATTTTTATCAGGTGTATGCTTTATAAGATTTGTTTTTAAAGTAATAGTGCCTCAAACCTAATCAGAGATGGGTACATTCTATCATGAAATCAAATAAAATGCTTAAATATTAAATCTTAGGTTTAATAACTATAATAATTTAATTTTACAATTGACTTTTAAAATTTAATCAACAAAGTATTATGGCAGACAATACTATTTTATTGTAGCATTGCTTTCTACTACCCAATTTATTTAATCATATTTAGGCATATTGTGAAACTTAATGTATATTGTTCTGAACCAACAATAAGTGCAGAAATAACAGTGGTTTTGTGATAAAACCAATAGAGAAAAGCCATCATGATTAGTAGAATGAATTCTACATCTTTACTACTTGGATCTTATGTAATGAAAATAATAACAATAACATTTTCAAAAATAACATTTTATTTTGTTATGTATTATTTGTCTTTTCTGCATGTGTGTGATCATGTGTATCAATAGTGTGAGATAGTGTGTATGGTTGTAGTGACTTGAAAGTCTGTGTTCAAATCCCCTATATTTATGTATGCTGTGGAAAGTTTTTTTTTATATTCACTTAATTTTTTGAATCACTGTTGAATGATCTTTTCTGATTTACATGAGAAATATATTAATTATCATATTTCAAGTAAGACTCTTTAGATGGCACTTCAATTCTCTGATAATCAGGAAATGGGAGGATAGGATTTTGAAGTAATGAAAAGAGCATTTACTAATATAAGATGGAAGGAGAAAAAATATATAGTGGAGCTCCTGAAAATGATTTGATGATTCTGAATTGGAAATGAATAACAGATAATAAGAAATCAATAAATTACAATTGTATAAATAGCTTTTAGTTAAAAGAAATATTTATCCTGAGGTTAAGAATGTCTGCACATATGAGGGGGATCCAAAAAGAACAAATCATTCTCTGGTTTGTGTGCCTATTTTAGTATAAGCTTCAACTGTTACATACTTCTTACAAGAACCCCTCTGCATCAATCAGTCAAATGACAACCATGTGAAATCATGGGACCATGTAACACATTGTTTTGAAAAGTTCATTTTGCATTTTTGTCAATTTTTTTATAATAGCTGAAAAGTTTGACAATGTAAAATTCTGTTTTTATTTACAGAAAACAACAAGGAAAAAAGTTGTATTGCTTGAAACAGATTCCAAAAATGCTGATCTTTCAAAAACACAAGTTTATGAGTGGTTTAATTGAAATGTTAAATTTACCATGACCCTAAAAAGTGTTGTAAGTGACGTCCAAAGTCAAAACAATGCTGATTTTTTTATGCAAATAGCATTTTTCTCTCATATTTAGTTGGTAACAGTTAGGCATTTCATCTGCATGTTCAAAACATTTACATGATGTGATAAAATGCAAACATCCTGTTTTTTGATGAAGAAAAGAGTGCAAACTTCACCCCACAAAATGTGATCTTGCAATGCTTGAATGTGAAACACTTTTTAAATAAATTCAGCATGATCCATCTTATTTATTACCCATATTTGCTCGATCTTACTTCGTGTGATTTTTTTTTCAATCTCTCGAATGAAGTGATGGGGAAAAAATGACAGAGACCTTAAAAGGCATCACATTGCAAGTATTTTCAAACTACTTTGAAAAATGAAAAACACATTTAGACTGGTGTATATTGAAAAAGATTAAATTTATAACATTTAAAAAAAAAATAAACATTTTACAATCACAACACATAAATTATAGCTCTTCAGTACAAAAACTCTATGTTTGACTACTTTATTAGTAAATCCAATAAATATAACTTTAACAATAATGTGTTCCTGTTCAGGATTGCATTGGAAAATATTAAATAACATTGTAAAAAGACATTCTGAAGCATGTATAGTAATTTATAAATGTAGGGGATTTGAACTCAGTCTTTCAAGTACCCATCAACTATTTACACTATCTCAGGCCACTGATACCCATGACCACACACATGTAGAAAAGATAAATAATCAACAATAGTGTATTTTGTGCTAAGCCAGCACTAATCAGATGGTCCAGATTATCATCTCTACACATATATATATAATCACTGTTCAGTTATATTAAGATAGCAAATCTTCATACTTTAATGAATAGGCTTCAATCTACTCCAATCTCCAACTCTTCAGCCATCCATACCACTGAAAATCTGATGATGAAAAGTCCAAATCCCTTGAAGTTGATTCTTTAGCATAATCAAAGTGCAGTGGAGATAGGGCTAATGCAGCACAAGCTAAAGTAAGCAGAAGTAATTGATTTAAAAAAAACTATTATTAAAGTTGTTCACTAGATGTTAACTTTTTTAAAAAAAAATTATATATGAAAATTTGATGTTAAGTATCCCCTTCCCCCTCTGTAATCTCTTCCCCATTCTTTTGCAGAAAACTAATAATTAAATTTGAAATTTATTTTATAAATATTTCGAATTTACATTATTTTTGATTATTAGGGGTGGGGATATTGCTAAATTCAATCCGTTTGCTATTTTTTAATTCATTGATGCAGTATTTAAATTTTTGATTTATGTCAAATGTTTTTCCTTTTTTTTAATTTCTCATTTTATTTCTTTTCATAGATGAATAAACCACTGACCTAGATTTTATCCAAATTTAGAAATTAAAAGCATTTATAGTCTTTATATATATCTCATGAAAACAGACATATCGTACTAAATAGTAATTTTATTAAAATTAATATTATCCCAGTTATCTAATGACATAAATAGATAATTAATATATGGCAATTAGATCTAAAATATAATAATAGTTAAACAAGGTAATCGAGATAGTGTGTATGCGCGCGCGTGTAATGGACGAGGACTGTAAAAAAAAAAAAATGTACTTTTGGCTTTTCAGAATACAAAGCTTTTAATTAATGGCTTCATTTTCTTTAGTTCTAAAGATACTACTGGAGTTTGAACTATGAGTCAAATGCAGAAAGTAATAATGCTGTTATCTATGAATAAAGAAAAAAACGGGGTTAAGAGATAAATGCAACCAATAAGCAATCTGATAACAAACTGCTTTATTTTTTGAATCTCCATTTATTATATATGCAATTCAGTCTTTAAGAGCAAGGCTATTCATTCTTATGTGTCCCATGAACTGCATTAAAAAAATGTTTATTCTAGGACTGCACCCAAAACAAATATAGAATTAATTATATGCTAATCACATGTACATTCAACATGAATGCTCATAGCCTATGTATTGGATCAGGTTATATTTGAAAATTATTTAAATGTACAATGAAATAAAAACACCAGGCAATAAAATCAACATCATGGTTATTAATTAGTAATAGAATTAAAATACTTAATATGCATTCAATTGAAATTGTCTCTCAAAACCTCTGGGCCAGCTGTGGAAACTCTTACTGCAGATCCCATGTGACCTGTGAATGGATCATGTTTAGAAGAAAGTTCTGCTTTAGAGTTTGGAATCTATATCATAATTATGAAAAATCATAACTTTGAGACTACAATTGAAAAGAATAGATTTTGGACTCTCTACTGGAGTATTTCATTATTAACTCTCTGCTCTGAATTTTTATTTTAGTGAATTTATTTCAGTTTAGGTTTTGACAAAAAGAAATATATATATATATATATGCATTTTAAAAAGAAATATATATATATATATATGCATTTTACAAATAGTTTGTTTCAGCATATACACTTAATATATCAGTTTTGTTATAAATATAACAACAAAATAACATAGTAATACAATCATATGGCTTTATTGCTAGTTTACAAGAAATTTGAGTATTGGAAGTAATAAAAGATGGCATTCATCTGTGAGTCTTCAGTTTCAAAGTCTGCCACTTTATTTCCACACTATACTTTGCAGGACATTAAAACATGTTGAATATTTGTGTATGTGTAAATTACAAACCTAGAATTGAAAACAAAAATATAAATTATCACTTTAATAATGATGAAACTTCAATTATTATGGCAGATATTAACATGAGAGAAAAATGTTTTCCTGTCAAATTCAAGTTTTTTTTTATCAGTTCATCCATCATTTTATCTTCACTGTTTTGCGACCATTCACTGGAACAGGTTCCCAAACCACTCCTTATATATGCATTCTATGATGAACCTTCTATTGTTACATGAGTTAAAAGCTATTATAGCTTAGGATGAAAAATGTCTTCAGAATATGTTGAAATGGAATAAGGATATATGGAATATGGAATGAAGATTAATGTTGAGGAAACTATGTGTTTATGGATAGGAAAGAATGCATTTATGATAATATAGTTCAGTAGGTAAAGGGATTTAGATATTTGGGTAGCTGGTTGAGTGAGAATGGAAGAAGAGAAGATGAAGCTAAAACAAGAATAGCAGTGGCAAAAAAGACCTTTATTAAGAGAAAGAAAATATTTTGGAAATGTTTGAAGAGAGAATTTAAAAAAAGATTAATTAAATGCTATGTGTAGAATGTACTATTGCATGGTTATGAAATGTGGTCAGTAAGTAATAAAATTAGAAGCAGGTTGGAAGTCTTTGAGATGTGGACAGGGAGATGAATGAAAAACATTAATTGAATGAATAAAATAACAAATGAAGTTTTGGAAAAAGTAAATGAAAAAAGAAGATCAATTGAGGAAATCAGAAAGAGAAAGGAAACTGGATTGAACATATATTAAAAAAGAAAGGATAGTTTAATGAAAGATGTTTTGCAGGGAGTAATAAATGGAATCAAGAAGAAAGAATGTAAAATATTGATATTGTTGGACAATATAAGAGATGTGAAGAGTTATATGGAATTGAGCTGGATAATGAAAAGAATGGAAAAATGAATGAATTGATGATGTGAATACTCTCTGGACCTGTTCATGAAACAGAATACTATTTATGATGAAAGGTATCAAACACTTGAAATCTTCTTACCCATGAAAACTTTCAATTTAACATATTTATCAATGAAAATCTGTTCTTCAATATATATAACACATTGGATTTTTGTTTTATGTGTTTCAATGTAGAAGTATAAGTAGGGTTGGCTGGAGAAGGCAAATGGGAAAACTACTTCAGCAGAACTATTGAATTTTGGGATTGATTATATTCATCCATTTATAATTACTATAGTTAGAAGTTAACATAAGAATCTGCACATAGAATGTTATAAAAATGGTCAAGCTAAAATATGTAAATTTGTCATTGAAAGGAAAAGACTAGATATTATACATCTCAGCATGATAAAGTGGATTGATTATAAGAAAATGAAGATCAAACCAACCAGTTGCAAAAGTAGTTATAATGACTTAAATGTTTAAAATATTATTACAAAGAAAAAAGATTAATATCTATCACTCTTGTAAATTATTTAAAATCCACTCTTTCAAAGCATTTCCACAATGTCTTATTTAAGACAGTTTTAAATGCCTTGCAGTCTTTATCAGATTTCATAACAAAACTTTTTTAATTGATTATATACTGGAAAAGATGTTTGGTAAAAATTCTGATGATGTCTTCTAGGTGATTGAAACTAAGCATTGTAGAAAGTGCATTAAAAGTAGTGTGGTTTTTCATGTTTAATGCAAGCAATGAAATAAAAGTGAAAGGGGATTTGAATATATTGAAATGATAGACCAGTGGTAAGTCTGAAAACATTTCCAAAAGATCTGGTTATATTTTAGGTATTAAATTGACTAGTTATGGAAAAGGTGATGAAATAAAAATCATGTCTGAATAAATGAAAAAGTGCTAAAATATTATAAAAATAGTTGGATAAGGTTAATGATGAATTGGAATATTGCATTAAAATAGAAATAATAATAAAAATTTTAAGAATTATAGGTTGGGGGTAAGAAATGATTAAAGTGAATGATTGGTGCAGATAGTATTTCATTAATGATGATCACATCGTTGAAAAAATCTCAACTGAATTATTTACATTTAGAACTCCAGGTGATGAGAATAACATTTTATTTATGTTATATTTTGATTTAAACTTGGATTAGAAATAGAATTAGAGTGTGTATATTTGGATGAGGTAGAAGGTTACCTTTTAAAAAATATGGAAAAGTCAAATAAGAATGAAATGAATAATTGAAAAATTAATAGAGAATATTGGAGTTGTTGGATAAGAAAATATGCATAAATTATTCACAAAATAAATTTTATTCAGTTATAAAATATATATAAGAAAAAAGTTTGGATGAGCAATTATATGATAAATAAAGTAATAGCATAAAGAAGATGGAGGAAATTAAATTCTATAGAGGATAGAAATAGGAGAGAGTAGCTAAGAAAATAAAGGAAAAAGATGGGTGAAATTAAATTTTATAGAGGATAGAAATAGGAGAACATAGCTAAGAGAATAAGGGGGAAAAGATGAAGAAAATTAAATTCTATAGCATATAGAAATTGGAGAGAATAGCAAAGGGAATAAAGGAGAAAAAAGATGGGTGAAATTATATTTTATAGAGAAATAGAAATAGGAAAGAGTAGATAAGGGAATAAAGGAAAATAGACATATTGCAAAGAACTATTACTTTTCATCATGGATGCATGTTACTAGTAATCTTCACACATCAAGTTAATCAGAAGCATCAAATACCTCTTTCTGCATACCCATATTGACTTCTCAGTATTTTTTACTGTACCAGTCTCACCAAGGTTGTGACTAGTTTTTGTCCATTTATGTATATACTTTTAAAATCTCCATCTTTCTGCACACACTTTAACAATATATGAGATGACCTGTGTAATTGATTTATCGTAATATATGTCTCTATGTATGTGTTTAGTATGAAAAATTTGTAATCGGATTTCAGCATTCATTATTAATTTACAAATCATAAAAACTTTACTTTAACAAAGTTTTAATTTACAACAGTAGAAATCCTCATAAATGTCAAGTTTATGACGGAGAGAAATGTTATTATTTTTGAAAATAAAAAATGGAAAAAAAATGTTTGCTACTGGTCTAATGATTTTAATAATGACTCGCATGGATGTTTTTGCATGTATTTGCATGACTTAAAGACATTAATATATTGGATTGGAGAAGAATCACTGGTAGAGATGATGCGTGGCCGTTTAAGAAAACCATTTATTGCGTCTAAAGAGAAAACAAATCTTTATGTTGTAATATAATTCCATCTTTGACTTAATTTTAATGTAACTAATGGTGTTTTTATGTTTGTAGACAGCCAATTATAAAAACAAGAAGAAAAAAAAAAGAAAAGATTTTCTAAGAATTAGAGCCATTAAGCAGTATTTTGAACAAGAAAAACATTTTGCCTTTTTTTATTTATAAACTTCATATTATTTTAGTAATATATATGTATTGATTTCTAGAACAACAACACTGATTTTTGTTTTTAAATAATAAACAACAAATGAAATATTAATATAAAGATTGATTCTGTAACATTAATATAGATCAAGTCTTGTCTTAATTTTTCCACATTTTATTGTTTGGTTCCACCCCTATCCATATCTGTTAACCATATAGTAGAGCTATTTATAGCTAGAAACACTTAAATTCATTTTTTTAATCACATTATAATTGTTCGAGAGTTCATAAAAAGTTCCATCTCTGGCAATGCCAGCGCCGCAATCGATCCCAGGACTCCACATTCCTGAGTTTCATATTCTACCACTGTGCTAGGGCAACTTTTAATAAGTAGTGGAGTTAATTTGACTGTGAGTGTGTATATGTGCAAAATTATTTAGTGACATAATTCCTTAGGAGGTCACAAGAAATTTGAGTACCAAAACTGACATAATTTGAGCTGTGTTGCAGAGTTCTTAAGTTCTAGTTTCTGCCACTGCATAAAGTATGCACATCTAAAGTAATCAAATAAATTATTGGTTGGGAATTCCTAAGAAGTTTTAAGTCCTAGAATGAATATAAGTGTATCCTTGACTCATGAATGTTAAGGTTTAGATTCCATCACTTCACCCCATTATTAAACCAACCAGTTCAAAAATAATTGCATGGCTTATTTTTTTAGAAATTGAAGATCAAAAATGGCAGAGTTGAGTTTATGATCCATGGAATTTAAATTTCAGATTCCATTCTATCTGTATACTAAACCATTCAGGGCAAACTAATCAAGTACCTTACATTCAGGAGGTCATAAGCAGTTGGAGCACAGGAAGTGGTAGAATTGGATCATGATTCATAGTCCTTGGGTTCCAGAGTTGCCTATCTTATGACTGCTCTAAGCTTAATGTTCCATTCTAATGTAAAGACTAGAAAGTATTAAAAAAGCAACATAGTAGCTAATGATAGTAACATTTACAATAAAGTGGCCGCACATATTTAAAGTTAGTAAATGCAATGTAAATCATTCTAATAAAGTAATTACTTTAGAGGTCACATGACATTTGAGCATCCAAAAAGTTAGTTGAGCTTAATAGTTTAGTTCAATTGATCTTTTTTTTTTACTTCATTCCAATAAGGTTAGAAACAAGAATTTTTAGCTCTTGACTCGGCCACATGACCACTCTGTTCAACTGTACAAGGAATAGATGTTTATATAATTAAAAAAACAGGTATGGTATGAACATTAAAATAAAATAAAAACTTGACATAATTTTTGCTTATGCTATTATACTTGTTCCAGCATATTACAAATTGGTCAAATAAACAGTGTATAATCTTTTGTTTTATTATCTCGGCTATTTTACTTACTTTCTTTTTTTCATTATAAAATAATACCCAAGTTATAAATAGTGAAGTCAAATAATTTTGGCAGTAAATAGAATTTTTAAAATCCTCTACAAAAGATTTTTTCACAACTATGCCAAATCTGTATCAGTATTTTGCTGTTCAGTTCTATTTAAATATGGCAATTATATCTGCATTGCTTTATTTAGATCAGCCGTTCTCAACCTGTGGTTCATGATTTGTTTGAGGTCAATTAACCCTTTCACAGTGGTCACATAACCATTGGAAAACACATATTTTCGATTCATAACAGTAACAAAATTACAGGTTGGGGATCACCACAATATAAGGACATGTATTAAAGGATCACAGCATTAGGAAGTTTGAAAACCACTGATTTAGATTGATGTGATGTGATGTATTATGGCTTTTCCTTAAATGAAGTCAAGAATATCTCAGCAATTATGCCTAGATAAACCTGTTAGCCATTTTATTTTACATTCCACACTCTAAATTTACCCATATTCTGCTCTATCCCATTTCCACAACATAATCTTTGTCAACTCTATAACCTTTATATCTAAATCCCCCTTATCTTTTCCCAAACCCAGCATAAAAACCAATAATTCACTTTCTGTATAATCACTCTTTTCATATTTATTTTTCCACAACTTTATTATATGTACCTTTTCTCTTTTCAAACATTTACATTCAATTAACAAATGTCTAATATTTTCTATTCCTTCCTTAGACAATTTACAAAATAAATCACCCATATTTTCCCATTTACATATATTGTATATGCAAAGTATTTTTTACTTCTATTATAATAATTTTGATTTCATTTTATAACTTTTTTGCTGACTTTTATTTGTGTATCATTTTCATCATCTTAACCTTTAACAATCCACTGCAGATTGAATATTTTTCTCAGTTTAATCTTCAAAAATCTTCCAATTTCATCCATTCATTTTGTATGTAAACTTAAATCTTAGGATTTATTTTAGAATATAAATTGTTTGTTTATTGTTATTTTCTCTAGTCAGATATACAGGCCAATTCCATTTTCATGTTTGAATTCTTTAAATGATGCCCTTTATTTATTTTCATTTTTTCACTCATGTTCTTCATTTTTGTTATTATTCTTACTAATCTCAATATTCATCACTCTTTACTTTATTATGTGATTCAAAAATGTTGTATTTTTCTATCAATTATCCAATTTTCATCAAGTGTTAATGGTTGTGTGGTCAGCAAAACTGCCTTACAAGCAGTTGTCCGAGGTTAGTGGATTTGCTTCCTGGCCGATGCTATGACACATAAAAAAAAACATCCAATTTTCAAATTTATAAATAAGTATTGATAAAATACCTTCATTGAAAGTTATTTTTTTCAAGTGCTACTTTCTTTTAGTATTAAATTATTTCTACAAATACACTCCATCCAAGTTCAGTTGTACGATAAATTCCATTTATGTTTTCATCTCTATTGTCTTGTAATTCATTATTGCAGGTTTTCTTACTCTCTCTTTCTATTTTCCTCTTTTGTAGAAAAGCCACTAAGCAATATTTAGTCCTTTTAGCATTTAACTTTTTATCCTACTTTTTTGTTTTTGCCAAAAGTTATTTTAATGTTTTCTTAAAGTTCTTTCAAAAACAACTACATTGTAATTTCTGAAGAATCAAGTTTATTATAGATTGCACTGGAGTAAAAACTTTTGTTTTATCATGCATTGTATAAGCTAAGGATTGAGTGATCTATTATTGTGAATATTAGTATTGAAAGCATCAAATGAAAGAAAAGAAAATAGTTCTATAATTAGATGGAGAGATGGCATTACCACTTATAAATGAAACTAGAATATAAAAACAGGCAAAATTCTTCATACAGTAGTGCCACTCAGTGCAAGCCAGAGTAATCCATATTCCCAGACTAGTTTCTGTCTTGTAGGCTTTATCAGTGAGGAGCCTTAGATCTGAGAGCACTGCACCTAGATCTTAGGATCTAATGCAACCCTCCAGCAGCCATCTTTTATCTCTACTTAACTACAAAACTATGAGAATAAAATTGAAAACACAATATTTTTAATTATAATATTTTCAGTTATGAGCAAGCATAAGAAATGGTGATCATGTGATAAACTAGTATATAATGAGTTGTTTTTGTTGGGGGTAGGATGATGTATGTGAGCTAGAACTAAAAGAAAAAAGCACTTAAACTGTTTATCCAAATTTACTTTACTAAATATTTAAATATCAAACATTAATCTCTTTTTATTTAGTTATGTAATACTTGAAAACTTGATATATGCAAGTTGATATGCAAAAGTATAAAAAAACATAAATTTTATTTATTTAATAGCACTAAGCCAGTTTTCAACGAAATCTCACCAGAATCATAGTTTCCAATCTGTACCATGATGCTGGTGAGAATTCACCAAAAGCTGGCTTAGTACTATTAAATAAATAAAAAAAAAAATTTCTTATATTTTTTTGTATCAACTTGAATATCTCAAGTTTTCAGGTATTATTTATTATTAGTTTATGGATAATTTTTTAGCAACTCCTGGTGGTAATATAAATAGTTATTTTTTTTAGAATTGCCTATTATTTGTATTTTGTTTTAAGCACATATATTATTATTATTATTATTATTATTATTATTATTATTATTATTATTATTATTATTATTATTATTATTATTATTATTATTATTATTATTATTATTATTATTATTATTATTATTATTATTATTATTATTATTATTATTATTATTATTATTATTATTATTATTATTATTATTATTATTATTATTATTATTGTTGTTGTTGTTGTTGTTGTTGTTGTTGTTGTTGTAGACTTCATGTATTTAATTGCTGTTTAGAATTTTTTTATGTGTATAAATTTCTAATCTATCTAATCATCATCATCATCATCAACCATTATCAATCCACTGCAGGATGAAGGTTTCTCCAAGTTCAGTACATCTTTTCTGATCTTTAGCTTCTCTTCTCCACATCACCCCAGCACACTTTCTTATTTCATCCATCCATCTCACATGTGGTCACTTTCTGGGTCTTTTACAATCTCTTGGAATCCAGTTTAAAATTTCAATTGTCCATCTATTATCATCTCTTCTAGAAATATGTCCAGCCCAACTCCACTTCAGTCTTTTAATTTTTTCAAGGAGATCAGTAAGACCTGTTTGTTCTCTTACCCATACATTGCATTTTTGATCTCTTCTTGTTACTCCTGATATGCATCTCTCCATACTTCTTTGAGTGGTCTGAAGTCTTTGTATTGCTCTTCTATTAAGTGTGTAAGTCTCAGATCCATAAGTAAGAAATGGCAAAACACATTTATTAAAAACCTCTTTCAAACACATAGGCATATTTCCTTTTAGTATCAAGTTATTTCTATCAAAAGCATTCCAACCAAGTTTAATTCTATGATTAATTTCATCCATTATGTTTCCACCTGTATTAATAATCTGACCAAGGTATTTGAAAACTGTTAACTTCTTCTAATTCATCATAATCAATCTTTATTTTCATATCTTGAGAAAATGTATTAAACATTACTTTAGTCTTTTTAACATTTATCTTTAGTCTTACTTTCTTACTTTTATCTGATAACTCCTGCAACATTTCCTGTGACTCTAAAGCATTACTTGCAAAAAACAGCTACATCATCTGCAAAATCTAAATGACTTAAATAATCTCCATTTACTTTCACTCCTTTAGCTTCCCATTTTATTCCACAAAATATTTCTTGCAGCACTGCTGTAAAAAGTTTTGGAGATATGGAGTCACCCTGTCTTACACCCTTCTCAATATTGACTTTCCTACTATCATTATGTAATCTACTTGTTGCTGTTGCATTTTTATAAATATTCTTTAAAATATGACAATATCCTGAATCTATACCTTGATGATCCAATGCTTTAATCACCAAAGAAATGTTTATAAAATCAAATGCCTTTTCATAGTCTACAAATCCTAAGCATAATGGCAACTCATATTCATTTGTTTTTTCTATAACTTCTCTCAATACCTGGATATGATCTACTGTACTAAAACCACTTTTAAATCCAGCTTGTTCTCTTGGCTGGTGGAAGTCCAGTGTTCTCAGTATACGAGTTGTAATTAGCTTAGTAAAAATTTTGTATAAAACTGATAAAAGACTGATAGATCTGTAATTTCTAATATCTTCTTTATCACCTTTTTTAAATATTATTATTAATACTGCATTCTTCCAATCACCTGGTACATCATTATCATTTAGACATGGGGAATATAACTTTGCTAAAAAAATGTATATTTCTTCACCTGCTTCTTTTAATATATCAATGATACTTCCATCATTACCTGGAGCCTTCTTTTTCTTCATAAATTTAATTGTATGTCTCACTTCCTCATTCAAAATTCTGGGCAATTCAGCAGATATAATAGGTATAGGAGGTACTTGTTCTTTATTATTATATAATTCTTGATAGAAGTCTTCTACACATTTCATGATGTCATCTCTCTTTTTAGTAATAATTCCATCTTTTTTTCTTATTGCAGATATAAATTTCCTACCAATACCAAAATGTTGTTTTACATTCTTTAGACTTTTATTCTCTTCTACAGCTTTTCTTGCTAGTTCACAATTATACTTTCTTATATCATTTTCAACTATTTTCCGCATCATTTTACCAAAATTTGAGATATTAAATCTTTTTTAATGCATCATTTTTGTATATCTTCATATTCCTTCTTTTCTTCAAAAATTATCTAGTCTCAGTAGAAATTTTAGTGGTCAATTGCTGCTTTTTTCTACCAGCTATCTTTGTTGCAGTTTTTAAAATTGTATCAGTTATTTTCATATTAATTTCATTCAAATCTGAATCATGTTCAAAAATCTACTAATACTTGAAACCAATTTGTAAGTTCTAATTTAAATTCATTACAATGTTTCTGAAGATTAGGAATATCAACTGTAATTATTGTTTTTCTTAATTATTTTTCTCTTTTTAGTTTTGCATTAACATCTATCTTACATCTTACTAATCGACGATCACTTTCTGTGTTAAATTTATTAAGAACATTACAATCTTGAAATATGTATTTTCTGTTAGTCAAAATATAATCCAATTCTACTATACCTTCATTTGGATGCTTCCATGTCCATTTCCTTTTAACCTTTTTCTCAAAAAAAGAATTCATAATATAAAGTTTTTCTTTTTCTGCAAACTCCACAAGTCTATGTCCTCTCTCATTTCTATTACCATAATCAAATTTACCTAAAGCACTTTTATTTGTTTACCAATTCTAGCATTAAAGTCTCCCATAATAATTTTAAATTGTTGTTTACTCTGATCAAATGCCTTTTGTACATCCATATAAAAATCTTCTACTACTTCATCACTATCGGAACTTGTTGGGGCATAAACCTGGATTATCTGCCTTTGGTATCTATCTAATACTATACCCTTAATTAATGAATCAAAATATCTTATAGTATAATCAAATTACAACTATTTTAACTTGCTTGTTTGTATTTGAAGTGCACTGCTTCAATTTAATCAGATCAAATAATTATATGTGATAATAGTCATTTGGTTAGGCTAGCAAAACTGGAAGAAGAATTGAGAATAATACAACTCAAAATGTGTAATTATTAATGTGTGTCATCTATTTGTTTGTATTTGAAAAGTTTAAATAAAGTTTACAATTTTTTAAACATTCAATATTTACTGATAAATGATGGAAATAGTTCAACATATTATCACATCAAATAATCATTTCTTTGTTTTTTGGCTACCAATTGTATTGTCAAAAAGTGTTTGCCATTGTAACAGTTCAAAAGTATGAAAATTTTGACTAATCATTTTGTTTCTTAAATGTCCAATTTTTACATTCATACATGAAACAACATAACTTGAAATTTTTATTTTTAAAACTGTGTCTTTCATCTCAAAATATATATCAAGCTAAACATTGTAAACTCATCCAGCATTAATTTAAGTTAAATCTTTTTTTCTATCTACAAATAACTAAAGGAGGCAAAAATTCTGAATAATATTTATGTCTTCATTATGCAATCATTCTATATTGAATCCACTGATTTTCATCTGACCACCAAAGTTAAGCTTATTAGGTGTAGTTGATTACTAGGATGTGTAAATACTTGACAACTGATAGTGCTGAAGATGGATTTGTTGCCATGATTGATTTGGTGCAATGGTAAAATGGCATATTCTGAAGTTTAAGGTCTATGGATTGTATCACTGCCAGTATTTGAGTTTTTTATGAACTCTTGACCAGTAAACCATTTTATTAATTATCATTCACTTCATGCTTTTTCTTTCATACTTTTTTTAGATGTAATCTTATTTTCATTGTGTTTATTAACTTTCTTAATAAAAGTCTCAAGATGACTATTTTTAATTAATCTTATTGCTATCATCATTTGATCTAAATTAACTGTTGTACTATAATCAAAAAGTACCAGGATGAGTTCTATTTTATGTTTCTTGTTTTTTTTTTTTTTTAAATTATTAATAATCTTGAAAACAGTGACATTTTTGACAGTACACTATGATGGAACTGGGCACAATTTTTTTAACCTTTCGATTTAGCAGGATGACAGAATTTCAACTTTTGACCAAATCGCTTCCTGGTGAATTTTTTCATAAGTATTATATGAGTATTAAAATGTGTGTTAAATGCTATATTTTATTATAATAAATTTTTGTTGGAAAATTTATCATAGAAGATGGGAAATTCAAAATTCCCCCTCTTACAATAGACATAAGTCCAGCCCTGACATGTTCAGTCATTGTATGTTGCCAAGTCTGTAAAACATTCGTGTTTTATGACATTGTTTAATGTAAATAGTTTCAATGATCAAAAACTTGTTTATTTGTGAATTTATTACAGTTTTAGATTATCTAAAAAATTATTTACACTATATTTACTATATATCAAGAAATATAAATTATTAATAACTTATTTTCACTTGAAATACTTTATTTTCAAAAATATAATGTTATATTAGCAGCAAATCTAAGCATGGCCTGAAGCAGTTTACAAGCTTAATTTATATGTCATCAATCTATTTATATTTATGAGTCTGAAACTATTGCAATTTTGCAATAAATATTCAAAAAATGCAAACTTTTAAAGCATAATTTATTAAATATAAGAGAAATAAATAATTATTCATTTGGATGTTTAAAAATAATAAAAATTAAGAAATATTTTGATTTTACAAACTGAAAATAATCTTTCTAGAAACGATGATGTCTAAACTCTTTGTGTCGTTTACAATCTCATTTTTTAAATATTTACAGAAACAAAATGTGAACATTTAAAATTTATTTCAGTAATAAACAAAAGTATCAAATGAAGTCAAATTTATTATTTTCAGATAAGTAATAATCATTTTATTTTATATTTTATGTTGATGTATGAGACAAAGAAAAATGTCAGAAAATGCAGAGTTTGAAAGGGTTAAATGATTTTCTTTAAGTTATTTTTTTTTCTTCAAATTCAATTTGCTAGTAAAACATGAATTAACATAAATACTAAGTCATTACTTCAAAAAAATTCTGAAGGTGTCAGTATTTTACAGAGCAGATTTCTAAGAACATCTCATGTTTTGTCTATTTTTAGGATATGACCATTCTTTGATTTTAGGGTGCACACAAATATGAACACAATCTCATCATTCTTCTGATCAATCCGTGAAGAAACATCAGTTTTTTGTGACTTTATTTAAATATTTATGATTAATTTTACAAAATACTTTTATAACAATTAATATAAAACAAATCCTTATATGTTTATATTTTTTTGAAATATCTTCTCTTTTAAAAAATGTATGGTAAACAAATATTTCAATTTACTAAAATAAAAAAAGCATCAGTGTAAAGTAATATTTATGAATTGTCAAAATTCAGCTGAATCAATCTGTAATGATAATTTAATAATTATAAATACATTTTTTTTATTTTAGAACAATGTTTGGTAGATTTGTGATTATTTTATAATTATTCACTCAGATTTTAAGATGAAACTTCAAGCAACAAAATTGGAAGAAAATGGAAATGGTCAATTTTGTCATTAGGTAATTCAATGCAGTTCAAATTGTTCTTGTTGTTGCTATTAGTATTATTATTTTAATATTTTGAAGATTCTAAATATGAATATTTAGAAAATTTTTAATTTGTAAATTTACATTTCTAATAAATTAAGTTGAATTTGTTAAATTTTATTAAGGACAAAGGTATGAAAAATAAAATTTGAACTTTTGCCTCAAATTGTCACTAGGTTTTGGTAGAAAATAAATGCAAGGCAGACTGGTTAAGCATAGATTAGTAATAATAAAAACAATCTTTTTTTTCAATCTATTTTTGGATCAATGTCATACATCTTTCAGTAGAAGACACCAAACTGTGATGTAAAATAAAGGATATAAATTGCATACATTATCAAAATTTGTTAATTAATGTAAATTGATTATGCAATGTATATCTTTCCCACCAAATTGAAAATTTTGACAATAAATCCAGGTGTCTAAAAACATACCATTAGCTGACACTTGTCCTTGAAGAAGATATTTAAGGTCCTTCCCAGTTTTGCCAAGCACTAGACCTATTTGATATAATTTTGCATTTCCTATTTTTTGTGCATTTTCTGTTTAGTTTAACAATTTTTTATTATTGACTCAACTCTTCAAAGTTTTCTGATCATTAGATTTCAATGTACTTAATTGTCTTAAAAGTTTTATTTTGAAAACCATGTTAAAGCAAATTTATTTTTACAATGGTATATTATATACTTTAATAAATTTAAAGATCAAACATACAGTACAGTATTGCCATTATAAATTAATTAATACAAATTATTGTATTGTTTTCACTTCTCAAAATCCTCCACTCTCTAAATATCAAAAAACAGATGACCAGTAAACCATTTTATTATTATTATTATTATTATTATTATTATTATTATTATTATTATTATTATTATTATTATTATTATTATTATTATTATTATTATTATTATTATTATTATTATTATTATTATTATTATTATTATTATTATTATTATTATTATTATTATTATTATTATTATTATTATTATTATTATCATTATTATTATTATTATTATTATTATTATTATTATTATTATTATTATTATTATTATTATTATTATTATTATTATTATTATTGGGATAGAGGTTATCTTATTAGCCTTAGTTTAGGTATAAACTTTAAACTATTTGTATAAGTGTGTTTACAGATGTCAAGTTTTTGATAGAACAACTTTGATACCATCCACTTCAGATAAATATGTTGATGATTATTTCTAATCATTTATTATATAAGAGATTATATTTTTTAGCCAGATATAAAATATAAATCTAGTGTAGAATTAATCTATGTTTTACTTAAATATAAACATATGGGATAATTAATCCTATTTTATCTTTTTTTCAAATCTATTATCTTTTTTAGATATACTTAAAACTTCCACTCCACCAAACATTTTTAAAATTTATGAATAAGGATATCTGATGAAAATAAATTACTCTTTAAATGTGTTCATATCTTCAGTTAGCTTAGATAAGAACCTTGTACACATATTTTCATTATTTGTTCAGTATTTAGTAATAATAAGTCATTACAGGTTGATATATGGGGTCAAACTTTCTATGCTCACAACTTTGTCACCATATACTTTAGATTAATATATTGATGATTATTACTATTCATTTATTATGCTAAATATTTTATTATTCTTAGCCCATTTAGTTCAGTTAAAGGTTAACTTGATTACTTTCAGATTCATTCATAAACATGGCTTGTTTAATTCTTAAAAAGCACGATACTTAACACTGTTTAAAAAGCTGTTATTTAGGCATTTTTGTATAATGTAAGTGCTATTGTATTATTTTTATTGATTTTTATAGACATCTGAAGAAGTTAGTCTCTTATGGACAGACAACTAAGGTCTAAGATGAGTCAGTTAAGATATAAAGTCTTTATGTACTGTTTATGATAGGAAAAATACCTAGAGGGTGTTTACTTTCTTCTGTTTTAATTTTCATATAAAGATTATGGAATAAAATATATGTGATTTTTTGCTTCTTTATAAAATATTTTTGATAACTTTTATGCACTATTTGGTTGATTATTATTTAAAACAAATGGAAATACCATTTTGATCTATTCATTTATCTTTTATTTTTAGAAATTAATGTTAATACACTTGGCCGTAATATAAAGAAAGAAAACCACATCTTCTATTACATCATTATTTGTCAGAATTGACCGTGATAAAATCTTTTC
The DNA here is from genome assembly GCA_028023455.1 of Epiperipatus broadwayi. Classification (NCBI taxonomy): domain Eukaryota; kingdom Metazoa; phylum Onychophora; class Udeonychophora; order Euonychophora; family Peripatidae; genus Epiperipatus; species Epiperipatus broadwayi. The sequence continues at coordinate 7,434,246 of JAQFVV010000007.1, read as the reverse complement.
AAATATTGTTATAAAGCAAATATCAGTTTTATACCAGAATTTGATAAATTTATCATAAATCTGCCTTTGTTCATTCACATTAAAAAAACAATAATTCAGTCATTTTTTGAAAATGTTTACATTAATGTAGGTAATAATGTTTATGATACAATGTTCTTATTTACAAATCAGTTTTTAAATATTTAAAAAGATCCACTGTGACATTTTAGAATATTAGTCAGTTATGAAATTTAATTAAAATGACAAAGTCCAATTTATTCAGTTTTAGTATAAAATAAAGATTTTTTTACAAAATTGAAAGGTTGGGTATTTTCAAAAACTCTCACCAGGTGGAATGAAAGAAAATATCAATTCAAGGAGAAATGTGATGGTCAAGTTTTCATATGAGATATACAAAAAGTAAAATGAAAATGTTTGGTAGATTGCAGTTTATGGATAATAAAATAATAGCCAAAATAGTATTTAATTGGGTTATGAATAAAGGGCAGGTAACAAGATGGGTGAGAAAGGTAATGCAGTAAGCAAAAGATTTGGATAAAGAATTTATATCAGTATATTTGTACAAAAGATTGGGATGATTGTGTTAAGAGGATTGTTGAGTGTTATAGTAGTAAGGAATGGGATAAAAGAATAGATTTATTAATAAAGACTGAGAGTTAGAGAGATGGAGAAATAGTATGGAAAGTAAAAAGAGTTTAAATATATATAGAAATAAACAGAATATTAGGTGTGAGTTAATATATGATAATAGTAAGGAAAATAGTTTATTGTTTAAGGTTCGAACAGGATTTTTAGCTACAAGAGAATATACATGTAAATGGGAAAATATGGGTGATTTATTTTCTAAATTATGTAAGGAAGGAATAGAAAATATTAGGCATTTGTTAATTGAATGTAAATGCTTGAAAACAGAAAGGGTACATATAATGAAGTTATGGAAGAATAAATATGAAAAAAGTGATTATACAGAAAGGGAATTATTGATTTTTATGCTGGGTTTTGGAAAAGATAAGGGGAATTTAGATATAAAGGTTATAGAGTTGACAAATATTATGTTGTGGAAATGGGATAGAGCATATTATGGGAAAATTTAGAGTGGGGAATGGAAAATAAAGTGGCTAACAGGATTATCTGGGCATAATTACTGAGATATTCTTGATTTCATTTAAGGAGAAGCCACAATACATCACATCACAAATATAAAATATAAAAGGGGATTTCAATATAAAGACCATAGACTTGACAAAGATTATGTTTTGGAAATGGGATGGAGAAAATTATGGGAAAACTTAGGGTGGGAAATGGAAAGGGAAGGTAAAGTGGCTAACAGGTTTCTCTGGACATTGTTGCTGAGAGACTCCTGACTCTGTTTAAGAGAAGACACAGTGCATCACATCATAAGTGATAATATAATTATTTGTTGTTGATATTTTATTTAACCAATCATATAATCTTTAATCCAACTTCATCTCCCTTTTTTATTATCTTTTTTAAATGTACTTAAAATTTAAATTCTACCACACATTTATAAAACAAATAAATAAACACTTGTGAAAAAGACAAATGGTCCTTGAGATGAACTTCATGCTAAACTAGTACCGCTTAGTTCTTTTTGTATATAGTATAGTTTTTCACAGAATACAGTAAAGATATTGCTGTACTACAGTTTTAAGTCACTTTTTTTAAAGTCTTTTCTGTTGTTATTTACAGTCATTTTATGCTAAAAACATGAATTTAACTGCACGTTGGATTGTTGTAACTAATAAATTAGTAATAGAATCTACTAAATATAATATTAAAAGATTCCAACAACACTAGAAGTTGCTGATTGGTTGAATTTTTGACTATGAATATTAAGAATCTCCCATTCTATTCTTTTGAACATTGACGAAAAATAATTGCATAACTTTCTAGTGTATTTAATTATTTGTAATTATTTTTACAAAGTATTTTTATTATAATTATTCATCATCGTCATCAACTATTATTGATTCACTGCAGGATGAAGATCTCTCCAAGTACTGTCCATCTTCTCTGATCTCTAGTCTCTCTTCTCCATATTCACCCCAGCCGCAATTCCTTATATACTCCATCTTACATGTTGTTTTTTTCTAGGTCTTTTACAATATCTTGGAATGCAGTTTAAGATTATTCATATATATATATGTTTTCACTTAAATATTTTTGAAATATAGTTCACTTTTTAAAATATAACTTGAAAATCTTGAACTAACATTAGACCAGAAGCAATGATAATTATGGTCTTAACACTGTCAAACATCAATGATTTTGAGTTTTCATGATAATTTAATAAATATAAATACAATTTTCAATTTCAGACAAGTATTTCATAGATTTTCTATAACTTTTTGATTTTCTATAACTTTATAATAATTTGTTCAGGTTTAAAAATTGGGATTGATTCAACAAATATTTTGTTAATTTTCTTTTATAATAGCATTATGATAAAGATGTAGTAAATGTAAAATTATTGGTATGGGATGTTTTGTATTTCACATTTTTTATATTTTTTTTAAATTTCATATAATAGTTTTTAGAACATTTTTCATTTGAAAACTTAAATTTGTCACAAAAAAAAACTCAATTTGTTGTTTCATAATATTAAGTAAATGTTTTAAACATTAAAATAATGTTGAATTATTATTACAAACTTCACAAGATGTGGGTTGAAAAAAATTAAATAAGTAAGTGCTAATTAAGTCCAGTTCAAAATCTCTTGCTCATGTTTTATTTGTGCTAAGTATTTATCTGTGTCAAAATATTACAATTTTGAAGTATAAATAAAGTATTTGCCATCAAGTCTTGTCATACAAGATAAAAATTGAGAGTGTGGATTAATGATACCTCATAATAAATAAATCATATATGTTAATCAGCAAACTGGGTTTAAAGTTTATATCTGGTGTAACAATGATGTGATAATTTTGAGTTCAATTAATGATTGGTAATAATCAATAATATATTTATCTTAAATGGATAGTGTTAAAGATATATGAGTGCAGAATATTGGTACTTGTAATTCAAATTGCAATATATACCAGTATGTACTAAGATAAATTCATTCATGGATTTAGAGTTTTATAGAAATATGGCAAACTCACCACCTGTGTATTATAAAGGCTGCAATAAAATCAATCGTATTTATCTATTTTTTACAATGTATGCATTGATATTCGCCTGACCAACCCAGATTCATCTTGATCTTTATTCTTTCATTTATAATAGTTAGAAACCATTATCCAATCATTAATGGCAAGCTAACTGAAATTAAAATTTTAAACTTGTGACCAAGAATTTTTTTTTTGACGTGCATAGCCTGAATTTGAATCAGATGTTATGGGTATTGTAGACGTGTATTTTGATACTTTGTCTCAAGCTCATAAATTAAATGTACACATACATAATGGGGTATATTGTTCCCTGTAATTATCTCTATATCTTTTACATACTATATATGTGTTAACGTTTATTCAGTCATCACTGGTATTTTGTTCAAGTCAGACCCATATCTTCTAAAGTCCTTGTAACACAAATAAAATTAAGTGTTAAAATTGCTTTTTTGTCTCGATTTTGCTCTCCAAGAACCGCTTGTTTTTCTGTTTCTTCCTCTTTAATGGAAGCATTCCCTTCGCAGTCATGATACTTTTCTTTAAAAGTTTTTGAATAATTAAAGTAAACTAAAAGATGAATAGAATCAGTGGAATTTGTTCAAAACGAAATTATTTATTCTATTTGTCAAGGACTCTTAGACTTAAGAAGAGGCCATTGAGTGCCACTAATCCAATCTTTTTAAACTTCTTTTCATTCTAAGCTATGTTTTGTATGTGACCCACATTACTGGAAGCTTAATATCTTTCTATCCCCTCTTCATCTTTTCTTGTTTTTGATACTTGCGTCTTATACTGACTAGGATAAAATGATTTTCCTTCTCTATAAATCATTATATGGTCGACATCGAGTCTACGCAATCTTTTTTTTTTACCAATATGATTTTTTTCCTTTGCGAAAATCAGTTTACTTAATAGAAAGCTTACAGGTTTTTAAAATGTTTTAATATGTTTTGACCCATTAGCTTTGCCTCTAATGCATTACTAATATAAGAAGAGATTTTGCTTATTAATCTTTAGAATTTTATTTTGTATTTAGAATGCTTATAAACTTATGCGTGAATTAATATCATTTTGTTTCAAAGAAAACAATTCTCTTGAAAATCATGTTAGATTTTTAATATTTTTTCTTTTATGAATATATTTCGACATTATTTATTGATATTAATCCGATGTTATAAGTAAATAATAGAACATATTTGTTTAGTATTTCATTAAATATTTATTAATAAATAAATATCTGTAAGTTTGTACCTGTGTGTGTTTACTTAGCCCGGCGCTGTTTATAGTCAATTGATATATTCGTGAATACGCGTGTATGTGTAAGTTTACATTGCCTTGCGCAGTTGGTAGAGAGATAGACTTTGAAGAATAAAATGCTAGGATCGATTCCAGTAGTCTGAAAAATAGGACCCTCGGTTCGATTCCAGTACTCGTACTTTCGGCTTTCAAATTTTTTATGAATTCCTTAGGGAAAAAAACATTTATTTATTTATTTATGCTTACAGAAAGTTTTCTGCATTGTTTAAAAAAATGATCAAATGGTTCATTAGTTGGGAGACGTAAGAAGTTCGACTTAGACGTGATAGATGGAGATAATCCTCCAGAATCCACTATTCTATCACTGCGTCTAACTATATGTGACATTGCATCACGTGATTATATGTTATAGCCAAAAACCAAAGTATTGTTTTTAAATCTAGTTACATATCTATAACTTTTTTCTATTTTATCTTTGTCGTTAAAAAAAATTACAATTGCTATCTTTCTTACAAGATATTTGTCTTCTTTTTTTCCTTTCGTTGTTCTATCCCAACGTATTCTTCTTATTGCCTTTTATTTTTAACTACTTTGCCAACTCAGTTTCTATTCCTAGTTTTTATGTTAATTTAATAAACAAATCATCATCTTTTTTTTTCAGTGTTTTAATTTATAGTGTCCATTCTAAATCTCATCTTTAAAAATTCCAATCTTCTCTCCTTTTTCTAATTATTTTCATTTCTGCCTAGGCTTAAAATTAACACCTTAACACATTTTTACAAATATAACATTACTGATCTATAGAAAACCTCTTACTCTGAAATATCTATATGTATGTATATATTATAGTCTTATGTATAAATAAATATTTATATATGTACTCTATCCTGCCTAATTTATTTCATACATCACTATCTGTCTACTGGTCTAATATTAGATGTCTTATCTTCCCCTGTCTGTAGATGACAATTGAGTGATCTGTGTTTCTATTATGCAAATAGCAAATGCCAATCTTATTATTGGGACATAATATTTTTACTTGTGCCTACTGAGAAATAATAGTCAAGTAATCTGAGGATCCAAACATTAATAAATTATTATTCATAATCAATTAAATAGATAATTAAGAATTATTATTTATGGGAAAGGTGTATTAATTACAAAAATATAAAGGAAAAGACCTTACAGCTTATGAAAATAATAATAATTGTTCTGATATAATAAGATATCCTGCATCTAATCCAGATTCCTAGGACTATAGTATTTCCTCTCTTCAGACCTCCAAAAAGCAAATGAAGTTATTTATCATTCTTTAGTTTTTCTAATAATCATTTTTCACAATTTTAGCTTAGACTTCTGGAAACATGAATTAGTTTACTTGTTTGTTATGTTAGAAGAACTTTGTTTATTAATTAAATCTATGACCTGATCTAGATTTAAATTTGGTATGTATTTTTTTGCATTCATCACTACTTAGATGTTCAATTGTTTATCTACCTATTGTATTAATTATATACCTTTTTTGATCCTTATTTAATTTTATATTCTTTCATTATCTAATTTATGAACATTTTTCTTTTTATATACACTAAGTAATTTTTTATTAATTTATAGACATATATAAAAATTAAAAAAAAAACAAAAACACGAAAAATCACTTCTCCCCCTCTTCTCTAGATGTAGAAGGTAAATTTCTGATATATTTAACATTCATAGTCTTTGAAGTAGTTCAGTGGTCATCTAGTTTAGCAGATTCAATGATAATTCATTTTTAGGTTTCACCTTCTTTCTTCTGGTTGCCTTTCAATTTTTTGTAATCACTTCCATTACCACATTTTACTGCTTTTATCTTTTCATTTCATTGGAAACTGGCATCATTAGTTTGTCTGTGCCACCTTAATTAACATAATGGAGATGAATTGTGTGTCTTTCATATTTACCCCTATTTTCAGGTTTTAGCTTCATAATTATTTTTTGACAGAATAGCAATTATTTTCTTTTGTATCCAATCTTTTTTTTTTATTGTTTTGTACCCTTACCTTATCATTTATTTTACAGTTAAATTTATATTTTTCTAGTATATGCTGACTTTTTACCTTTCTCTTTAAGCTCATCTAATTTATTTTTACAATTATTATTGTCTGATCTATATTTAAGATTTCATTTTGTACTAGTAATGTTAATTTGACCTTATTGTACATTCTATCAATAACTCTGCAGAATTTTTCTGATTGTCTATTGAAGGCATTGTATTTTAGGTGATAAGTACAGATATATAGCCTCATGTATATCATTTACATAGCTTTTGTTTACAATTGGCTTTAGTTGTTTTGGCTAGATCATTGGACCCTGGATAAAAAAATGTTAACATGTGTGGATGTTTCTATTCTACTAATGTTTCTTTAAGCATTTTTCATGTAAAGGCAATCCTTTTATCTGTGATTAATAATTTTGGGATGCCATAATATAAGAATATCTCTTTGAATCCTTTCATTCATTGCATACACATCTGCAATTACTTGAATTATGTGACTTTTAATTGACTCTGTGAGAGAAATGTGTTGGATATATTTCTAGAAGAGATGATAATAGATGGACAGCTGAAATTATAAACTGTTTACAAAGATTATAAAAGAACTAGAAATAGACCACATGTGAATTGGATGTATAAGGAAGTTTGTTGGGATGATGTGGAGAAGGGAGGTTAGAAATCTGAGAATCTTGATTAAACATAAAAAGGTCTCATTCTGCAATGGATTGATAATAATAATGATGCATATAAATAATTGAATTGATTAATATTCATATTTTCTGCCTTGAGTATTCAAGTAAATCTTCCTTGTTTACAAAGACAGCCAAATAAGAAGGTGAAAACACTTTTTTATTATAATATTATTGAATATTAAAGTGAGAATGAGTAGTCCATATATATATATATACTTAAAATAACTTTGAGTTACCATGATGGATTTAGTATATGCATGGTTTGCTTAATAAGTATGATCATCATCAATATTAATAGCATTAGTCATTTTCCCCTTAATTTAATCATATATTTTTATCTCTTCATGGTTTCATGCACTGTTGGATTCTGAAACTGTAGATTCATGGATTTCAACTCCAACTGTATTACTTCTGGTATTCATACTTCATATACACTACCAAGCAATTTTATATTCATTTATATATTGATGATATAATGGAAAGGAAGATAACTGATTCCAAACTTAGATATTATTACTTATATTGTGACCCAGGGTGTGACTATATGTATCTTTACATATTTGATGACCCAAAATGAGGTCATACTTGTAGTGGTATGAAATCAAGATTTATATTGAGCTTCTAAATGTGCAATGGTGTATGATTGGGTCTTAAATTTCATTGTAAAGAATGATGACAATCATGTAATCTTGCTGAGGTGTAGATGTTGATTATCTATGATTTTCTCATGTACATCAACTCTATCACAATAACTATGTATGACCAGAATTTCCTGTTTATATTTACATCTCTAAAGAGAAGGGATAGTGCTGAATACCTTTTGAACAAGCGAACACAACAGAAAATATGCATGTATATCCACAATTGTTACAACTCTAGCTCCAGAACTCAGTTAAAGGAAAACAAATTCCTACATCATATAAAAACATATCATTATATTTCATCACAGTATTATTATATATAAAGAACAAATAACGAATCAATAATAGTTTTCAATAACAAAAATATTTAATTGATAAGAAGGCTGGATAATATATAATAATTTATACATATTTATCAAGATGTACATTGTTTAAATATGAACAACTTTACACATAAAAAAAGTAAATTAGTAAGTATTTTTGAATATGTATATATTGTTTGCAATTATTAGTTAATTCAAATAAAATATCTAAATTATTAAATAACTGAAATACAGGCTTATTACATACTTGTATTAATACATGTAATATATAGGGTATATGAGCACAGATTTTCACATGACCCACCACTCTATCTCATAATAATAATACACTTGAACACATATGTCAAAAAGATAAATAATCACCAATATAAGTATTTCATGCTAAACCAGCAATCATCAGTTGCTCCTGAGATAGAGTGGAGAGTGGTGTGTCATGTGAAAGTCTGTGCTCACATACTCTATATACTAAATTATTAAATTAATTTTATTTGAATATGCAATAATGGAAAACATCATGATTTAATATCATTTTAAAATATTATTTAAAATATAACTGAGAACATCTGAATTTCACAGACATATAACAAGGAAAAAACCAATAAATCTTATCCATTATCTTATTTGTGATAATGCATACAATCAGGCTATAAGTGTTTTTAACATTTAAAATTTATGAAAGCTTTTCTGTCTTGGAAATTTTTTCTAAATACTTTACTTTGAGATATATTATTAGTAAATTTTCCACACAAATTTATAATTATAATTGAATTGAAGGTCAGTGAAAGGCATTCTTTGTTGCTTATTAGGTTAGAACAAGATAATTCATAAAGATTTTAGTTGTGACCTTCAAATAATGGACTTTACAATATTATCAAGATGTATAGAATGTATAATGCAGCTGACCAATGATATGACAATGAAAGTTAATAAATGCAAGACAATTGGAGAGTTAGATCAGTGAATCCAATTATTCCAGTATAAAAACAGATACGGATTATATTGGAGATTCATTTGAGAATATAGTTAGACAACTTTAGACACTTCTCAGACATCAACCAACTTTGAGCTTGCCCAGAATTGAATAGAATACAATGGGGCATGCTCATACCCCAAGAAGGAAGCTGTTAGATACTGACTTCATAGTATCTGCACTTGTTGCAAACCATTTAATAAGTTAAGAAGTTAGAGTTCAAAAGATGAATCAGAATTATTTTTTAAATTCTTGTTACTCCATTCACTAGAACCACCACATGTGTAAGAACTGCCTTTGTGCAAGATACATTTTAACACCCCCAAAACTCATTATACAAATTAAAATTTGTAAAAAACCTTCTTTTCCAGCACTTTTGCCAAAAAAAAACAACTTAAAAATATAGCTTTACACATTTTAAATCTCTCTTACATATTTTAGTCATTTATTTCTATAAAATAAAGCCAGAATATAAAACACAGGTGAAATAAAACAAACTAATGTTTAAAAGTAATATTTTTTTGAAACAATACTTAAAGATATCTTAATACAAAAATATGTATTTAGTAAATTTGATATTTTTAATCTTTTCAGTCAAAAGTTTTTATATTATTTTTTGTACAATCATACAAAATTACTAGTAGAAGTAGGAAATATCTGCTAATTAAAATAATTTTTTAAATATCTAAATGTTTTTATCATATTTAAAAGAACCACCACACATACCCATGAAAATATTGCACTGCTCTCCCCTTCTCACTGGACCATAATATTATATAAGTAATTATATAATATATATATTACTTACCTGGTTATTAATAATATTATGTACTTCCAGAATATGATTTTTTGGAATGCTTCACTTTTGAGCTCCATCCTGCATAAAAAGTAGCAAAGAGAGTTTTTTTTTCTTTTTGAATCAATATTTAGATCAATTTTAATCAATTCTTAAAAAATAGTTCTTCAATTGTTTGACAACCCATTAAAAATTTCTTATGTATTAACTTATTCTTGTTTTCTACTAACAAAATTATATTTCTTCAGTTATAAAATATTTACATTATTATTTGTTTTTATATGATTTTATTCCACTATCAAAACTATAATTTGTCATATATAGAGTCCAATATTTCAAATTTTCATATATTGTTTATTCATATAACATTTATATTTTATTAGGACCATCAAACTATGTCAGGTTTAAATAACTCATTTGATATAACTCATACATCCCATTAACACTTTTTTGTTAACAACTCTTTGCTTTCAAAATCTATTCATTATTTTTAAATCAGAACATTTCAGACACAAAACTTGTTTACATTTTATATTAACAAAAATACTTTCACTTGTTTTTGTTGTATAATAAAATATGTGCACTACTATATTGTATTTTTAATGCTTATTAATAAATCCTGTTTTATATATTATACTTTATTATATATTTTGACATTTGGAAATTTAGCCAGGATTTCTTTAAGAAAAGAAATTTTAAATTGTCACACTTAGATTGTCTATTCAATATAATTTTAGAAGTAATTAAAACACCTTGCAATGCTGCTTAGTAAAACATATAAAAAGATAATATGGCATGAAAAATAATAAGAGAAAGATAACAGTAATGAAAAAATTAATAAAACAAAGCAATGGAATCAATTCCAGGACTCACATTTTAGAGGCATCCACTTTTTCCAGTACTTTAAAGAGAACAACACATTTAAAATTTGTAAATTATTATTGAGAAATATAATTTCATCATATGCAGAATTATAAGACAGTATTTTTAAAATAAGTATTTTTTTAATAAATTATTAATAATGTGTTAATATTTATATAAATTATGATATTTAAATAAAAATGATTGGAAAATCTAAGCATTTTCATTACATATAAATTTTACTAATGATAGTGATGAAATCACATTGACTTGTGTGGTTTCGTGCAATGGTTGAGTATATACAAATATATTTTGAGGCTTGAGCAATAGTCACAATAAGTTTAAGTGAAGAAATATTATTTTTGTATCTAAATAATAAATATTTATAATGAGAATGTGTATCTAAGACGATGGTGATTTAGAAATCTAAACATTTACATATAAGTTTTATTATCATGACAAAATGGAATCAGCCTATTCAATTTAGTGTAATGATAAGTACTGATTATATATATATGTGGGTGATATGATGCTCTGGACCAACTGATGAGGGCTGGTTTAGCATGAAATATGTATATTGGTGATTAACCAATAAACATCACATGATCACCATTTCTTATATTGGGGATTATTTATCTTTTCTACATGTGTATGGTCATATGTATCAGTGGTATCAGATAGTGTGGATATATGTAGGTGCTTGAAAGTCTGAGTTCAAATGCCCCATATTTGTAATGATAAGAGTATACATGCAGTATATTTAGAGCTCTTACCTAAAAATTTGAGGCTCTGGTAATTGTCACAAATAAGTTTAAATAAAATATTCCTCTTATATTAATTAAAAAATATTTACACTCAAAAGGTATTTCTAATGATGAATAATTAAAAAATGTAAACATTTTTATTTACATATTGGCACTTCCATGATGAAGCTCCTTTGTGTTCTACACAACCTACTTACCAACACGTGGCGACTGTCATTCACAATTAAACACTTGTGGAGAATCTCTGTATTTAAACTGTTGTATATATTTTATCATTGTAATTATTTATAATAGATATCTTAACATTTATTTCCTGGGTTGTGTGTTATTAGTATCATTTTACTTCTTTATTACTTTTACAATGCTTTTTGCAACCCACTATTGACATTTTCAATTGCCTCAGCAATCTTTTTCAGAACTTCTACTTATATTTTCAAATCTTACTATAAGTAGAAGTTCTGAAGAAGATATGCTGGGGCAATCAAATCCATCCATAGTAGGTTGTAAAATGCATTATAAAAGTAATAAAGAACTAAAATGATATTAATATTGTATGAATTTTGTAATGCAATAAGATAAATTTGTGTGTTATTATTGAATAATTAAGGCATTATTCCTGTGACAATATAGATATAAATATAACAATTTCTTAACAAGTTGTCATTTGCTTGAAGTTGTACAAACAATAATGTCAGCCCATTCATTATATCCTTCTTTGGATGGACTCTTTTAATTTTCACTCTTAATACAAACTACTACTACCAGAATAAATAAACTGATAAACTTAGTTTTCATGCTTGCAAAGGCCTTTTATAGCCTAACATTTTATTGTTTGACATTAATTTCAATAAGATTGATCTATTATCTAAAAGAAATTGATGTTCAGAAAATCTGAGAAAATATTATAATATAACTTTACAAGCGGTTTTTTTTTTTTTGCAGAAATGCACCTTGATTTTTTTTATTTTTTATATTTCATTCACCTGTTTTGAATGCATATAAAGATTTTCCCTTTATAAAACAAATTGGAACATTTTTTTAATTAACTTTGGGAATTAATTATTTTTATAAGTAAATACAATTAAAAGAAATACTTCAAAATGCATTGAAAGGAAGCTTTAATACCATCAAAACATCACATGATCACCAGTTTATATTTTTACACAGACTGTTAATAACAGTAGCAAATTATTTATACAATAGTGCAGTGTTCAAATCCATGGCTCCTCACTAATGAAAGCCACATACTAGAAATTAGTCTGAGAATATTGGATGAGCAAGTACACATAGGGATTTTATGCACAAATCTTCCTGCATCCATTGATTACAAAGACTTGCACTTGGTGGCACTACTACATGGAAAGTTTGCTACTGCTATCAATCATTAAATACATTAACTTAAATAGTAAAATTGATGTTATAATGTTACTTCTAACTTTGAATTCCATGCCTTATTAACAAAGATAAAAGCCAAAAACTAGTCTGGAAATGAAGTCATTATCATTGATTATTCAAAATTACTATAGGTGGCACTAGTGTAAAGAGCTGCTTTTGTTTTAATACCAAGTTTTAATGAATGTAAATTTATTTTTAAAAACCCATTAAAAACATTATAAAATCTATCAGCATATAGTTATACAACTTAATAGCATATACCAAATGCAGATAATTCAGGTTTATGCCCCAACAAGTTCTCATAATGATGAAGTAGTAGAAGATTTCTATATGGATGTACAAAAGACTTTTGATCAGAGTAAATAACATTTTAAAATTGTTATGGGAGACTTTAATGCTGGAATTGGTAACCAAATGAAAGTGCTATAGAAAATTTTGGTTATGGTAATAGAAATGAGAGAGAACATAGACTTGTACACTTTGCAGAAAAAGAAAAACTTTATATTATGAATTCTTTTTTTGAGAAAAATGTTAAAAAGAAATGGACATGGAAGCATCCAAATGAAGGTACAGAAGAATTGGATTATATTTTGACTAACAGAAAATACATATTTCAAGATTGTAATGTTTTTAATAAATTTAACACAGGAAGTGATCATCGATTAGTAAGATGTAAGATACATGTTAATGTAAAACTAGAGAGACAAAAATTATTAAGGAAAGCAATATTTACAGTTGATATTTCTATTTTTCAGAAACATTCTAATGAATTTAAATTAGGACATACAAATCGGTTTCAAGTATTAGTAGATTTTGAACATGATTTAGATTTGAATGAAATTAATATGAAAATAACTAATACACTTTTAAAAACTGCAACAAAGGTAGCTGGTAGAAAAAAAGCAGCAATTGACCAATAAAATTTCTACTGAGACTAGAGAATTTATGAAGAAAAGAAGATATATGAAGCTATACAAAAATGATGCATTAAAAAGGATTGAATATCTCGAATTTTGTAAAATGGTGTGGAAAAGATTTGAAAATGATATAAGAAAGTATAATTGTAAACTAGCAAGGAAATCTGTAGAAGAGAATAAAAGTCTTAAGAGTGTAAAACAACATTTTGGGATTGGTAGAAAATTTTTATCTGCAATAAGAAAAAAAATGAAATTATTACTAAATAGAGAGATGATATCATGAAATGGGTAGAAAACTTTTATCAAGAATTATATAGTAATAAAGAACAACAACCTCCTATATCTATTACATCTTCTGAATTTTCCAGAATTTTAAATGAAGAAGTGAGACATGCCATTAAATCTATGAAGAAAGGATCAGCTCCAGGTAATGATGGAATTATAATCGATATATTAAAAGAAGCAGGTGAAAAAATAGAAAGAATTTTGACAAAGTTATATACCAAATGTCTAAATGGTAAACATGTACCAGATGATTGGAAGAATGCAGTATTAATTTTAATATTTGAAAAAAGTGATAAAGAAGATATTAGAAATTACAGACTATCAGCCTTTTATCAGTTTTATACAAAATTTTTACCAAGATAATTACAACTCATCTACAGAGAACATTGGATTTCCACCAACCAAAAGAACAAGCTGGATTTAAAAATGGTTTTAATACAGTATATCATGACCATGCATGTTAACAGTATCAGTGGCTTATTGTCATTAGGTATCATCAAAATCATGCAGATTTTTAATGATGACAGTAAAATAATTTATTATCAATAATTTATTATCTTTTGTAAGCTCTTCAGTGATCTATTTATTATTGTGCTGATAAAATTATTATTCCCTGACATTATATTACCTCAACCTTTCCATGCCCATACACTTTTTGAACAAATTAAGTTGTTTAAATTGATCAAATAATCACTTGTTCATTTTCTTTGCTATTTTCAATATCTTTGTTTTTAATGATATACCAACAGGCAAAAGTACAGACTATTTACTGCTCTCCTACCATGATGATTTTAGTCTTATGTTGCCACAGTCCCCTTCCCCACGTTGTTCTTTGTCTTTCTTGATGTGTATTTGCAGATCATTATTTTTAGCTTCAAATATAATATTATCAGCATGTCACTTCCATATTTATTTTGTCATGTTTACTTATATTAGCTATGTTATTTACTTTTATAATGGATAGTTTTTAAGTGATATGTTGAGTAATATCATAGTTGATATATGATAATATTGTTATCAGAATACAAATAAAATAATCAGTGGTTTTCGCTTGGGAGGTCATAAGAAATTTGAGCACCAGAAGTGTATCATGATCCATGGGTCTTGAGATCTAGAGATCTCCATTGTACCATTATATTACACAATATGTTCCAATGATAAAATAATACTGATGTATTACTGATGTATTACTACTTTAATTGTGGTACCTACTACTTAACTCAACTATCTCAATATGATTGCAAGAAGATAACTTAATATATTTACAAAGTAAATAAAAAATAAATATTAAGCAGCAAAAGGAGTAAATAACACGTCTTTATTTGAAATGTTATTTTAATAAAGTACCCATATTATAAAAAACTAAAACCAAATTCTAGGGAAATGTCAAAGAGATGTGTTTCTTTTACATAAAACCATGGTGACCAGACTTTTGTCTTAATATATAAATAATCAATTGGTTTATTGCTTGAAATTCTAACAGGAAGTGATAGAGGTGACGTTTATGGATCTTGAACTCATTGTAAATGAATGACTGACTCATTAGATATTTTGGTTGTTGTTGTTTTATAGCCGCACCTCAATATTCTTTCGAATCAATAATGTTGTTTGCAGATATGTATAAGGCATTTTTTCTGTTATGGAGACGACAATTAAAAATATTTTTAATAAAAGTTATGCAAAAAAATCTAATAACATATGATATAAATTGTTGAATTGTTTACTTGCAATTAATATTTGTCATTTATTTGTTTCAGTTACTGCATGATGTTATGAATAAAAAAAAAAATCATTTGCTGTTATCATACAAAGATAACAGTTGTTTTTATTCTTTGTAATTTTAATTATTTGATTTGTTTGTTTGTTAACGACATAAATCACTCTACAGTCTGTTTATTGTTATTAAAGTAATCTCATTAATCTTTTTTGTATGCATTTTTTATATGACATTATTTTCTTATAAATAATTCATGTTTGCTTTATTTAATTATAAAGTTTAATGTTTTAAAATCTGTTTTAATTACTAAATTGTAGAAATCATGATGTGGGAACAACGAGATCATTTTGCCATAAAAATATATTTTTCACTTTTAAATTTCTTTGTTGTTTGCTATTTTTAGTAATTAATCTTTTTTATTTATTTATTTGCTTTTTCACTTATTTTTGCTTTCTTGATTTTGTCCTTTCATTCATTCTTCTTTGTCGGTGTTGCTTTTTTATCTCTTAATTGATTTTCTTGCAAATGTGTTTGTGTGCGTGCGTATTTGGTTGTCGAGTAGTCAGCACAGCTGCCTTACAAGCAGTTATCTTGGGTTTGTGGGTTCGCTTCCCGACGGATGCTTTGACATATGAAACGTATATATATATTATTTTTGAACATGTAAACATTTTTATTTTCTAAGTTTTTTTTTTAATGAAGTTCATTATAATTCATCGTTTCATGCTAATAGAATGTTTTATCTGCTACTCTCAGCTTGTAGTCATTAATTAGTATGACAGTTCGCTTTACTTATGAACTGGGTTCGATCCCGGAATGAATTTTTGAGGATTATCTTATAAGTATTTGAAGTTTTCATAAGAAAACTAAGCTGTTTCAGATAATATATTAACATTAAGATTTTTTGCCCATATAGTATTTGTTGGGAAATAAATATAAATATGCCTTTGGTTTTCAGTGAATAATATTCTAAAATAATCTGAATTGTAGAATGAGTTTTTTGCTCAGGTGTTTAAAAATCAAAATTTACTCTGTTGTCAATTGATTGTAATTCTATTATTTATCTTTATTTAGCCTTCCTCAAAGAGGACATAGTGTCTAAGTTAAACTTATTTGAGTTTTGTGTAATAATAAACACATTATTAAATTATGGTACAGACATTTCCTTTCAAATATAATTTTCTCTCTTTTTTTTAAAGAAACTTAAAAGATGACATTTGAAATCGTTAATTTTCCTCTCTTAGATTTTCTTTTTTTAAAAAAATGTGTTCGATATTATATCTTTATCATCTTGGAGTCTTTGACTCTGTTTTTGGTTTCATATATTATGTCGTCTTTCTTAGAATAATTGTTAATATTTTTATTTATCACAGGTAGTATTATATTTAAATATGTTACTTATTATACAATATCTTTTAAAATAAACTCTAGATTTTTTATTTGTAATTTCTTATTCTCTTTTTTCTATTTTTTGTTCGGGGGAGGGGGGGGTATAGCAGTCACGTTATTTTATGTCTAAAAATTGAATTACTATAATCATTAATATTGTTTTATTTGCATAATAAATATTGTTTTATAGTACCCTCCCCCCCAATCTTGTTGTATAATAATTTTACTTCATTAAAAACCAGTCATCAACAATTTCAAACTGTTGTCAAGGCAACCTCCATTAAACAATAAGGGTGGAATGCCACTCTTATTAATGGTCTAATATACTTATATAGACACTAAATACTGCAACTTGACCACAGAGATTGAAATTATTGATATAAAAAAGTTTAAGTAAACCTCTTTAAACAGGTAAATAAAACCTATTTTAAATGCAAACTAATAAATAGTCAATTATAACCTTACAAACTGCAATTATAATTTTCAAATTGCACCCAAATTATGTATACCATTTAATCTGATACAATATCTGCAGCTCAAAATCTGGATTCAATTAATAAAAACTCAAATTCACATACAAATGATTTTATAATATATCGGGTTCAGTTTATTAGAATAGTATTAATAACAAATCACATAATTCTACACTTTTACAATATATAATAAAGCAAGAACAATTCTATACTTTAGTGTCATCTGTAGTAAATAAATAATAAACAACAATCTCAAAAAAGAGTACATTCATTTCAACTCCAAAAAAAAAAAAAAAGTGCAGAGAGAGAGAGAAAGAGAAAAAAAATTCTCTAAAATTGGATGTTGTGGTATTTATACAAATCAAGTTATGGTCCACAAATACATCCATATATAGAACATAGTGTTCCAATTTTCTGTTTATTGTTTGCATTATTGTGTTTTAGTTTTCTCAGTAGATAACGTTTTATTTTGAAATCCATCAACATCATGCCGAATCATAGCTCTACCATGTACTCTCTCTGCCATATCTTTAATGGAAATAATTAACATTGCACTTCTTTAGAATGTCTTTGAGATCATCCTTATAATGTAGATGGGGTCTACCTTCTTTGTGGAACCATGTTCAAGTTCAACATAAACCATGGTTCATTCATTTAACATGTCCAATCCAGTGAAGATGTGATTTTACAATTGTGGACTCAATATTATCACATCCTGCAAGTTGAAGAACATATTGATTGGTTTTACAATCTACTGTATTTTTAAAATTATCCAGAGTATCCTTAAATGTAACTTTTCTAATGCCTTTGTATTGCACTGATAGGTTGTCAATGTTTCACATCCATACAATAAATTAGGTAAAATAACAGCTTTACATTTAGGTAAATTAGTTGCAGTAGTTAGCGCCCTATGATAAAATATTTTATTTTTTAACTTTTTAAAAGCTGTAGCAGTGTATTGGAGTCTCTGTTGGATCATAATTTCTATGTCACTTTTCTACTTATAAAACTTTCAAGGTATTGAAACTGGTTTACAGTCTCAAGGTGATAACCATCCAAACTGAAAGTTACTGAAAATTTCTCTTCCATCACTGACTCATAAATTGAGTTGTTTGACCATTAATTATTAAACCAAAGTCTTTATAAGTTGCATTTAAAATATTAAGAACATTCTGTAAACATCTTCTGAAATGGCAAAAAATAGAACAATCATCAGCATATAGTAAATCCAGAATTGAAGAAAATATTATTGAATGAGCTATTAACTGATTCAAATTTAAACTTCATATATCAAACCGGTACTGCATCTTGATCCTTATCTGATTAAGCTACCTATAAACAATTCCAAAGATCACTGCCAAAAATTGAAAACAATGTTGGAGCAAGTTCACATCCCTGTTTGATGCTAGTTTTAATTTCAAATGCACCAAATTTTCCACCCATAGTAATAACATTTCCTCTTATTCTATTAAGTTTGGTGAACAACCAACTAATTTTATACAATGCTATAGACCTATTCTATCAATTGGAACAAGTGTTGACAAAATCAATAAAACAAAAATATAAATAATTTGTTTGTTCCCAATACTTTTGTTGCCTGGCAACAAAAAACATATCTACAGTGAATGCTGATTCCTTAAAACCAGACTGAGTCTCTGGTAACTATTCATCTATAACTGAAAACAATCCATGCAACAAAATTCTTGAAAGTAATTTTGCTGCAGTGGATAATAATGGTATTTAGTGATACTTGCTAAGATCTTGTCTATTAGCTTTGTTTTTAAAAATTGCAACAATCAAAGCATACTTAAGGTCAGATGATGCAATTTTATGAGTCCAGATATATCTAAAAATTTGCAATATTTTTGAAGCTAATATATCATGACCATATGTTAAAATTTCTCTGGGTATTTCATTAGGTCCTGTAGCTTTTTCATTTTTAAGATTACAGAGCAGTTTTGATTTCTTTAAGCTGAATAGTCCAGATCTAAATAAATTAATAAAATGGATGTATCATTAAAAGTCAATCTATCAATTCTTGTGTCATTTTTCAAAAGATGATCAAAATACTCTTTCCATCTATTCAAAATATCATTATCACCATACAAAAGAGGGCCATTGTTGGATTTAATGGGATGGTGATACCATTTCTTAGATCCAAATGTTGTTTTCAGTGCATCAAAAAAAGGATTTACAATGATCATAATCAGAAAATGACTGGTTCTTTTTTGCAGGTTTAATTCACCAATTATTTTTAAGCCTTCTTTTCAGTCAATGAACTTTTGCTTTCACATCATTATATTAATTATGAAGTTCCTCATTTGTTCTTTTATTTTTCCAAGCAGAGAATGTTTATATTTTTTAAATTAAATTACTAATAATATGATCTTTATCAGAAAACTTGTCATGGATCTTTTTTATAGTAAACCCAAGAATAGATTTACTTGTATTCATGATTCTCTCCTTAAGAGGATTCCATGCTTCAGTAATATAACAGTCCTGAAGATCCAATTTTAGTGTTTAATAGCTGATGAAATTTAGTACATATAGTAGATTCTTCTAAAGAATTAAATCAATTGTTTGTCAATATATTTGAGATAATATTATTTTTAATGCAGCTATTATTTTAATCTTAGATTATAGTAATCTAAGATCTGTCCAACAATCTGAGTTTCTGGGTGCTCGTGTCATGTGAACTTTGGTGTTCTGACTTCTAATAGTAATATAATCCATTAAATGTCATTGTTTTGATCATGGATGCATCCATGTTTTTATAGTAGTTTTTCTTCCAAACAAAGTATTTGTGATAGTCAGTCCATATAATTTGCATAAATTTAATAATAACAAATGATTTGAATTTACAGATCCAATACTATTATTTTTAATAACTTTTGGCCAATGTCTTTGCATTAAAATCTCCAAGAAGAAAAAATGATCTTTGAATGGTATTACTTTAATAATGCTAGCCAATAAGAAATAAAACTTTTCTTCTCTGAATCTAAGATTGAAGCATAGCCACTGATAAAATGAGCTCTAGCATCATTATACAAGGTAGATTTTAAGATCATTAATCTTTTATTGATCCAATGAGGAATTCCAATAATAGAAGATAGGAAAGTAGCTTTTACATTCAATCCACCACCATGCTTTCTTCTCTCCCTGACTGACTTGCCTTTCCAAAAAACTTTTATTCATCCATCTGTTCTAATAAATGTTCATTAACTGGGAGATGAAAATTTCATTAGGGACAGCTATATCAAAATAAAATATTGACAATTCTTCAGCCACAAATGCAGATTTTTGTTCTGGTTTTGAAGAGTTTATATTAAGTAAAGTTTTTATATTCCACATATTTATATTTAGAAAAAGAATAGATTTATATTTGAGATAATTACTTTTAGTATTATTCTTCCTATTTACTACACTCCCACTACTGATATTATTTTTTCTATTCTTATGATTTGTACTGCTGAAGTAAGTAATTCAACAGGTACAACAATCTAGCCAGACTGTGGAACCATTTTTAGACCACATTTTCTAGGTCCTTCCAATTTCGTGGTAAGCAGGGGGATCCCTAAATAGAGCTGCTGCCTAAACATATAACCTTAACTAGCTGAAATTTCTACCTCACAACAGTTTCAAACTACTATACTGCCTCATACAAAGATTACAACTAAGGGTTGCCAGCTTCTTATCATTGCTTTCTTAATTCTTGGATGCTTGAGAAAAAAATAAAGAAAGAGAAATACTGGATTCAGAAATGTTGTGTGTGTAGTTAAACTATAGAAATGTTGTACAAACACTGAATCTTATTGTCACATTTATTATAAGGAGGTGTCCAATGGCATGAGAATCCCGATGGCTCAGCTCAAATGTAAGGAAAAGGGGAGATTGAAAAGACTATTTGTATCATAAATAGCAGCTAGCCTTTGATTAATCAATATCCTTACCTAAAAGGCAAGAGATCTACTTTTTAAAAAAAGGAATACAAAATGTATAAGCTTTAACAAAGTAAGTTATTTTTGTTTCTTGTTTATGCTTCCAATCATTGACATTTTTGCATGGCAATAAATAAAAAAAAACTATTGGTATGAAAATATTAAATAAACATAGATTTTAAAAATTGTATTTTGTATGCATTATTTAATTTATTTTCTGCATTTTAATTACATAGATAATGAAAAATTATTCTAATTAACAGCTAAGTAAAATTTGTATTTTTTTTTAAATTATGTTTACAATAAAAAACAATTTTTCCTTCACTGCATAAAATTTCTATTAAAGTTTGTAGTATGAAAATACTGGGAAAAAATATATAAGTTCTATTTTTCATTATTATATTTGCACTTTAGCATTTTATATCATATAAATTTGATTTAAAAATAGTGGGGTTTTATTCAGTGGGGGTGGGGGTGAGTCTTACTATTTTATTTTTTATGAAGTTGATATCCTTTAATGTCAATTATCTTACAATATGGCCACCCTTTAAAAATATAAGAAACATTTTTTTACTTTTAAATGTTAAAACTTTTTTAAAGATCACTATATAGTAAATGTAAATTGATGGTTATTGTTACTGTAAATTTTTTATATAATGACTTGTAGAAGTTGAGGTTGAAATGTATAGGACTATATAGTGGATGTAAATTGATGGTTATTGTTACTCTAAAATTCTTGTAGAACTTGAGGCTGAAGTATATAGCTGTGTGTAAGTATGTATTTATCTTTTGAAAGTTTGATTATGGATCTTATAAAGCTACATATACATATTGGTGTGTTTGCATTGTAAATTTTAAAAAATTAAAGTAGAGCTAAAATTCTTATCCATTCTATGTTTTGATTTCTGAATTATTTTTATAAGTGCTTCTAGTGAATTATGTAATATAATAAATTAATGAATATCATCTTATCTGAATATGATTAACCAATGAATTTATATTGTAAAATTGAATTACAACCAAGCAAGTTTAATTGTTTTAAATTAAGTCAAAATTTATTAACAAATTGATATAAATTAAAATCATATATATGTAATAATATAATTTGATCTCTGTATTTTTTCAAATCAATATACATAATCTTATAATTGAATATTTATAATTACTGTATTTATAAATATTCAATTATAAGATTACATATATATATTTGTTGTAAGAGTGACTTACAACCAACCAATACACCTGTCGTAATTTTTCCAACATTTTCAATCTGGTCAATTGATAGTCAAACAATTGAGCTTACATATACATCTATGTTAAACAAACAAATCTCACCTTCAATAAACTGCTATGTTTATTTTTTTTGAAAGAGGTATTTTTAATTTCTGCATCTCTAAAGTAGTAAAATTTATGTATATTTACACAAACTAATGTCACTAATAATTAAATTAATAATTATTAACTGACTGGTGAGACTGACATAAATGAAGATTAAAATAAAAGAATAATGACCTGAGGTCAAAATAGTTGCTAGGTGATTGAATTTGAGAGACGGAAAACAATGCAAGAAATAAACAAATATTTTAATAAACATATAGATTTGTAACAATGAGTTATTTAAAAATCGCCTTGAGCCAGTGTGAGAGGTTTTTTTGGTTTTAAAACAATTGGATAATCTGCACATGAAGAAAAGTCTCTTAACAGTTATTAATATATTGTTCTAAAAAAAAGAAAATATATTAAGATGGATTCTGATATTCAATGCTAAAAAGGAAAAAAAAGGAAACCTTCATTATCAGAATAAAAAAGAAAATAGTTTCAGCTGTTCGCTTAAACAACAAATCTGAATGTATAAATGATAAAAATGGATTAATAGTTTAAGCATATGCTAGAGAGGTTGAATAGATTTATAAGAAAGTGAAGAAAAAGAAATTGAAAACTATTGGAATTCGATCAAGTTTTCACATCATTTTTTCTGATACTTAAATGCCATTGCATAACTGGCTACAATCATGGGAGGGAATTCTGCAATGTGCACTGAGTAAATAAAACATACCAAAAATTACTGATGCCAATCTTTTATGCCATTATAAATGTGTCTGCAAAATATCTCTAAATCTTAATGGATATCGATCTGCAGTGGGTTTGTTGCTGTGTGTTAGAAAGAAACAACTGGACAACATTCACAACTAGTTAGTGTAAATTTAGCAAAGCCAGTGGACAACTACATCATGTCTGGAGATTGATATACAATGTATATAAACTTAAATATAGACAATGCTTGTTTTCCTCAAGAATATTTTTTTATTTATTGATTCATATATATTTTTATTATTTATTTTACTATTTGTAATTTTATGATGTGTGATTTTTTTGTTTTATATTAAATTTCATTTTTCAAATTTGATCACTGGCACTTCAGAAAGGAAGCGTGTATCTAAAATATATAGCTGTATGGGAGGGGATATCAAAATAAGCAAAATAATTGTATTTGCTAATAAAGTTGAAATTTCACAGATCCTCCCCGAAATTCGATACTGCTCTACCAAAGTGACCTCAAGTAAGATCTTGACTTATTCTATATTAACTACAAACTTTAGAACAAAAGTTAGAATTTTTTATATTAATGGGTATTACTAAAATCTAGCAATAGTTTTTCTTTTTTTTTTTTTGGACGTATGAGTAATCACGGGATACAAATGGTTTATTCTTTTTCACTAATGTCAATTTAACTTACATATATGAGAGGTTCTTCATTCAGTAATCAGCTAAAATAGCATACTCCAATAAATAAAATATAATTATAGTCAATACTATTAGCAAGATAGATTCGGAATTGGTGTATTATTAATTTTCTTTTCTACTGCTATATTTTTATTATTTAAAACCTTTAATTGCAATTTACTGTATATATTATTCTGAATAATTTTTTTTGTGTGTTTGTTACTTTGTAACTAAAGTCTGCTTAGGTTTGGATTCCTATCATGGGATTTGGAAATGGAAATTTATTATATTCTTAAAATGACAGGAAACCATCCTTGCTATCTCAACATTATAAATTTAAATATTATTCTATTGCATTATTTCTTGTTTCTTGTTTAATAAATGTTAAATAATTGTATAAATCAATCTGATCTCTACTTGGCCATCATCAATACCATGCACTTACACTAATAATCTATTTGGTCACCATCATCATTATTATCATGTATTTATACTGTAACGGGCACACACACTGTTACATTTTATTTTATTTTAAAATTAGACATTAAAAATAAAAGTTTGCAAATAAAAATCTTTTTTTTTTTTAAGAATTAAAAATTGAAAATTAAAAATCATCTAAACTCATATATATAAAATCGCACAGATGAAAAAAAAAATTATTAAAAGAAAACTATTAAAAAAGAAAAGGTATTTTAAAACTAAATTTTTAGAAAAAACTTAAAAGATTTAAAGATAAAAAGAATGTACAATAATTTAATTAATGCTATTGTATAAAATGAAAATGATTATTTTCAATTAGTAAACTAGTCCTTGGGCATCTCAAAATGTATAATTAAAGGTAAGATAGGAGAGAAAAACAATAGGAATAGAATAGTCAATAAAAGAAATCTGTCAGGAAATGGACCTCAATGAAAGGATCATCATCATCATGATGTAATGTCCACTGGATCCAAAAGTTTAATACAAAAGGAAAAGTTTAGAAATAAATTGGGAAGCAAAATAGAGATATGATAGAGAGAGGTATGATATGTGTTAAGTCAGAGAGAGTTGAAGGAGAAGGGATTGAAAGATGCACTTTCAATTCCTTCAGTTTTTCTATATATAAAAAAAGAAATGACATCGTTTTTCCATATTGTGGACTACAGGCTATCAGGGCCTGGAAATAAAATACCAGCTAAAGTAAAGGACCTCCAGATGAATCAACAAAACAGCCAAAAGCATACTAGTCTCCCCAGGACACTGGGACAATTAACACTGGATCCCAAATAGCAAGCAACTGTTAAAGATGAACTTTTTAAAACCGCAAGAACTATATAACTAATGAACATTAATTCTAAAACTTTCCAGTATTTGAAAACAGTAAGAACTCTAAATTCTAAACTTTTCAATATTTAAATAGAAATAGAATTTCCTATCTGACTAAATTATTTATTAATTATTTTTATTGAATGTATTATTTTTTTTAAATCATTTCCATTAATTTATTTTTTCCATTCTTTTAAGTTTTTATTACGATTTTTTTTTGTTTTTTCTGTTAAGACAAACTTTTAATAAACATTAAATTTAAATCGGGCATGAATGGCTGCATAGATTTGTAAAGTTATATTGGTTTAATTAAGGGAGGGTAGTCTTAGGTTATTTGTTTTGTAGTTAAATTGGGTTAATTGATTGAATATATTGGTGTAATTAGTAAATGTAGTATGAAGATCTGCTACATGCAGGATCACATTATATGCCACACTTGGGCAAAATAAGCCTATTTATTATTGACCATTGAAGACAGATGGTATTCCCTGCTCTGTGGATCATTCCCTTTGCCTATGGAATGGGATAGTAAGATGGCAAAAAGGATTGCAATCCCTTCCTATTGTAACGGGTGTGCTCGTTTACCGTATACTTATTAGTTCTTATCATAAAAAAAAAAAATATCTATATTTCCCCTTTTTCTTTTTCAAAAAAAAGTATAAGAAATTTCATTTTCTCACAGCATTTATGGATGTCAATCATTGACCCAAGCCCAAACTTACTTTTTCATAAGTATTATGTGGAAGAGAAAATCGATAGTAATAGGGCCCTCCACTAGCTCAGTACTCAGGGCGGGTGGCCAACAAACCGTAGGAAAATGTACGGGGGAAAACTCTATGCAACCAACAGCGAAACTCGGATCAATTGTTTAAATTCATGAACTATATCTATGAGTCAAATAATAAAACATACACATGTAATATAAGCCAAAATAAAACCCTTTTATTATAATATTTTTTTTTATTTTACTTTTAAGAAAACATATTTCCCATACCCTTTTAACGTTTACATAACCCAATAAAACCTACATATGTATTGGTGTGGATTTACAACAGAACAAGAAAACGAGCGTATACACAGATAAAAATCTAATATTTGATCTATCTGTGCTTTCACCTGTTCTCTATACTGATGAGGGATGGGGTATGATTTTGCCTTAAATGGTTGAGTTTCGTTTACCTGAATTCTTTAAACCGGGATTATGCCTGGTATATCTGAAAACACCTGATGGTCTTTCGTATCTTTCTTAGCATTTCCTTCCCTTCTCCACCAGCCATTTTACCTTTCTATCTTATCCTCTATCCGTCATCCTTGTTGTCATCGACAACTTGCAAAGTCTCATTGAAACATCTGTGTTGTCCATCCAAACCAATCACCTCCCCATTACTGTGGCTTGTCCACTTTAGGTTCAACTTACACTTATACTTGTATAAGAAATCAGTTCCTAATAGAACATCACAGATCAGATTTTTCATAATTAAAAATGCATGAGGACAACTTATCCCTGGATTTTAACATTTAGCCATATCTGTTTGGGTTCAACTTTTGCCTTTCTGTTGTTGGCCTTGCCACCTGTACAGCTTTCAAAGGCAGAACAGGTATATTTGGTTGTTCCCTGATGAGTTTATAATATAATCTCTCTTTTTTTACAGACACCTCACTTCATTTATATATAAGTCCGTCCACTTTCGTCTTATCTGTATTTTTGGACATGTTTGGCATGCGTAACTTGTACCGGTCCTCCCCATGAACAAACCAGATTTCCCATACATTTTGGATTCGATTGTTGACTGAACCCTATGTCTCTCCCTTGATCTACTTCCTTTTCCCCCTGTATCTGTCTCATTTTCGCACTCACTTCCATTTTACTCAATACTTCGTCTATTTCTTTAGTAGATTTCTCCCCTTCTCCCAGTATCACTCTTATTTCTATGGGCAAGTTATTACATACTGTCTTTACCATCTGTTTCTCTGACAAATCACATGCTTTTAACGCTTGAGTAGGGCCACTTGTCCCTAAAGAAATCTATATTCCTCTAGTCCACCCTCTCGGAACTTCTCCCTTATTATTCGGGACCGAATATCCTCCTGTCTCTCTTCACTCCAGAACACTCTCTCCAGGGCTGTCTTGTAATCTAAAAATGTCTGCGGCTGGTGCATCAGTGAATTCCACCAATCCCTAGCCTGAGCTTCAAGGTGGTCTGATGCTACTATCGCCTTCATCTCTTCCGGTATCCCATACCCTTCGAAATACCTTTGCAGACTCCTAAGGTGATCTGTTGGCATCTCCCTCCTTCCTCCCTCATATGTGTTTATTTTTATCAGTCCCATCCTCCTTATTTTATATTCTCTGTCCTTTATATTATACGTGTATTGATTATATATATAAATGAGGAGAAAAAAAAAATCGTAGTACTTTGTTTTGACTGCTTCCAAAATCACAACGTGGTAGGTTTTCCTTTCCCCCCCCCCAAAACGCCATGCTACGTGTCTAATTTCTTTATCAACCACTCGGAAAACTATTTTCTGTCTTTCAATAAAACTATTTTAATCGAAACAAACTTCACGTCTCTCTAATATTTCTATTTTACTCCCCCTCCTTTCCCTTATCGAATTTTTAATCTTTCTACTCGGGCCCCCATACATTCCATTCTTCATAAAGCCTTAGTTGGGACGCCATTGTAACGGGTGTACTCGTTTACCGTATACTTATTAGTTCTTATCATAAAAAAAAATATCTATATTTCCCCTTTTTCTTTTTAAGCAAAAAAATAGTGATAAGAAATTTCGTATTTCTCTCACAGCATATTTATGGACGTCAATCATTGACTCCAAGCGCCAAACTTACTTTTTACATAAGTATTATGCTGGAAGAGAAAATACGATAGTAATAGGGCCTCTCCACTAGCTCAGTACTCAGGGCGGGTGGCCAACAAACCGTAGGAAAATGTACGGGGGAAAACTCTATGCAACCAACAGCGAAACTCGGATCAATTGTTTAAATTCATGAACTATATTCTATGAGTCAAATAATAAAACATACACATGTAATATAAGCCTTAAAATAAAACACCTTTTATTATAATATTTTTTTTTTTATTTTACTTTTAAGAAAACATATTTCCCATACCCTTTTAACGTTTACATAACCCAATAAAACCTACATATGTATTGGTGTGGATTTACAACAGAACAAGAAAACGAACGTATACACAGATAAAAATCTAATCAGCTGTATTTGAATGGCCTTATCAAAAAAATATATAAGTTTTTGCCTTCATTCGTTCTCTTTGAGGGTTTCAGAAAAGTGGTAATTTTTGGAAAATAAAATATCTTAAGTTCATATTACCTGCACTTTTTGTCGATGTGATCCCCGGGATATCAAATAAGAAGAAAAACATGAAATCGCAGAAAACGTACGAGAAGTTCATCACCTTCAGTTCATTGAGTGGATGATTCCCTTGAAAAGTGATAGATCTCCGGTAGATGTTTGTCACTGCACATGGACTCTTGGGTAAGGTCCAGAAAACCCAGCACTTAAGCTTTTACCCCAGTACTCATGTTCGGCCATAGCCTTAATTACTCTTCTTAAAATATTAAAAATTGAATATATTTTTAATTTTTCTTTCTTCTTTGAAAACCAAAATAATAATGACACTAGTTTAAAAAAAAAATCTCCACTCTCCCTGTCACTTTTTCTTTCTTTTGTTTTCGCAAACACAGTCGCCCCTTTCTTCCCCACCAGTGGGATAGATGGCCAGTTAAGCTAATAAGCAAAAGAACTTTGCACCTTTGGACATTTTGGCAATTAACATTCCGGAAACCCTTTCTCTAACCTTCTTTTATATTTTCTTTTTTTTCATTCAAATTCCCAGATAAGACCTTGATGTTTAATATATCTCTTTTTTTTTTTTTTTACAATAATCTCTTATCTTGGATCCAAAAATGTATTCATACGTTCGTTTCTAAAATTGTCTATCCACACCGCAAATACATACATATACCACTTTTACACAAATAAAACGCAAATTCTCCCCCCACTCCCTCTTTTCTTACTTTAATAAAATTTTTTTAAACATTTTCTCCCACTACAAAATAAATACTAAAACGAAATAAAATCAAATTATATGAAACTAATTTTAAACTATATCACATATGTGTGCGCCTTTCTACATTGTAACTAGGGTTTAAACCCGACTGTTTACACTATGGAGTTTTTTTTTTGTTGTTTTTGCCAGACAGATGTAACATTTCTGTACTGGATGAGAGACAATTTCTTCTTTATAACCATGCTGTTCAGATGTGCATTCTTGACAGTATAGTATTGTGCTGTCGTATTCATGCTGCATTGAATACATCAATATATCAGATAGATTGACGTTGGTTTGACTGCGAACTTTTGGCCTAAGGTTAAATAATGGAAAGAATTTTTTTTCAAGTACAATCTATGTAGTCTATCCATACTTGACACTCTAATAAAATAATAAATTCATCTGTGCGAACTTCTAAAATAAAAAGTTAAAAAATGTAAATTAAATTCTAAAGTAAAAGTTAGATTAAAATAATAATTCTAAATTTTATATATGTTTAATAAATGTTTGTGTGTTTTTTCTGGAAGTTGCTTCTTTTATTTATTTTTTTATATTGAAAATATATTTTTAAATAAGAATTTATATTTTATTAGGTAAAAGTTGGATCTTAACAGATCTGCCCACTGTATAAATTTTCCAGGTTCAAATAGCCTGGTGGCACCCTGTTTGGCAGATACGGGAAGACTTCAACTTCCAAAACCTTCCCAAGCATTATAATTGGACTCCCAATGTGGGCCAATGTATAATAAACCACAAGTACCCTGAGTAAATTTTCTTTTAAATGAAATATATTTATCTAGTTACTTAAAGCCATATACTTTAAATCTTATAAAAGCACTGCCAGAAAGAAATAGCACATATATTAAACATGAGAAAGAAAAGATATTAATAATTTTAAATTGTCATTTGGTATTTTTTTTAAAATAAAAAAATCAAAAGGTTGCAATTAATATAAGTTTTTTTTCTTAATATATATTATGCTTTAATGTGTATAAGTGTGCACAGCCATGTAACTTTATGATTGTAAATGTGACACCTTATGATGAGTGTTCTTTGGGAATCTACCTCAGTGTAATCCCTATTTAAGCATTTGAATTAATCATAAATAAGTTGGTGGTATATATAATTGTGCTCCAAATACACCTGGGTCTCATTTTATGTGATAGATAGGTTCCTCAGAAAACACGCGCAAATGAAATCATGCAAAAATAAACATAACTTACATTGAAAAAGGTGGGATGCAGTCTGTGATTTTTCAAAATTCGCGTAAAAGCAAAGCACCAACGTAAAATTACTTTAAAATTTGCGCAAAAAAGAAATAAAGAAATAAAATATGACTAATAGGAAATTTCAAATTTGAAAAAAATTGATACAAGACAAACTTTTTTTAACTATAATATTTAATTTTATTTAAAATAATATATTTTTATGCATAATTTACAGTATAGTAATTTACATTTTTATGCACATTTTAATTATTATCGCTATTTGCTAAAAAACAGGTTAGTTTGCAAACTGGTAAAAAATCAAATTTTCTCAAGAGAAAATACAACTAGCACCAAGTTCACTCTCATGTTGGGCTAATGGTTTTCTGTTAACAACATAATTAGTAATTAATCTTTGAGATGATGATTTTATTAATTGTTTATGAACTTAGACTTATGATAATAAAAAGACATTTATTCACCACTGCTGGGAAAAATTTAATTAAAACTAACAACTAAAAATTAAATTCTTATTTTTGTCTTTAATTTTTTAATTTTCAA
The DNA here is from genome assembly GCA_028023455.1 of Epiperipatus broadwayi. Lineage (NCBI taxonomy): Eukaryota > Metazoa > Onychophora > Udeonychophora > Euonychophora > Peripatidae > Epiperipatus > Epiperipatus broadwayi. Next base: position 7,402,779 of record JAQFVV010000007.1, on the reverse strand, counting down.
TTCTGTTTAAAAATCAAAGTTCATTTTACATCACATTAATTTCAAGTCACTGTAAGTAATTTTTAAATTGTTAATTACAATTAAAAATCAGATTTTAATTTTTAATTGTCAAATTTAATTGTGCCCACTGCTATTACTCACCTTTTAAAAATAAACTTGCAGACACTAAATGATTAATAATTGATTATGTTCTTTTTTAAAAAGCAAAAACAGAATGTGATTTAAAATGCAAAATTAACACGCACAATGTTTGAACAAATTTACATTATAATCTTGTAAAATTTAATGTGTGTATACATAAAATGTGGAAATCATGATTTTAATTTCATTATTGCATAAAATCTTACTATTATAAAGCACTGAAAATATTGAAATTACTAAGATGAAAGTCGAATTCCAATAATGTGCTATTACTTTCAATATAATGTAAGTGCACGAAATTTATTATTTAAAGTAATAGTGCATTATCGGAGTTTGACTTCCCATGGAACATGAATCACGTAACTTCAAAATCGTATTAAATAAGTCCGTGTAAAAAGAGACCCAGGTGTACACAGGTATAAACCCATTATTTCTTAAAATGTATTTACTTCAATGCAACCTTCCTAAGTAAATAATTTGGTTGTCATACCGTGTGTTTAAAAATGAAATGTAGAGAAAAAGGAACTCTTGGGGGGAGGAGGCGTAAACATAGATGGTTCATAGGGAAATGATAGTCAACATTTTTTTTGTATATAGTCTTTTTGTAAAATTACTAACTGAATGTTTTTGTAAATTTTTGTTAATCATGTACCGTAATTGCTAACCCTAAGTAAAATATTTTTTTTTGTTTATTTTTTAAGCAAGTTTACTGATATGTAACAGGCACACACAATGTTACATTATTTTTTTTAAAAAATTAGACATTAAAAATAAAAGTTCGCAAATAAAAACTTTTTTTTTTTAAGAATTAAAAATTGAAAATTAAAAATCATCTAAACTCATATATATATATAAAATCACACAGATGAAAAAAAAATTATTCAAAGAAAACTATTAAAAAAGAAAAGGTATTTTAAAACTAAATTTTTAGAAAAAGCTTAAAAGATTTAAAGATAAAAAGAATGTACAATAATTTAATTAATGCTATTGTGTAAAATGGAAATGATTATTTTCAATTAGTAAACTAGTCCTTGGGCATCTCAAAATGTATAATTAAAGGTCAGATAGGAGAGAAAAACAATAGGAACAGAATAGCCAATAAAAGAAATCTGTCAGGAAATGGACCTCAATGAAAGGATCATCATCATCATGATGTAATGTCCACTGGGTCCAAAAGTTTAATACAAAAGGAAAAGTTTAGAAATAAATTGGGAAGAAAAATAGAGATATGATAGAGAGAGGTATGATATTTGTTAAGTCAGAGAGAGTTGAAGGAGAAGGGATTGAAAGATGCACTTTCAATTCCTTCAGTTTTTCTATAAAAAAAAAAAGAAATGACATCATTTTTTCATATTGTGGACTACAGGCTATCAGGGCCTGGAAATAAAATACCAGCTAAAGTAAAGGACCTCCAGATGAATCAACAAAACAGCCAACAGCATATTAGTCTCCCCAGGACATTGGGACAATTAACACTGGATCCCAAATGGCAAGCAACTGTTAAAGATGAACTTTTTAAAACCACAAGAACTATATAACTAATGAACATTAATTCTAAAACTTTCCAGTATTTGAAAACAGTAAGAACTCTATATTCTAAACTTTTCAATATTTAAATAGAAATAGAATTTCCTATCTGACTAAATTATTTATTAATTATTTTTATTGAATGTATTATTTTTTTAAAATCATTTCCATTAATTTATTTTTTCCCTTCTTTTAAGTTTTTATTATGATTTTTTTTTTTTTTTTTTTGCTGTTAAACAAAACTTTTAATAAATGTTAAATTTAAGTCAGGCATGATAAGCTGCAAAAATTTGTAAAGTTATATTAGTTTAATTAAGGTAGGGTAAATCTTAGATTATTTTTTTTGCAGTTAAATTGAATCAATGGATTAGATGTATTGGTGTAATTAGTAAATGTAGCATGAAGATCTGCTACATCCAAGATCACATTATATGCTGCACTTGAAAAAAATAAGTCCCATTTCATACTGATCATTGGAAGCAGACTATTCCCTGCTCCTTGGATCACCCCTTTAGCCTGTGGATTGGGATAGTAAGATGGAATAAAGGACTGCAATCCCTTCTTATGGAGTTTTTTTATTGTTCTTTTCACCAGACAGATGTAACATTCCTGTACTGGATGAGAGACAATTTCTTCTCTACAACCATGCTGTTCAGATGTGCGTTCCTGACAGTATGGTATTGTGCTGTCATATTCATGCTGCATTTAATACATCGATATATCAGATAGATTAGCATTGGTTTGAATGCAAACATTTGACATAAGGTTAAATAAGGGATAAAATATTTTCTTTTAAAATGCAATCTATGTAGTCTATCAATACTCGACACTAATAAAGTATTTAAATTCATCTGTGCGAACTTCTAAAATAAAAAGTTAAATTGTAATTTAAAATCTAATGTAAAGTTACACTAAAATAGATAATTTTAAATTTTATACATGTTTAATAAATGTTTGTGTGTGTTATTACTGGCAGTGGCTTCTTTTTTTTTTTTTTAATATTGAAAATATTTTTAAATAAGAATTTATATATTATAAATCTCTGCATCTCCCTGAGCTAGTGGCATGGGCTGACGGTCAGAATAAAATATATATGTAAAAGTTTGGATCTTAACTTACATACTATATAAATTTTCCAGGTTCCAATAGCCTGGTGACACCCTGTATGGCAAATATGCTAAGACTCCAACTTCCACTGAATTTCTATCCTCTCCGACCCTTATAATACCAATAAGAAAATTCATCATCAATACCATGCACTTACACTAATAATCTACTTGATCATCATCATCATTATTATCATGTATTTATACTAATAAGCAAATTGATTATCAATACCATACATTTTCACTATGAAATAAATAGTTTAGTCTATAATCTCCTCATATCACTAAATAATTATATTAAATACACATATATTAATTATTCATATCCACAGATCATTCTTCATATATAAAAAGATGTGTATAACATTTTAGCAGTAAAAATATACTAGTCTTTGCTTATATATAGTCAGATTGGTTTGAAAATTAAGTAACTTCATCCATGGGGAGAGCTAACTGCAAATTTTGCCTGGGTTTGAATTCTGGGATCTAATGAAGCCTGAAAGGGGGTTGTGTTGAAGATCAACTGGTCCAAATTGCATTTAAATTTCTTCAGTGAATATTGAACTTGCATGCTGAAGGTAGATGTCATCTTGGATTAAGCATTCCACTGTGCTATCACCAGTATCCTACCTGAAGATCCTGCATCTGACAGTAGTAAGATGTGTTCCCTCTTTCTTTCTCAGTTCATCACTGGTTTCATTACAATATATATATATATGTATGTATGGAAAATAAACATTTAAAATATATGCATATAATCTGATTAGGTTTTAAGCAATAGGTTTTCAATTGTCATTAACTTTATATTTAAATAGGTGATTGTACCTCAATCTCCATTGATAAGATATTAAATACCAACACATTTGTTTATGTAACACAAAAAAAGATGTAGAAAGTTTAGACTTTCCAAAATGTAAAAGTTCAAGATATATCTTCTATTTATACTCCATTAATCTATAAATAATAATAAAAAAATGAATATTTTAATTTAAAATAATAATTACTATGCTACAACATGTAATTTCAAACTTAGGAAGCCATAATTCTCTTTCATTTAAGTATGTAAATAAATCACTATTTAATTTAAAATTATACTGATATCAATAAATACTATACATTTTAAATGAAAAAAATAAATATAGCAATAATAATGATGAATATAAGCAAATGATCTGAGTATTAATCTTTAAATGTGTCATTTCAAAATAGTGCCATAGTTCTAGTATTTTCTTTTAAATCACCATTCAATATTTTGTTATTCCAGAAAAAGTAAAAATATTACAAAAAGCTATAAGGTTTGAAGTACATTTTTAAAATTCCATTATTTTCCAAATATCCAAATTATCATTTCATTCAGCATCTATATAATATTATAAGTGTGCAATCACTAGCTTATATACATGATGGGGCAATGTAGATATCTTTTAATTTAGCAATTAATCAATTGAACCAATTTATTATCCCATCTATAAATAATACATCAAGCTTATAAAATTATATCAGTAGGTGAACATAATATTTGTGTACATTTTTCTGTTGTTAACATTTAGATGTCATTATTAAAAAGTAGGTAATATTATTTTTAAAGTGATGAAACATTCTGATGGTTTCAAAATACTAATTATTAATTTTTATATTTCAATAAATCATCATCTCTTACAAATTCAATGACCCTATTCAGTCAATGGATGAACATTATTGGTTCATCCCATCATTCTCTCCATTTCTCAATCATATACTTTTAAAAATATATAAAAAAATCATAAGAAGGAATTTAGATTCACTTGTTTTGAAGCCAAAATAGAGAGAGACTGTTTAATCTGCTTGCTGTTATTTATAAACTTTTTTTATTGATGTAAGAAAAACTATAGCAACATTCTATATTAACTCTTTGTCAATTTTAGCCAGTGTTTCATAAATAAAATTCTTATTAAGCAATAATGATAAATAAAAAAAAATATTTTACAATTATTACACATAACAAACATTTACATTTTACAAATATAAATGATATCCTTTAATTCTAACAGAAATTAAACAATTTATAATACATTCTCACTATACTACACTAGAAATATATTTTCACATATATATATATATATCTTTCTATACAACCAAACTGACAAATACATTTGAGATATTAGACATTTAGTTGTAGTATTTATATTTTATTATTGCAAATGCACTAACAAAAATACATATAATAACAAAAGAACAATAATTTTATCCAAACCATGTGCTTCATTATTCACATATTTGATTTAAAATGGATAAATTCAATTTATAATCTTAGACAATACAATTAATAATAAATAATTTCTTACATTAGTTTTATCATTGTCATAGCAACACAGTTTAATACTTCATAGGTTAATATATCCACTATCAAAATCAGACAAGAAAAAAAAATTATGGCTGGCATTTTACCATATACTGAAGCTCATATCAAACTCCAGTAAGTACAATATATATATATATTAAATTTATTCATGGAACAATTAAATCCAAATATGTTGCTACAATAATTCATATATCAGATTTCTAAAGAATTTTTTAACAAACTTTCAAACAACATATTTGTAAATACTTGCATTTATATTCTCAGTGATATGTTTCTAGCCATAATTTAATTAAAAAATTAGAAAATGGCATTTGAAAATAATTAATAATGAATTGGAAAATACTTAATCATTTTAATTTTTAGTGTAATGTTTTATTTTAAGTACATTTGGTACATTTCACCAAGATAATATAACATGTCATCATCATCATCTATTTTATCAGTCATTTTGGATAGTAGGCCTCAATGTGGATAAAAATTTCCAGGCCATTCTACTTTTCTCTTTTCTGCATGTTCTCAATATTATGAGTCCCATCTGTTCTTTGATCATACTCATTCATGGTCATCTTTTTCCTCTAGAATCACTCCTAGTTGCAATCATGACATCTTTTCCCTGGGCTTCTGCTTTCTTCAAAACTCGTTCATTAAATTTCTTAGTCATATGAGGTATCTCAAGCATTTTTTAATAATACTTCATTTCAGGACCATCGATAATTGATTTCAAAAGCAGTTCTTGTCCTCATTTCTTCAATGTCCTTTTATTATATTCAGATCTTTGTAATGGACTATATCAAAACTGTCAATAGTTTATTTGTCTGCACACACATTCCATCATTTTTCCACATGGGCACCAATTTAACACATATAAAAAAAATTTTTTATTATAATAAATTCAAAGTACCTGTATTTTTACAAATAGATGTTTCAAGAAATACAAGTAGAATTATTGACTTTTAGGTATATAATGAAGTGAAAATATCAATGAATTCTGTATAACATTATTTTTATCCTAAAGAAAGTAATGTTGTGGTTTTAAATAAAGACTAAATATAAACCACTATAGAGTATAGATTTCTTCAATGCCCTCATAGAGAAGTAGTGAATGTAAAAGTGGTATATGAAAAAGGAGTGAAAATTTGAGTGTTTTTGTATTCTTGTTTTACATTATATCTAATAATAATTATATATCCATTTATTACCAATATTGAATGGTTAGTTGGGTTTGTTAAGGACCATTGATCTGAAAGACATTTTATAAGACTCACTCATTGGAGTCTAAAAATATTGTTAAATATTTCATTATTTTGTGTACCAGTATATAATAGGTTAATATAATGAGCACTTTTAAGAGTTTGTGGTGTTTATCAGCGCACATCACCTCACTATATTGCAATCATTCACCAGCGCAGAAACGCAGATTGCTCTCTTTCTCACCATATTTGTGTTTTTTGAACAATCTTTGCTCATCAGCTGAGCTGAGAGGTATCAAACATCTGGACCTCCATGCTCACATTGATAGCTGGATATTCTTTCACTAATCCAACTCTCACGCACGGTAACCTAAGAGTTGGTTCCTATCCAGTTATTATTTTATTTTAATAATAACTGTAAAAAATAAATTAAAAAGAATTTTTAAATAAATCACTATCTTTGATTATTGGTTATAATCTTTTTTTTAATTATTTACTATTTTTTGGCCAGTTTTCTTTGTTGTTTAGCAATATGGAGAAAAATAAAATTAGCAGATGTTTTTCCATCGTCAATTTCAGTTTAACTTAGTTAGTTAGCTTTATTGTAATTACATATTCTCGAAGTAACTTCATTAACAATTAACTAAGAGTGAAAACGTTTTTCTTTTTTTTTAAAGTATAATGTTTAAAAAAAGGAATTGAATTAATCAAATCAGGCTTATATAAAATGTATATACCTTTAACTATAATTGTGGCTATTATGAATTATACATAACCATCAGCTTAAACAATTAAATGGCTTGTTTGTTACAAAAATTTGTTTTTGAGACAATGTATTTATATATTAAATGGATCTTAGGTATATGTAAAAGTGCTTTCGTATTTGAATGTAGGGAATTTATTTTATTGCTGAAGACAAAATCCAGATGTGTGACCGAATCACATAGAAAATCCTATATTTTACTTAACTTATTTAAATATTTCTTTGTGTGCTTCAAAATAATATTGAAAATGCATTGTTTATACTGCTAAACATTTTGAATAATTATTTTTTCAGTTTGAATGCATAAAAAGCCATCTTTTATTTATATATGTGTGTATGAGTTACAAACCTATGAAAAATATACATTAGAAACATACATAGGAGGCATATAAATATGTTTGTCAGCATATCAAAAATGTTTACAGTTAGCATATATCCATTGCTATCAAAATATACAATTGGTAAGAAAGTAGAATGTATGGATTGAGTGGAGTGAAAGGCCGTTGTTTTTGTAGTGCTTCTGCAGGTTTTTAATACTCAATGCTACCACTCTTTTGTTCTACAGAAGTTTTGTACAAAATGAATATATTTTTACTAAAAGCATTTGTAACTTTGATCACTGGCATGCAATGCAGTAGTTTATCTTTGAGAATATTAATATGTTGATCAGTGATATTTTTGCATGTAACCGAAAGATAAATCTTAGAAAGTTGTTCATTTTTTCTATAGATGCAGTTATGAAGCATTGTATTGCCATTCTCATTGTGCTTGTAGATTTGTATATAGGAAAACCTACAAAGTTATGGATTGAAGCAGTAAATTTTGACTGAATACTAACAATGTGGAGAAATTGATGTACAATTACTCAAACTTTAAAAAATTTCTTACAGTCAACCCAACAGATACACCATCACCAAAAATAGAGTTTATTAACATAACTATAATATTTATAGCTTCTTCGAGTACCATCAATAGTCAATCATTCACAATGAAGATTAAATACTTGGAGACCTATGAAATGATAAACAATTCCTTCTAGATTTCACAATCTCCCACAAATCTAAATACAACTAATAAATCTTTACTTAGAAGGTTCTGACACTGGCATCTAAACCAAACTACTTGGATTTCCTCATTAAAATTAATTTATCAGCTGTTCCCTCTAATTATTTTCTATCACAAAAAAGATTCATTACAAATGTTGATCCATTTTGTCAGCTCTGTCACAAAGAAAATGAGACTACAAATCATGTCTTGTTACACTGCCCTGTATTTGAAATATATAGGAATATCATAGTGTTAGAAACACAGCTCAAAATATCAGCAATAGTATCACTGTCAGAAAGATTGGAAAAAGGCATATTACCATTAATAAGAATTTCAACTTTTCTAACCTTCATAATTTGGTGGATTAGATGCAAAATGTGTTTCAAGGGAGTGTCTAGTTGCACAAAATCAGTGTTTTATAATAAAATTTAAAAAATTAGAATCAGAGACCAGACAATTGTTCCACAATACCTGGTGCAGGCAACAGTGGCTCTGTTCAATACTGGGTGTGCTTATTAATAATGAGAGCAAAACATTACCAAACTCAATTAAATAGTTCTAGATTGATAAAATTTACTGATGCCATCTCTTTGGGATGTTCATGAGAGACAGAGGTGTTTTTTTTTAATTAAAAATAACTGCTTGCATGTTAAATCGGGTTTTTTTTTCACAAAAATTAAAACTTTCTTTTAAGTAATTGCAAAATATGACATTTAAGTCGTGATTATACAGAATAATATAAAATTTGTAACCATTTTAATTTTCTCACTAATAAAAAAAGTATATATTTTTATACAAATAAAAAAAAGTATACAATTGATGAACTATGTGAGAGAAAGTTGATTTAAGTTCAAAAAATTAGGCTATTGAAACTTTCAAATCATGAAGTTAAATATTATAAAAGAAGTAAAAATGGCTTTTGGATTGATATATTGTTGGTGTGATATGATGCACTGTGGCTTCCCCTTTATCAAATTCAGGAATCTCAGCCACTCTCACAGGGAAACCTGTTAGCCACATTACATACCCTTTCTATTCCCATTTTAAGTTTTTTCCATATTTTTCTCTATCCTGCTCCATCCCATTTTCACAACATTATCCTTATCAACTCTATGGCCTTTTTATTTAAATTCCCCTATTTTTTTCCCCAAACCTAATATAAAAACCAAAAACCCACTTTCTGTATAATGTCTTTGTTTATATTTATTCTCTCAAAACTTCATTATTTGTATTCCTTCTGCTTGTAGTTCATTTACATTCAATTAACAGATGCCTATATGCAATCCACAATATCAGTGATGAACTCTTAGGGAGTTGCATAAAAATTGTTTGGGGTCATGAAATTTTTAAGAAATTTTCTTATGTTTTGGATAATATTTTTTTTTTGTAAAGAATTTAATTTTAAAAATTAGATAAAAACAACATAAAAATAAATTGGTTTTATAAGTATAGGATTTGTTTCAAAAAATTAATTTCAAATCATATGTGCTTTATACTAAAATATTAGGAAATATAAATGTGTATATTAATTAAAACTATTTTCATTTTATTATAAACATTATTAAATATTCATACTTGTAATATAGGCAAGATAAAAACAAATAATGGGTTGCATTATATTTTTGTCCAAGGAAAGGGTCACAAGTACTGCATTACATAACATGGATAAATATCAAGAATGTGAAGCTGGTCTGTTCATTGATTAGTCATGGTTTATTTAGATAAGCTCTAGAGTTGAAGTATAAATTAGATCACTGTAGTTTGAAATATATTGACATTATTATTATTAAAGTAAATCATTTTATGAAGTGACATCCAATATGATAGTAATCTAGTATCATTTTTGGCTAATTATCTCTAATCTGTTTCTGTGATGAGAATGTAATGAATCATTTGATTTATTATTTTAGAATAATCCTTGTTTATTTGTAGATTGTTTCTTGGTTTCTAATTTTAAAATAGTTTTTTTTTTTTATTTGTAGATTACCAAAATAACATTTTTTTTTATTTTGCTGTAATATCCTATAAATACAATTTATCGAAACCACTTTGAACACTTTTTAGCAAAATTCTTTATATGTTAATATATAAATATATCTACCTTTTGACAGTCCTACAATCTTCTTCAGAGCCAATTCACTTTAATATCTTAAAAAACAATTGGCTCTGAAGAAGTCTGCAGGACAGTCAAAATGTAGGTGTATGGATATATGTACAAATAAAGAGTTTTGCTAAAAAGTGTTTAAAGTGATTTGGATAAATTGTATTTATTTGTAGATTATTTACATGGCTTGTAATTTTAAAATTCTTTTTGTTTATTTGTAGATTATTTACATGGCTTGTGATTTTAAAATATTTTTTGTTTATTTGTAGATTGTTTACATGGCTCACGCTCTTCGCAGGATATCCTATGCAACATGTGACCCTGAAGCAGGACAATTTTCTTTCTTAGCTCGTGAACCAAAAGGTCATTTTAATCTACAATATTGTCATTGTTTTTCTACACAAACTTCTCAACAGGTAAAATAATTTTACACTTTTAAACTAATATTTACCATAGTGTTCTTATTTTAAATGTATATATGTGCATTACTTTAGATAAGTAGATATAAAATTAAATATTTTAAATATCAAAATTTAAGGTTATATTTTTTTTCAAAAAGTTATTTTATTCTTAAAGATATATTTTGTGAAATGTGAGTTTTTATAAAGGTCAAATTGAACACAATTCAATGACGAATATTTTTTTATTATTATATAAAAGCTTTTATATTCTTATGACTTCTGAAAATGATATTTCCAACATTAGGCAAAACCTAAATTGTATTTGAGCAATGACTCTATCAAAATTCTAGAGAGTTAACAAATAGTTCTAAAATATAATCCTATTAACCAGAATAAATATTATCCTGATAGTTTATCTGATATAGAATTTTTATGTGATCATGTGATTAAAAATATTCAAGTGACAGTCGTGTAAATTTTTTATAGTTAATATAAGGAGATTAGAATTAAATGAATAGACTACAATTAATTAGATAATGTATAGTGCTACATTCAGGAAAATTCTTATTGGAACTGGGTTTGAATCTTTTGAAAAATATATATGTGAATTAATGATAAAAAAATTAGCCTTTTGTCACTAGAAAAATATGGTACTATAATTACCATAAAAACATAAATTTTATATAATGTATATATTTTTAATGATTTGAGTGGTTATCAGATATTCAAAATATACCTAGAACAATTACTTATCATGATTTTTATATGAAACTGCTATATTTTTAAGCTTTGATATCAATCCAGTGTAATTTAATGTAATTTAACCATAGCAAAGCAATGGATTTTAGAGCTAAAGATTTTGAAATCTCAAATCAATGGGTAATTTCTATTGTTTAAATATCACTTAACCTTTTAAGAAACTCTGCAGAAGGGTGTACTGCAATAGATATTCCTACAGTGAATAAACTGTACTACCAACATTTTCTTTTCTCTAAATTAAAATATATACAAAGAACACAAATATCATGAGTACCATTAAGCAGACATCTTTGTTACATTTCATAAGGCTTCTGATTATGGCATGATAATGGAAAATCAGAATTTTTGAATATATAAAAAATAAACCAACAGCTTTAACTTTTGAAGATTTTTATTAGAGGAAGTTCATTAATGGGTTTTATTTTTTGTCCTCTGTGGGTTACTGCAGAAGTAGAGTGATGGGTTCTGGAATATATGCTCCTCAGATTAATTCAGTTCTGGCTCTTTCTGTGCTCAAATTTCTTACAAACTTTTAATCAATAATGCCATTTGATTATTTTTTCATCTTATGCTTTAAAGAATCCTTTTTTTTTTACTAAAATCTAGAAAAGTCATAAAACTAATTAATGTAGCATCAGCTAAGAAAGAGTTTTAAAACAAGAAATGAAATTTGAATATGGAATGATTAATTCAAGGTGACTTTATGATTTTTGTTAGTGTTTGTTTATATTTCCATTAAAACATCACATGATCTGCATTTCTTATGTTTACACAAGCTGTTAACACAATAGCAAATTCCCCAGACTGTTTTGGCACCCAGTGCAAGCCATAGCAATCAATGGAAGCTAGAAGGTTTGTGAATAAAATCACTATCTAATGCCAGCTTGAGTTCTTTATCAGTGAGGAGTCTTGGATTTCAGTGCACTGCACGTGAAATCTAAGGTTTCTCACTGATGAAAGCCACAAGCTAGAAACTAGTCTGGGAATATTGAATGAATCAGCATTAGGTAAGGATTTTATGCAAAAACCTTTTATCCATTGATTACTATGGTTGCACTGGGCATCTCTAAAGTATTGAGAGTTTGTTTGTTTATATTTTTTACTTTATGCTTCTAGATATTTTATTTTCATTTTCACTGAAATCAAACTTATAAATTTAGTACATACAGTAAAGTATTTAAACCTTAGATATGTAAATTTTGTTTATAATTTGCATTTATATTTTTTATTTTGTTTTATACTTTTCTTATTGGAATGGTTGTGTTAGAAAGTAATTTTGTTCTAAACTGAGAGTGGCAGTTGAGGAGGGCTAACAAATTAACCAAAAGTACTTCGGCAGATTGAATGACTGTATATAATAGTTAATTACTGTTATATTTATTATTATTTTTTTATTAAATATATAAATGAAATTGTATCTGGGTATGTTTATATCTGTAGCTCATGAAAATATTTGCTTTAATATATATATATATCATTAAAAACCAGTTAACACTTAGACAATCCCAATACCAACAACAATCAGCAAATTAAAACTGTTGTCAAGGCAATCTCCTTTTAACAATAAAGATGGAATCTCACCTTTATTGATGGTTCAATATATTTATATAGACACTAAATAATGCAACTTGACCACAGAGATTGAAATTATTGATACAAAAAAGTTTAAACAAATCTCTTTAAATAGGTAAGTATAACCTATTCTGAATGCAGACTAAATTGCACCCAAAGTATTACTGAAATAATAAGTTATATAATGCTCAGGGTGTGTTAATTATCATTAAAAACCAGATAACCCTTAGACAATCCCAATATCAAGAACAATCAACAAATTCAAACTGTTGTAATGGCAACCTTTTTTTTCTCTACCTTCTTTTAACATTAAAGGTGGAATATCTCCTTTATTAATGATTCACTATACTTATATAAACACTAAAGAATGCAACTTGACCAGAGATTGAAATTATTCATGCAACGAAGTTTCAATAAACCTCATTAAGCGGGTAAATGTAGCCTGTTTTGAATGCAGACTAATAAATAGTCAATTATAACATTACAATGTGTAATTATAGATTTCAATCTCTGCGGTCAAGTAAAAAAAATATTCTATAATTATATATTTTTTCACTTGGATTGTTTATGGAATAAAATGGACTTTATCATGATATGCTAAAAACTTCACAGATATCATGAAAAAACAAGAACATTATTTTCTTTAAGAATTGTTTTCTATTTAAAATTTATCCAAACTGCTGTTACATTAAAATTAACAGATTCATTTACCAGTGAGAGGGGATTAGCGAGAAGCTTAAAGATGTTTTATTAAGATCTATTATAATGTCTTTCCAGCACATTGAAGGTTAATAAAAGAAGGAAAAACCATATGGCTCTGCAGTATACAGCCCCCAAAAATAGCTACATAAAGTGCAATCACATTGCTACCATGTAAAAAACAAAATATTCTAAGAAAGTTTAACTTTTTTGGCTGTATAACAGAACCACATAACCCTAATCTTGCTAGCATTAAAAATTGGGTCAACATTTCGAATGTTGGATTTCCTGAAGTGGCTAATAAAATTTTAAATTATGGATCCAGATTTGCAGGTGGTGAATGGCGCTACCTGAAATGGAAATAGTCACTGATTTTGAATCTAAATATGAAAATGACCCAGAGAAAGAAAGAGTCATAGAAAGGCATCTAATACTTTGATATATATATACTTAAAGCTAATAAAAAAAATATTGGCTAAAAGAAGATAATGGCAATAGGTTTATACTATCAAAATGACAAGAGTTTGACTTTAAAATTAACCAGCAAATTGGAAGCCTATGTTTTACCAAAGTAAAAGATTATGATTTAAAGACTAGAAAAGATCAGTTTGTTGCTTTAATTTTTAGAAAACATTGAGGCAAAATATACCCATTTGCTGCTGCTATTGTTCCTAGAATATTTGCAAATATAAAGTTGCATAAGGAAAATGTCCTTTTTCGTCTTCTTCTCGACTTTGGTGGATCGTACTTTTTTACTGTGCAGGTAAGCTTGTTTTCTCTTCGCTCATAGATGGTTTTGGTCCATACAGATTAAAATTTTCATATGAATTTATTGAAAAAATTCAAAATTTGAAAATCGATAATAGCTGCAAAATTGCCTCTGTGGACGTTAAAGAATTGTGTGGGTCTTCCCCTTATTATGAATCTATTAAAATTGTAGAAGAATTTTTGCTTCTAGTCAATCATAACATCCGGGATTTTTTTTTTATTATAGACACATTAAATTAGATTAGTGACGAAGTAATCGCATCCATTAATCGCAAAACATTAGATTTTTTTCTAATTTTGTTTTTAAATTATTCGATTACTATTCTTAGTAACTTTTGTTAAAAATTAATGAATTGCTGTGTTTAATTTTAGGTCATTTACTATGCAAACATACTGAGGGCATTTTTTAATTCTCTACTTTTATTTATTTATTAATTTTGTGAGAATTTGTTAGTTTTTAGAGTTTAGAAATATTGATGCCTATCAACAGTTGCTTCTTCGTTTTAGAATTTATTATTATTATTATTATTATTATTACTACTACTACTATTATTATTATTACTATTATTATTATTATTATTATTATTATTATTATTATTATTATTATTATTATTATTATTATTATTATTATTATTATTATTATTATTACTACTACTACTACTACTACTACTACTACTACTACTACTACTACTACTACTACTACCACCACCACCACCACTACCACTACTACTACTACTACTACTACTACTACTACTACTACTACCACCACCACCACCACCACCACCATCACCATCACTACCACTACTACTATTATTACTACTACTACTTTATTTTTATTATTATTTATTTTGTCTTTCATCACTCCTTCTTTTGAATTTCTATTTCACTTAATAATAGCTTTTTTCTTGATTTCAGAAATGATCTGTTTTATTACTAACTCATATGAGAAGCGGAAGATAATTATTTAGTAGGGTTCTTTAAATTATGATTGTGATGATTTCATAATTAAATTGTGAATAAATTAGAAGAATTACAAAAACTGTTTAGTTAAAGAAGAAATTGTAATTTTTTAGTTTTATAAATTGTCCAGAATTTTGTAGCTAAAGATGTTCAGAGTAAACCATGGTTGTTACTGCAGGACTTTTTTTATTTGAAAAAGTTTTGCAGGAGGAGAAAGATGAGGGATGGAGTGCATGGTATTGATGAAGCTTTGATGGATGTTGAATTGGGAAAACCAGTGTCGCTAATCATTTTTTTAATCCAGTTATTTAAATAGCTAAAAAATACAGCATCATATTTTTAACTGATTGTATTAAAAAGTGCATATTGGCCTATGCTTCATATTTAAATATGACTATGAGTGCTTTGTATTTAAGTATAGAATAACACACTCAGAACAAATATTGCAGTAGCATACTCTTCATACAGTAGTGCTATACAGTGTAAGATATAATAATCAATGGATATTAGAAGGTTTGTGTATAAAATCCCTATATAGTGCCTACTCATTCACTATCCCAAGTTTAGTTTCTGGCTTGTGATTTTCATCAGTGAGGAGTCTTGGATGGGAGAGCAATACAAAACTATCTAGCATCTATTAATTACTATGACTTTCACTGTGTGGAACTACTGTGTGGAGAGTTTATCACTGTTTTAATAGTTTGTATAAGCATAGAAATTTAGGATTGTGTGATGTTTTAGTGGTTTTATAATATGATTAAACCTTTTTGTATCTTCATATACTTAAATATATATGGATAAAGATAAATGTTTCCTAAGATTGTCCACCATTTTTGCCTATTTATGTCTTCATTAACATACTTTAATATATATTCATAGAAAGCTGTTATGATTTAATTTCATATATCAAATTATTTAAATGACCTCACTATAATGATATATACTTTCTAGCACCCACTTATTAAAAATATAATCATTAACTAAGCTCAATGATAAAGATTATCTACTAATTATTTTTTTATATTTAGTCCAGAAATAAACTTGAAACTCAATTAAAGATTAGTATATCAAGTATTAAATCTTCCACAATTTTTTTCATTTAACTTTTTTTTCCAAATCATGGGTAAATATTCAATACATACTAAAACTTTTATATTCAAGATACTCTCAAAGTATATGGATAAATACATACTTTAAAAATAGTCAGATTCCCGCAACACATTTTTGAAAAAACTAACTCTCATCAGTAGGCCCAGATCCCTTCCTGCACATATTTTCATCATAGTTTAGTATTTCTCCATACCAAATTATGACACATCATTTCCTGATTATACCACATTTTACATATGAAGTTTCTATCTTATCATAGCTGATAAAAAATGTAAATTTTTGAACTTATAGTTGGTCCTAAAGGTATGTGATCACATTTTATTTTTTTTTAAATGAATCATAATAGAAACTTTAAAAGTTTATATATATATAAAAAAAGAAAACAATTTTATATGCTGTTGCAACATAAACACCTAAGCACTTTTCAAATTGTTTTTCTTTATCAGTACAAGCTTATTCCCAACTCCAACTATCCACCAGTGGAGAAACTAAGAATATTCTCTCCTCATTATGCATGAATTTTAACAACTATCACTTTTCAGGAAGTTTAAGAGTATCAAACATTTAAATATCCATACCCTGAATGACAGATTGATGTTTTGTTAATACATCATTTCCAAAAGGGAATTAGGGACTCCTTTATTAATGTTGAACTTTAGAGATATTTTCAACTTGTTTGTAAATCAATTCATCCCATATCTCAACCTTGTTATATCACAATTGTCTACCAATATAGAAATCAAAATATTATTTTCTCACTATGTGCATTTTACTATTGACTTTTACTTCTCAGGGTAGATAGAAGTATCAAAAATGTATCCTCATGACAGTTAGAGGTTCTTCATTACATCACTCTATGAAAATTAGGAACTAATTATTAATTGTTGCATTATAGAAACATTTTTAATATTTTTTATCAATGCATTTTTTGTTTCAGTTCTACCACATTGCACCTACCCTACTGCATGGATCTTATGTCATCTGTGACAGAAATAATACTTGAAAAAGATAAGAGATGAAACATATTAAGGATGATTTTGAATGCTATATATATTTTAAGTTATTTATTTTAGATAAATCTATGAATTATGAAATGTGGACACTGGTAATAAAACATGTGGGTGAGAAAACAAACAGATATTATTGACATCAGTGAAAGAATTAAGAGGCTGAAATATAGCTGAGCTAGACATATTTCTAGAAATGATAATAGATGGACAGTTGAAGTCTTAAACTGGATTTCAAGAGATTGTAAAAGATCCAGAAAGAGACCACATGTGAGATGGATGGATGAAATAAGAAAGTTTGCTGGTGTGGTGTGGGGAAAGGGTTAGAAATCACAGAAACTGGATTAAACTTGGAAAGGCTTACCTCCTGCAATGGATCAGAATTGATGATAATGATGATGATTCTTCTAATATTGTTCAAAATGTAATAACAATAAGTACTTTCATACCTTTTGATTACTTTATTGCTAAATGTAAAGGATTAAGAACTTACATATAAGTATATGTATAAAAGTCGCAAATTGTATATTTTTAACTTTTTAATTTAAATTACTTTTCCATTAAGAATTAATAACCAGCGATGGCTGAAAACACATTTTCTATTGTTAGTTTGAAATAATTTTCATTTAATGTGTGTGTTAGTCTTCTAAGTAGTCTTATCTTCTGCTAACGGCAAAGAAAAAAAGATATAGCTTACTAAAACATCTTTCAAATCCCCATGATGTCTTTTTGCTTCCTTGATGTTAGATAGTTTCATATTTACTTCCATTTTCCATTTAAAGAAGATATATATAAACAAAGTTTTCAAATCCTGACTCTGATGGTATGATTAATGGATTCAGGATTTTTTAACTGTAAAACTCTTAAAGTCTTTATAGGAAAGGAAATTTCGTCTAAATTTTAAAAGATATTTATGTTAAACATTAAAAAAAAAAAAAAAAATGTTTAGTTCGTGAAATCAACTTTTCCTACCATCAAGTTCTTTAAAAGTAAAACTACAAAATATAATCTTTATATTTACTTAAGTCATAGATTTTTTGAACATAAGAATGTAATTATAGTAAAGCAGGGTGAAGAGATTTTAAAACGCATTTAGAACCTTCACGTAAAATGTTTTACTATATATATGCATCTAAACAAAATTTCTATTTTTTATTATATAAATTATTTTTTAAACTTATTATCTTCATTCCAAACAAAAATTTTACTAAGCAGAAAAAAGATAAAAATGTGAAAGCACTCTCAAATTACTTATTTGTCTTAAATTAGGGTGCTTAATATACCCATTTTGTGACTCGTCTTATAACGAATTATATACACTTCATAATCTCTTCGTATATAGTTGTAAACATTTTTGCTTTAGAGTTTGATTTTTTATGTTAATATGAATAAAATGTTCCATGCTATTATAATATTTTATTTGAATTATGTAATTATTTTACGCTATTCTTTAGGGATCGTAGAATTATAAAACAGAAAAATGGGAGACCACAAATGCAGACTATAAGTTTTTCAGATGTTTATTGTGTTTTCAATTATGCACAAATGTGGAAATATATTAGATGAGTAATATTAAAAAGTAACAGAAACTGAAAATATTTAAATTATATAAATTTTCATTGAATAATGCCGATACCGTTTCTCAGGGCGTCCTTAAAAAAGAATTGGGCCCGAATGCAGAAATTCAAAAAGGACCCCATTTTAAAATTCGGAATTTTGATTTTTCATGTATTCACTAATTTTTATTTATTTATTTTATATTATAATTATCATATAATGTAATTTAATAAAGGTACTCATTTTAAAAATCCTTCTGCATTTTTCAAAATCACTAATTAGTTCTTTTAACTCCATTTTAGACGCTTCCTTCTGCTTCATAGTTAACGTGCCAGATTTGTCCAATTAAATTTTTTTTATAATCTTTTATTATTTTTAATTTATTAAAGGATCTTTCAACTGTTAGCCACAGTTACAGAAAGTGTTAAAATCAAGAAAACAGTATATATTTTACTAAATTTGATAGTTGAAGAGTTGGATGTTGGAATAGATTGAAGCCTGTCCATTAAAGTATGAAGATTTGCTATCTTAATATAAAGTGAGCACTGATTATATGTATATGTGTGTGAGAGATGATAATCTGGATCAACTGATGAGTGCTAGTACATTATGAAATATGTATATTGATGATTATTTATCTTTTTTTGGTGTGGGGGGTTTTGTGGTTGGGGTGTGGTAGGGTGTTGTGTTGTGGAGAGGGGTGGATTTTATTTTGTTTTCAAATCCTATTTTTTTAAATTTAGGTATGTGGGTGAAGGAAGTATGTATTTTTTAATATTTTTTAACAAATTTTTTTATTTCTTTCTTTTTTATTTAATTAATCTTAATTTATTTATTAATAAATAAATATGATTTTTTTTTAGTTTTTTTTTTTTTATTTTAAAATTTAATTTAAATATCAAAAGAATTAATTTTATATCAATCTAAAGTTATTAAAAAAAAGGTTAGGGAATTTTTTGATTATTAAAAATTTATTATAGAAATTAATATTTTTTTATTTTTTAAATTATTTAAAATTATAAAAAAAAAAAAAAAAAATTTTATTTATTAGTATTTTTAAAAAAAAATTTTTTTTTTTTATGATTAATAATTTAATTAAATAATAAAAAAAAAAAAAACAATTAAATTTTAAAAAAAAGGGGGGAAGGGAAAAATATTTAAAGAATGGTGTTTTTTTTTAAAAAATATAAAAAATAATTATAAAAAAAAAAAAAAAAAAAGAAATAATTGTTTTTATGTGAATATATTTTAATTGACTTGTTATAGATTTTCAAGATTATGGGCCCCTAGATTGCATAGGCTCACAGGCATTGCCATCTTTTGCAACTCAGTAGTTACACCACTACTGCAGTTAGAATAATAAAAAAGACATGTTTTATTTGGTTTTAATTTTTATCCAAATACTCTTACGATTCGACTCTGTAAATTTACATCTTTTCACATGTCCCAAGTTTTTAATCCTGAAAATTTGTTTTCGAATTAATTTATTATAACCAAATCATACTGAATGACATTTTTATCACACTAATGATATTCCACTATTTGAAGGTCGCTTTTGTTTATATTCTGATTTAAGCACAGATGTAAAATATTTTAAGTATACACAAGATAACAAAAATGAAAGGAAATGATAATGTACACTTGTATAGCTTTGTGTAATATCCTAAATACATGTTTTGATTATCTTACTGACAAAGTTTAAAATAAAAATAATTGTTGCATAGTTTAGATTTGTGATATATTTTGACGTGCTGTGAAAAAAATGTTATACATCATAAATAAACATAATTGCAATTTAATGATGATAGCAAAAAGTAAAACGTTTACTAAAAAATACATATCAGTTTTTCTGATCTCCATAGATTTTCTAAGAAAATGGAATAATTTGATATCCTGCTACTTGTTAACAGGACATCTGTATAGGATTTCCAATAACAGGACTATTATGGTTAAAACAGATAGTCATAGAAATTCTCACTACCACATTATCATATTGACGATTTTGATTCTGTTTCAAATGCAGAGCAAATTAAGTTAATGGCAACACATTGATTATAATTTATATGTTTAGACCTATTACTGATAAGAAATTTTAAAAAAAATCCATGACTCTGTACTTGATATGCCAGAAGTTTTAATGAGGTCATGCCATAAAAAAATAATTTTAAATGAAGAAAAAACAAATTAAATAAAAACACTTAAAACATAATTGAATTTCAAAATGAAAAGATAAAAACAACATTGTCTGTAAAAGTAACTGTTTCCATTTTTGACTGTGATTTTGTTAGAGGTGTGTTATTATTCTTCACTGTAGAAATCCAGCCCTATATAGTTTGATAACATGGTAGAGTGGACACAAGATCACAAATCATGACCAATTCTATCACTTTCAACATTTGAAGTTTTTTTTTTCTTTTACTGATGAAATACAATAGTCACAACAATCAATTAATTTGGATGGTGCTTCTTCTATCTGGCTTCAATTGGTTAATTATGCTTTATAGCTTTAACAGTTTTAAAATAGAATTATTTAATATGAAGGATTGTTATTTATAAATATGATGTGCCTGCTCCAATGATTTCATAAATACATGTTTTGGGTGAACATATAATTCCTAACCTATTTTCTGAAGTTGCTGCTAAAATGTGCCTATAATTAGTAAGATCATTTTATATTCATTTATTTTGATTTTTGAGGTTCTATAAAAAACTAAATATATTTGATGCACTCAATACTGCCAAGTATTCAGGAATCTGTTTTATAAAAGTTTCAGAAATGTCAAAACTCTTACAAAGTAAAGTAATGGTAAGCATTTAATTGTTTTAATAGTGCCTATGCCATATAATGAAAAATACAAAACATTACAGTTATAATATATATCCATTACTATTATTATTATTTTTTGTTAGTAAGGCTTTGGTGATTTTATATTGCTAAAGCTATTAATATATGGTGTATCTGAACTTGGTTCAGTCCCATATGGCTATTTAAGTTAGATAGCTGGATTGAAAGACATGTGGATGTCTGAAAATTTCAGATTTTCTACTTAATAGTTATTCATTAGATAAAGTGTTGAGCTTGTCCTGGTATTTTTAATCTAATGCTTGAATATCCTAGTACCTCACTGAGGAAGCCAGTAGCAGAAACCACTCTGGGGTTGGGGATATTCTGCAAAGCTTGTTAAGAGCTTATTTGCAAGCTCTTTATATAACATATATATATATATATATATATCCAGTATGCGTTCTAGAAAAAAGATAATTAGTTCGTTTTGAGCTGCCTCAGTGCTATCTTTTAGACAACATATGTTGTGTACTAATGTCATTTACTTATTTACTATAAACAAAAATTTAGGTGCTAGAGTGACTGAATCATGACATATGGCTTGAAATGTGACAGTAGGTTTCATGCCTGCATCAATCATTTTCATTCGTCTTTTACCTGCACAAAATCTTTTGAACCATTTGAAACTATTTTTGCAATTTATGGATTTATTGCCAAACATAGTTTAAATCATTTAAAGCATTTCAGCAGCAATTTCCCCCAATTCAAAACAAATTTAATGTTAATGTGTTATTTCATCACAAGTTAAGATATAAATAGATATATTTTTGTCATAATGTGGGAGTGATATCTAGATATGCTAGCACCTTAAACTTTTGGGCGTAAATAGAGCAATTATGTCACCACATAATAAATGTATTGATTTCAACATAACACCCCAGATAGCTTTGAAATAAAACAAGTCATTAGTTTACTGTTCAGTAGAGCACAATGTATGTTCTCTTTTTTGTGTGAAAAAAACAATTTATGAAAATAATAAGTGTCTGGATTCCAAGAGATTGTAAAAGACCCAGAAAGTGACCACATGTGAGATGGATGGATGAAATAAGAAAGTTTGCAGAGATAATGTAGAGAAGAGAAGCTAAAAATCAGAGAAGATGGATTAAACTTGGATAGACATTCATCCTGCAATGGGTTGATAATGGTTGATGATAATGATGCTGATGAAGAACAAATACCTGCTGTTTTTTATATGATACTATGTGATTCATGGAAATTTATCATTCAAGAGATATAATAATATTGATATTTAATATAATATTATTATTATTATTATTATTATTATTATTATTATTATTATTATTATTATTATTATTATTATTATTATTATTATTATTATTATTATTATTATTATTATTATTATATGATGATGATGATGATGATGAAGCCATAGAGCTTTGAAAGTGCTAAGCTTTAAATAAATTTAATAATATATATAACTTCTTTAACGAGCATTATAAGTGCATTATTATTATTATTATTATTATTATTATTATTGTTGTTGTTGTTGTTGTTGTTGTGTTGTTATTATTATTAAAAAAAGAGCATATGAATACTTTTATTGAGCTTGAGTGGGGTGAAGGGCAGGATAATGCTTAACTTATTAACATTTTAGTAAGCTAACTATAATACAAAGAGCTGGAAAAAATAATTACTTGATACTGCATTGATGCAAAATGGGCTGGGAAGATATAATATTATAAATTAATTTTGTGATGTAATATGAATTAAATATCTGCAACTAATAACATTTCTTTCAATATTGAGCAACATTTTATATTAATTCTTGACAAACAATTCATCAGTACAAAATGACAGGTTATTCATAGAAGACATGAAGATATACAGATTAAAGTATTTACTAGCAGAAATAGTAAAGGTTAGAAATAAAGTGAAATTTTTTTTAAACAATAATATAGTCTAGTAATATAAGAGTATCTCTCCACATTAGCATGATCTAGGAAATATTTGAGTAATCAGTGCTTACATAGTTTCATATAAAATCCTAGTCTTAGTGTTTGAATCCCTATACATAGATCAGTTTTTGACTTTTGTCTTGCCAGGGATTCAAAGATGGCAAGAATTCTGATATGCATTCAATAGCATTCTTTAACACCATTTTTATCTGTCAAGATACAAACTTCAAATTCAAAGTAACCTAAGGTTTTGAACCCATATCAATCCGAGTGAATCTGAAACCAATTGAGCTATTATATATTTTAACATCTTTAGTAATTATAGTCATCATTTTCTGCTGGCTAGAATGTTAATAATGACAACAACTTATCAAACTACCAACTTAAAACAATATAATAGTATAAGAATAGCTCATTACTTTGGTGCCATCTTGGGTAGTCTGATGAATTGGTGAATTGTTGATATTAATAACATTCCTAACTAGAGGAATAAAGTGCATAGAAGTTATTAAAGATCTGAAGGTAGTAAAGTATATAGTTAATAAAGTGGCTTCAGATCTATGTAACTGTTCAGATTTACTTAAGTTCAAAACCTTAGGATAATTAGAATTCAAGTTTTTAACTTAACAGTTGAATGGAATTAAAGATGACTACTGGATGCAAGTCTATATTTCTTCCAATTTTAAAAGCCAGGTTTCATTTATAGAGATAAAAGCCAGAAACTGGCCTAAGAAGAGATTTTATATGTATCTAGTAATTACTAATTACTTAAGCTTATGCTAGGTAGCACCAGAGTAGAGAATGGCTTTTGCACTATTATTATAATGTTTTAAGTTGGTTGCTTAGTGCATTTGTTTTATTTATTTAGCCTAATTTTTTATTTATTTATAAAACAGCAATCATGTGATCTGTCTGTTGATTTATATGCTACATTGATTAAGTATCTTCCTATCACAAGTGTCAACTGCAAGATTCAACTGTGATATTGTTTATTAAATTTATTTGTAGAAAAAAATAATAAATCATATTATCTTCATATTATAAAACCAATTGTATTTTTTCTCTTATGATTAAAGATTTTTTTTTAAATCGGAAAGAATAATTCACACAATTGATTATACAACTATAGAGGGAATTCATATTTCATCAGTATAACATGTATTAAGTCATAATAATTGTTATACTATAAAAAATTGTTCATTTTAATAATTTGAAAGTATGTGATCTGATATTGTTAAATACTGAAATATTAAAAAAGTTTAATGCAGAATAGTATAAAAATGAGAGGAGGTATAAATACATAGGAAAATATTAATACACCTGGGTCTCATTTTATGTGGTAGATAGGTTCCTCAGAAAACACGCACAAAAGAAATCACACAAAAATAGACTTAACATACCTTGAAAAATGGGGAATAGGTACTGTAATTTTCCAAAAATTGTGTAAAAGCAAAGCAACAACATAAAATTACTTTAAAATTTGCAATAAAAAAATAAGGAAATAAAATATGACTAATAAAAAATTTCAAATTTGAAAAAAATTGATAGAAGACAAACTTTTTTTACTTTTTTTTATTAACCACAGTATTTAATTTTATTCAAAACAACATATTTTTATGCCTAATTTACATTTTTTTCATACATGTATGGTATTTTAATCATTATCGCTATTTGAGACATCAGATTCATCATGTGATAATGTGATGTGATGTACTGTAGCTTCTCTTTAAACAAAGTCAAGAATCTCTCAGCAATTATGCCCAGAGAAACCTGTTAGCTACTTTATTTTACATTCCTCAGTCTAAGTTTTCCCATATTCTGCTCCATCCCATTTCCACAACTTAATCTTTGTCAACTCTATGGCCTTTATATCTAAATCCCAATAAATTGCTCTTATAGTGGATTTGCCCAAACTAAAATGTTTTCCAATCACTGTTGATCCTTCCCATTTTGCTAAGCGATCTAAAATTGAAATTTTTGTTTCCAAAGAAATTCACTCTCTTGAAATTTTTTCCTCTCCATTAGGTAAACTAAAAGTTTAAAATAAAAATAAGAACTTAGACTTATGATAATAAAAAGACATCTACTCACCACTATTGGGCAAAATTTGATTAAAACAAACAAAAATTAAATTCTTATTTTTGTCTTTAATTTTTTACTTTTCAATTCTGTTTAAAAATCAAATTTCATTGTTTCACGATCACATTACATAATTTTTAAATTGTTAATTACAATTAAAAATCAGATTTTAATTTTTAATTGTCAAATTTAATTGTGCCCAATGCTGTTACTTTTAAAACTTGTGGACACTAAATGAATAATTGATTATGTACTCTTTTTTTAAATAGCAAAAATAGAATGTGATTTAAAATGCAAAAACAACAATATGCATAGTATAGACATCTATAAGGTTTGAACAGATTTACATTATAATCTTGTAAAATTTATTACTTGTGGACACTAAATGATTAATTGATTACATACTCTTTTTTTAAAAAGCAAAAATAGAATGTGATTTAAAATACAAAAACAACAATATGCATAGTATAGGCATCTATAACATTTGAACAGATTTATATTATAATCTTGTAAAATTTAATGTGTGTATATAAAATGGGGAAATCCTGATTTTAAGTGAATTCTAAACTTCTTTATTGAATAAAATCTATTACAGGTCTATTATAAAGTGCTGAAAATATTGAAATTATTAAATGGAAGTCAAACTCCGATGATGCGCTATTATTTTAAATATGATATGTGAGTGTGCTAAATTTATAATATTTAAAGTAATAGCATATTATCAAAGTTCAACTTCTGATCTAATAATTTTTATCACATAAAAGAAAACTGCATACAAAGATATTAAGAAGAAACATGAATTGAATAACTTCAAAATCGCATTAAATAAATCCACATAAAATGAGACCCAGGTATATATATATCTATGTCACTACACAATATTTTTTTTACAGAAAGGCCATGGCTGTTGCCATGAAATTGTTTTATACAAAAAAACTGACAGAGTTTTCATATACTAAAATTGAATTTTATGCAATTGTTGACATAAGCTATTTCCAGTATAGTTATATATTTAGTAATTTTATTTTAGCTAACATAGAAATTATTTTGATATTACGATTTAGCATCTATTTGCTAAAATAATGCTTATATTAAAGGCAGAATGTGATAAGAGAGGTTACCATTGATTATGTTTTAAGGTGATAAAAGAGAAGAAAGTTTTTGGCTTAATATAAAGCCATTTGAAGTTTTTATCTTATTTATTTAAAATCCCACTCCTCCCACTCATATCTGGTACATCTTAATGACAATTTTACTCATATGTGCTTTTTTCAAATTGGATGGTAACATTGTCTACTAATAAAAATTATTGAATGAAATCTTTCTTATACAAATACTATTTTTAAAATGAAAACAAATTTTACTTAAGACATCGTAAAAGAATGAAAATATTACCAGAATTTATGAAAACAATTATTGTTAACCAGTTAAAAACAGCTTCTGCTTTATTGTAATTTCATTTTATGACTTGTCTTTTTTAAAAACAAATATTTGCAAATAAAATGTAATCATATACTTTTTTGATTTAAAATAAATATTTAACAAATATATTGCATAAATAAGCTTAAATATGTAAATAAATTACTGAAAATTATACTCTTCCTTTCAGAAATACTAAAACAATAAAACTCACTTTGAAATGTTTGAGGCCCAAAAAGCTACCAATCAGTATTGCTGTAAGTTTCTTTGTGTTATGATACTACCAATCAGGGCATTTGTCTTACTTTCATATTTAAATTTGAGTAATGTATGAATGACATCTATATGATACTGACATCTTCAGATTTTTTAATTAATAGTTTTAGTTATGATTTCTTTGCAAAACAAAATGTATTGTTAATTTAACATTATTGATAACCATAAAACAATGAAGAAAACTGAATCAATTGCAGTGTCAAAATAATGCCTCAAAATTAGTGACTTTGTAGCTATACTATAGCCCAAGAAATTAAAGTAAAATTGATTTTCTAATAGATTTAAAAATTGAAAAAAAAACTATAAATTATAATGCACGAGAATTTTTTTGCTGCAGATCATATCATTTAAACTAATATTTTTAAGATTATTAACCAGGTCTT
Organism: Epiperipatus broadwayi; assembly: GCA_028023455.1. Lineage (NCBI taxonomy): Eukaryota > Metazoa > Onychophora > Udeonychophora > Euonychophora > Peripatidae > Epiperipatus > Epiperipatus broadwayi. Next base: position 7,374,809 of record JAQFVV010000007.1, on the reverse strand, counting down.
TTGTCCACATTGTCAAGTTTGTTTGAGATTTCTAGAAATTAAATTTGTGCTTTTTTCTCCTGGTGAAAATTTTGTGAAACTTTTTTTTTATACCTTTAAATTTCATATATATTTATTTTCTAATATTTTAGTTTTAAAAAAAGTCAAAAGATAGCAGGAAAATCAAATAATTGGTATTGCAAAGAAATTTTGACCCCAGTTTGATGAGTAGACATTGTTTATTCAGTGATCATGAACTTTGCTAAATGTATTTTGCAGAAATATTACAATACTCAAGAAAATATTGATTGTCTAAAAACTGGAATGACTCTACCTGAAATTTCATGATATGACAGTATTTTATTTCCACTAAAATATAATTTTTCAATACTTCTGGAAATCAAATGAGGTCAAATTTATTATATTCTGATAAATAATTATGGTTTAATACTAAAGTGAAAGTTGAAAGCTTAAATCTAGTGAAAACAAAAAATTTTCCAGAGTATAGGAGGGTTAAATTCAGAAATCCTAAAGCAAGATAAATGTATTTCTAAATTACTAAATTAAAATTTTTTTACCCTGAATCTGAAAATGAATTTTTTTAAGGGCTAAACTAATGACACCAACAGTTACAGCTGACATCTGCACTCTGATAACAGTATGTTCATCATGTCAACTATAACCATTAGCTGAATAGTCTCAATGAATAAATAAAAAATATTTGCTTCTTAAAAAACATAAGAACATTAGATGTTGTGTAAAATATAAAAAATATTTGATTATTAGAATTGTTTTGAATGTCTAAATTGACAAAAATTATAAAAACTTGTGCTTGTTAAAAACTTTTAGTTATTATATATGATTCATTATTGATAGTTAATATTGACATCTTTATACTTTTTTTGTAAATAATAGTCTGTAGCCTCTTTAACTAATAGTATGTAAAAATGAAATCTCCCTTTAAATTATATTCTAGTACAATGCTAATATATTTAAATAATTTCTGTAATAAATGTTTTAGCTAAAACAAAATTATCATCCAATTGTCTAAACTCTAACTCCTTTTCCTTTGTGCTACATGATTGACTCTTAATTGCAATATGTGCATAACTACATGGATCAACTGGAAATTGAAACATTTTAATAGATTTATTTTCTTTTGTAAATAAAAAATGATGAAGCTGATTGAAGGTTAGCTAATAAAATAATTATTACATGTGATCAAATTTCTAAGAATAATTCACATAGATAGAATGTGTCCATTTGTATATCTCATCATATATTGTGAATTAATCAGAAAATCAACTAATTATTACAGAGTTAAAATTTATTCATATTAAGAGAATTTAAAGCTTATTAATTTATTTAACCATTCAATATTTAATTATAACATTAAACCTTTATTTTATATTAGAATTTAATAAATTGGATTTAATTTGTTAGAAATATAAGATTACAAATAAAAAACATCCTAAATATATATATATATATTGGGTTTGAATTCGGTTTTGGTTAAGCTGAGTTTGAATCCGATTTGACTTGCGGTGGTGGTGGGTTCGACCGGTACATGGTTATGTTTTTGGCTGCCCAATCGTTGTGGCTCGACTTAATAAACCCCACACATGCCCTGGAGATTAGAATTGTGATTTTAGTTACTCAGTTAATTGAAATCCCAATAAAGTAAATGTTTCTGTAGAGTGATATTTTTTTTTTTTAAAAAAAAAAAAAGTGTTATATATATACTGAAATGATTTAATAAATTAAAATATCATTTTCTAATTCTTTCTTATAAAAATGTTTTCAAGATTATTTTTTTAAATGTTCGTTCAGTAAAAGATTCGTTAGTTAAAATAATTATTCATATGTATATATATTAATTATACGTGTACTATATCAGTATATATATTATACGTTTGTTTATACGCGTTCATGACAGTAAGAAAATTATCGTTAGCGAAGTAGCAAGAGCAGATCAAAGCATAGGGGTAAAATAAATGAAATATTTTGTCTGTGTCAAAATTAATTTTGTTCATCTCAGTTGTTATAATATAAAATATCCAATATGATATCATAAAAGTCTTAATTTCAAAGTATTGCTTGCTAGCATATATATTAAATGTTCGCTCCGTATTTTTAGTAACCTCAAAGCAGGTGAAGACCCTTTGTGTACACCAAGCAGCCAGATGCAGTTGGCAAAATGCTTAAATGGTTTGCACGCTTTCATGCTAGCAGGATTTAGAATAATATCTCCAATAAAAGTTCTTGTAATATTGATTTTGACATTTTTTTTTTGGTGTTAAAGCCTCGTGCTTGGTAAAAATGAAGTAGTGAATTCCTATATTTAAACTCAGGTCATGAACGCGTTAGCTGTTATTAAATAATATTACTCATCATCAATTCAATTGTTTTATCAAAAGTTAAGTCAATCATATGTGGTTTGGGGGTCAATGGGTTATATCACGTGCCCTATTGATCTCATTTTGCTCACTGGCGCCCATATAAATAAATTTGTCAGCAAAATTGATTGTCAGCACAGCAGTGGGTCAATCGCCATAATAAAAAACCAAGTGTGTTCAATACAGAATGATTTGTTGTATCTGCTAATACAGAATATTTGTATATCACTGTAGTTTTTTTTTTCAGACATGGGAGAACAGAACCGTTGAACAAAGGGAAAGTGAATAATGTTTTTTTTTCTTATCTTTAATATTTTTGAATACATGTCTCACTCAAACAGTTAATATAAAGAGCCAACCAAGAAAACGTAGGTAAACCAAAAAAGGCAGATTACATAGATTGGGGAAATAATATGCAGCAGCTAGTGAAGATTGGGACAATGGACCTGTAGTCAGAGACCTAGTTAAAATTTACTAAAGAAAAAAAATATTATTTAAGCATACAGAGAGTCTATAAGTTGATCTGCAGTGTTTATTATATTGTTTATTATATTAGAAAATGGGAAAGCCACTGGAAAGTGCAATGACCTTTCAATACCCGTTGATTCAAATCATAGATTTTTATGGTGGATGCTGGGAAGATCCTCAGCCACATATAGACAGTTTAGCCGATGCTTTTGCAATAGAAACTCTGGATAATGTTCAACAAATACTAATTGCTCGTTACCATTTGAAAGCCGTGGCCGAAGACTGGTGGGGCGCGATAGAGAAGAAGCCGGACACTTTTGAGCAATATTGTCACAAGCTTCTAGAAACATTCTGGAGTGAAAGGAAGCAAGAAAACTTGTTGCGTGACCTCATTAATGAACAGTTTTCAGTAAATAAGGGAAATACCTACGACCGATTTTTTTTACAACAGTCAGCCAAATTTCGCTCATTGTCCAGTTTTAACTTTCCAGAGTCTCGAATTGTACGTATGATAGAATACAACATGCCACGAGAAATTCGGAAACTTATAATTCGTAGTCAGATTAGTACCATCCACGAGATGACGAATTTCTTAGAAGAAGTGGATAATCATTTTAGATCTCTAGACCCAAGTTACGGAAAAGACCTTCCAGCCCCAATCATTAGTCAAATGACTAACCTAATCTCTGAGAAAGATAATGAGGGACATCAGATAACTCATTTGTGTCCCATTATCGAAATAAATGTAGAGGAGAGCAGAGTATCAGCCTTGATTGACTCGGGCAGTCAAGCATCCATTGTATCTGCGGCATGGATCGGAAGCTTGAAAAAGAGACGCGAGATAATGCAACTCCCAACCCGTCCGATCCAAATGACCTTGGCTAATGGGAAAAAGGTGTCAAGTGAAAACCATCAAGTGTGGTTGGAGGTTGAAATCAACAGAAGGCTAGTAGGACATACCTTTCTTATTATGACAGGGCTCATATATGATGTAGTATTGGGTTCCGACTCTTCTGATTCAAAACCAAGGCATTATTGACTACCCTAAAGGTAGATGCTCATTTGGAAAAGAAACCATCACCTTTAAAACATCACTCCACCGAGAAGGAAACCATGAAAGTTGCCTAATCCAGCCAGTTGATCTTTCAATGATTGACAAAAAGGTTGAAGAATCCATCATTACTGAACCGGATGATACCGAACAAATGCGGAAAATCCTCAAGAAATATGCCATAATTTTCTCTCCAATGCCAGGCGAGATTACAGGGTATACCCACCGAATCAGAGTGAAAGAAGAAACTTACATCCAGTCCAAAACGTACCCGATTCCATTTCAGTATAAAGATGAAGTAGAAGCACAGATAAAACAAATGATCGAATGGAATATTGTCGAGTGCAGCCCGTCTCCGTATAACAACCCATTAGTCGTCGTCAAGAAGAAAAATGGAAACTTGCGGCTTTGCTTGGATGCCCGGAGGTTAAACAGCATCACTATACCGGAAAGAGATGCTCCCCCTCCTATCCAAGAAGTACTTGTGCGATTAGCTGGGAAGACGGTATTTTCAACATTAGATTTAACTGCCAGTTACTGGCAATTGAATCTCGATCCAAGGGACCGGAAATACACGGCATTTCGGTACGGTGGCTACACGCACGTTTTTAAAAGGGTTCCCTTCGGACTTATTAATAGTGGAGCAGGACTTATGCGCTGTTTGAGGCAGGTCCTTTCTGAAGAAGTACAAAAACAGATGGTATGCTATGTTGATGACATTGTAATCATCTCAGAAGATGTGAAGGAACACTTACAACATTTGGAAATGTTCCTGAATGAATGCAGAATGAAGAATATCACAGTGAATTTAGAGAAAAGCCGTTTTGCTATTGGGGAGATAACCTTCCTTGGTCATGTCATTAACAAACATGGTATCAAGGTACATCCGGACAAAGTTGCAGCCATAGAGAAGTTTCCAACCCCGACTACTCGGAAACAGATCCGATCATTTCTTGGACTTTGCAACTTTTATCACAAGTTCTATCCAAACTTTGCCCAGGAAACTAGGAATCTTATAGACCTCATAAAAAAAAACCGAAAGTGGGAATGGACCCCACTCCATGACCAGGAACTACTAAACATAAAAGAAAACTTTCTACGGGCGGTTATGCTGCACCACCCTGATTTTAGTCGGACCTTTTACGTACAAACTGACAGCAGCAAACAAGGGCTGGGAGCTGTTTTGTTTCAAAAGGGTGATTCTGGTGAACATCAAGTGATATATTTTTGCAGTCGTGCTTTAAAGGGTGCTGAAGTACATTACACCACCACTGAGCAAGAAACTCTTGCCATAGTATGGGCATGCCAGAAATTCCGGCAGTTCCTTCTGGGATCAGAAGTTGTCATCATAACTGACCACCAATGTCTAGAATTTCTTAATAAGAGTTTCCTCACCAATGACCGACTCATTAGATGGAGCTTGGTCCTCCAACAATTTCAGTATAAGATCCAATATTGCCCAGGACCAGAGAATGTGGTGGCTGACGTTTTAAGTCGCCATCCAGTACAAATGAGCATACAGAACCCAAAAATAAACGATCAATCCTTAAAAATTATGGTCACCAAAACATTGAGTCCCGCCGAGGCCGAGCTAAGGAATCTTGCATACTGGCAGGGCATACAATATCACCACATTATTCTGGAGTTGTCCAAGACCCAGAGTAAGGACAAGAACCTACAAAGCAAATACACTCACTTTCGGGTCAAGGAGGGTATTTTACAGACCAAAACTGGGGACTATACTGCACCATGGAAAACTATGGTCCCAGATAGGCTGAGACCATCCTTACTTAGGCACATTCATCAAATCATTGGGCACTACGGACCAAGAAAGACAGAAGAGGCAGTGCGTCGTCAGTTTTACTGGCCAGGAATGTACAATCAGATTCTCACTACTATTAGACAATGTGACATCTGTGCTGCCATTAAATTTCCAAATAAATCATATGCAGGAGGTATGAAACCAGTGATGGCCACAAGACCAAATGAAATCCTCGCTATAGATCATTATGGGCCCCTTCCCAAATTTAGGACCTTTCAATACTTGCTTGTCACATATGATATTTTTTCAAAGTATGTTCAAATTTACCCAGTGCGAACCACAAATTCACGAAATGCCATTCGGGCCCTACAGGATAAGCAATTTTATGAGGTAGGTAAGCCTGAGACCATATTATCAGATCATGGCTCAGCGTTTACCTCAAAAGAGTGGAAGAATTGGACAAAAAAACAAAAGGTAAATCATCGTATGACATCAATTAGAAACCCGCAGTCCAACCCATGTGAAAGAGTTATGAGAGAAATTAGTCAACTCTTTCGTGTGTGCATACCTACAGATCATCGGAGATGGGTGGATAAACTTCCATATGTTATGGACTGCATTAATAATACAATGAATGAGTCAACGGGTTTCGCACCTACACGTCTTCACTATGGGCAGCCATGTCAGGCCATTTTTTCTTCACTATTACCAAAAGATGAAACGTGTATTAACCCAATAACTGACCAAGATATGGCCAGAAAGCGGCTAGCGCAGATGGCCCAGAGGCGAATAAAAAGAGGGAGGATGCAACATTACTATTTTAAAGTTGGGGATCAAGTTTGGTTAAGATCACCAAGAACTAGTAATGCCCCTAAGAAAGAATTCAAGAAATTCTTCCCATTATACAGTGGGCCATATGAAATAATAAAGGATTGCCATGACAATGCGTTTTTGCTAAAGGGAAAGGGACTCCAGGGGATTTACAATGCCAGACAGTTAAAACCATATGTGCCACCTGATCCAGGGAAACAATAGGACATTTATTAAATGACAGATATATATACAGAGGACCGACTGATACAACCATAGGGAAATGAGACTTGATTATCGGACCGATTTATTATAAACCCATTTATAAGTTGAATATTAAAAAATGGATCGCAGTGAGACATGTATAATAATTTGTAGCTTGGGCAGGTTATATTATTCACGCTCATGCTGTTCTCCCAGAGTCTATACACTTATGCAACTATATCCTGCATAAGTAAAGTCATTTTTTTTTTCATTGTTTTTTTTTTGAAGTGAAAAGAAATGAAGCAGTCGGATCTGAGTTCGATCCTAGCTTCATGTTAGTTACCCTAATACTAACCTTAAATTTCCGATGCAATGGGGCTTTATACGTTCAATCCACGCTAATTTCCATAATGAATAATTTATTTCAAATGTGTATTAAAATCAATTAGTTTCAGTTTAAAATTGAGCAATTCTCTTAATAAATTCATGATAAAATATTCATGAATTTATATATATTACAATTGCGTGGATTGTGCGTATATATTTGTAAATATTTAAATATATATAATTTTCGAAAGTTTCATTGCGTCGGGAATACTTGTTTTTTTTTGTACTTTTAAATAATTTGTTAAAGTTTGCGATTAAAAGCTACATTCCTTCCATGGGCTTTCAAATTCTCAAAAACAACAGTAAAGTTTTATTAATTAAAAAAAGATAAGAATTCAATTTCTAATTAAAATCATTTCAGATTTTAAGAATTCATTTTCTAATTGGGAAAGGAATTCAAAAAAAAATTAGTCTAATTAGGAAAGGAATTCAATAATTAGTTTGAAAGCCTTACCGAAGGAATGTATTGGAAAACAACTAATTGATAATAAAATGAGCGCTAGCCTTAAGGCATCTGGACAATATATATAGCCCTGAAAAGTCAGAAAAAAAAGACTAGCTTTGTTCTAGAGTAGTGCAGTGAACTCTGTGCGTATAAAAATTGTATTTCATCATGATAGAGGGCTAGAACATCAGGAATCTGGCTATGGTTCCTAAAGTCCTGAGAAATCTTCACTGGAGCTGCTGAACCATTTTCCGGATCGATCATTCTGCTAAAATTATGAAAGCTACTAAAATACTGTTCCAGTAGTTAACCAATGATGCCTACGTTTTCAACAACTTGGAGGTGTAACTTAAGGACCAGCGGAATGGGTAATATATTTCTATAATGAACGTTAAACTTTCTGGCCAGTTCGAACTTTATTTTACACCCCTCCTATTTAAGAGCTCTTTATTATTTAATGTAAAAATCTTTATAAAATGCTACTATAAATTTATATTGTAATTCTTTCAATCTCTAGTCTTTAAACTTTTTCTTTTCTTACCTGGCGGTTCGTTTAATATATATATATGTTAGTGTGCTTTATTAATGTCGTATTTAAAAATTATATGCCAATAATCTTTCGACTCGATGAGCCCTTTGATTCCATTTGCCTCATGCAAATATTATAATATTAATTTCAAATAGTAATTCTCGCCCATTAGAACTAAATTTGAAAGTTCTATTAATCATCGAGTCGAAAGAAAATATTACATGTTTATTATTTTTATAATTGGCTAATAATAAACTATTAGCTCAATTTTTCACCTATGTCCCCAGCTCCTATCTAAGTTATAAGTATTTATATATATTCACATAATGTTAAATGATTTTCTTGTTCCACTAATATTTATTTATGCAAATATAATCTTTAATGTCTTATTGCAAAAAGGGTCGATAAAGGGTTAAATGTATTTTAATTCCACTTTTGTTATTTTATATTAATATTCAGGAAGGGCACGATATTAAGGCATAGTTAACATAGTTTCCAATACTTTCAAATAGTTTTCTTAAAGCTCGTTTGACTTTAATTAATTGGTCAAGTCATCACGTAGAGCATTCTACATGGGTTTTATTTTCAACGATGACTACCAAGTCATCATCATCAAACGTTGCTGACGTAGGGCCATCTTCCGCTCCGTTAGGCTGGTCGGTGATCATTCTCTTATTTAAATTTTTCCAGGAAGAAAGTACTTCCTTTCCGATTCATTAGTCAAAGGGCGTAAGACTTGCCAAATGCAAGCCGCCATAAGACTTCGATCATCGACTAGCGATCATCTTTAAATTTGACTCTCTGCCTCGTAATAGGTCAAGCTCCGTTGCATTTTTGTCCCGGTAAAACCCGCTCCGTACTCGTAATTCGTGATGAAGTGATTTAAATTAAAGTCGAACCAATTCTCAAATATGTTTAATTAAATAAGTTTTCAAATAAAGATTAAAGTTATGCCTTAAAATACGTTTTGCTCTTCATGAATAGATTTCCGAATGTGAAGATAAATCTCATATTCCACCGTAATAAAATTAGAACAATCATTTCCGTTCTAAATAAATACTTTTATCCACCTTTATATTTTCTTGTTGGGGGCATAGACATAGAATTCCAATATTGCGTAATTTCCATTGGCATATGATAAGGACCGCTACTCTGATTATATTTATAAATGCTTTTAAAGACTAGAGGTAACTAATGCTATTTATATTTTATTGAACAAAACAAATTATTATTAGTATTAAATATTTTCTAACATACTTGGTTTCTTAGTTCATCATTCTTTTGATAATTATTTAAATGTTAATACTCGCTGTCTGTGTTGGCAACCCGAACATACATATGATTCGATTTATAAGATTATTCAAAGTATATAAATTCTTAGATATGAGTGTTACTCAGGAATCTCTAGTCCTCACCAACCATTGAGCTAGTTCTTGGCGCATAGCACTGTGCCGTCGATTTCTGCTATCTGAGCTGTTAAGTTGGGTTT